>JAWMRA010000162.1:19455667-19465882 GCA_035584735.1 Pseudotriccus pelzelni
TAAAAAATCCAATGCGCAGGCTGGAAGGTGTAAAGACCTTCCCCGGATCTTCGTTCGCGAAGACTGGCCATTATACCTTATTATACCTTTATTTCTAAGGAACATTGTGGAGATTAAATTAGTCCATGAGTAAATTAACTTGATCCTGCAAGGAGTTCAGGCTTTTCTTGTGGTCCAAATGGTGATTAGAAATAATGCACAAGGGGTGATGGTTTGGATGTCAGTATTCAGATTCTGAAAAGAAACTCGTGGGAAGGTAAATAACTTGCTCCCTAGTAAGCAAGAACACAGTTCTGTAAAGCAAAACCAGTCCGAAGTTACACCTTTCAAGATATGAATGGAAGGGGAAATCCTGCTTCTTATGTAGGCTGTTGCATTGTCAATTGCTTTTCAGTAATGAGCATCCTCCATGTCTTCTTGCACAGGGAAGAAAATCTTTTAGTTTTCATTAGTCTTTGCTTACCATATACGTATGACTTTTAAATAAGCAAATAAACGACAAGCTAACATAGGATTTTCAAGAAACTCTTCTAGATGATCTTTTGCTTCTTCCTGAAGGGCAGTCTATATGTGCTCTTTGCAAACAGTTTGACTTGTTTTCATAATTTAATTTAACTTCAATAGTGAAAACCATACATTTATAAAATAAAATGCTAGTACCTCTCCAGTCTTATGGAGGGTATAATGTTTTGGAAAACTTCCACTAAGAAGCCAACAGAGTTCTGAATTATTAATATGCTCTTAAAACAGGACTAAATATTTCTTTGAGGCACTTACTCCCTCTAATCATACTCAGTCCTTATGGTGGGGAGGGGGAAGGGGAGTGCATGTTCAGTTTTCTGATGGCAGTATGTGTGTAGAGTCTTAGGCTCAGAAGCTCCGTGACCTCCCACAAAATTTGTACTTAGGACATGGTGCTGTGCTCTTGTCCTAGATTGCTCCCCAGGAGTTATCAGAGTGCCTCATTAATGAGCATGGAGTTTCCCAGTGTTCCTCCAGGGCCTTCCAATAAAGCTTTTGTCCATATGTTTGTCTAGCATTGTTAGAACTGCACTTGAAGCAGGATGATGGAATTATAACATGTGCAATTTTTGTTCTTTATGACCACTTCTGAGGGAGGTGGCATTAAGAAGAAAGTTTTTAAGTAACTGTTCACCTGTAGTATTTTAGTGGCATGGCTGGATTAAAACCTAGAAAGCTAAGTCAGTCAAAAAGGCTATCACAATAATTTTATTTCATAAATCTCATTTTCTCAGTTATCTGTGCTATATATTTCTAGTCATCATAATTAGACTAGTCCAAGCTTCAGAGGTTTTCCTCCTGGAGCATACATTTTGTGACAGAGCAGATTGACCTCAGATCTGGATTAGCTTAAAAGCTCTTTTTCAGTCAGTGATGTTTGTTCAAGGTCTGTTTTTCTCCAGTCACATGCCAGGTGATTTTTTTAAGAAGCATCTTAATGATATTTCAAAGGTTATAGAACAAAAGAAAAAGTTAACACAAAAATTACTGTGGTAATTACATTTTATTTTTGAATGTTTGTTTTGTACAAGAAATTCAGAACTAGAAATTGAAACTTGGTATTTTTAAAACTAGAAGTCCTGCTGATCATTCAAATTTGTAATTTACTGAGTTATAAGCCATGGAAAAATAGCTGTTTGTGCCACAGTTATTTAAAATTCCTGGCAGTGTACCAGCTTGTGTACACTGTGGTGTGGTAGGTTTATGGGCTGTGTTATTACCCTCCCGGTGGTGTTTCAGGATGTTGTGGTGGAAGTGAAGTGCTCTCCTCAGAACTCTGGCTGCATGTTGTGGTTCAAATTTATTTCTCTTAAGAGGAAGGGGAAATGTACTGGCTTAAAAATTTTGATAGGATGTTACGTTAATTATTCTAGGGGTTTTATTCTCATTATGGGAATTAAAGTTTTGATTTGCATGGAAACATTTTTTCCAGCTGAGAGCAGAGATGCCAGATATCAAACAAATGAGTCTTTAGGTTACTTTGAGGCTGAAAATCATGATGTGTAGGAAGAGTATGTATCTTTTTTTGAGTTGACCTGCCTTTTCCTGATATCAACTGATGACTTGGAGCTGAGGTGAAAATTAAAATCTTCATCATGTGACTTCTGTCATATTAGGCAAACCCCTTAACATACCTGTACTTTGCAAATTCAAGAGTGAATAACTTTATCTAATAGCACCCAGTGTAAAACAGACTAACTGGCACAATCCTTTTGAAGTCTGTTGTGTGATTTCACTTCGGTTCACTGTTAAAACACATTAGCACACAGCACTTCTTAGCAGAGACTTGCGCAGTCTCCTTGTGGCAACACGTACAGGTACTCAAGCAGAGTTTCTTTTAGCACTGTGTTAACAAATGTTTGTTGGTTAGCCTTTCTTAAGTGGCAGCAGATGCTGGCAATTTGGAATCATTTGGGAGTTTTATCCAGGTAGCCCATATTTATGTTTTATTAGAAAGTTAGAATTTTCAGCTCTGCTTTTCAAGTCTTGGGAAATTTTTCAAGAATACTTCAGTATATTAGGGTTATTTGGAAAAAGGAGTATGTGACACTTTCATCTGTTTAAACTGAGCTGGATGTAGGGAGGAATATAGGAGTAGTTAGACATTTGGATACAGACAGTTTGAATATCGTCAGCGTTCTAATTGTATTGTGTGTTCCTCACAGTAATCTGAGGATATCTTCACATCCTGCAAATTAATACTTGAGGTTTCTTAATGTAATGAAAAGTAATTTTATGGTGTCTCTCCTGATTTAATTTGAAACAAAATTGCAGAATCATTATTTATGTCTCATGTAGTTATTACTTCTCTGATTTCAAGATAAAAAGTATTTAAAAGAATTCTGTGTAATACCTCACTTGTAAGACTACTCTTGCAGTAATGTATTAGCCCTTTGTAGCATACTGTCATCTTAATTACAGGGGTTGGAGGGAGGAGCCAAAAATCAGTTTTCCACTTTCAGCAATTTCATCACAACTATCAACCAAAAGAAAGAAGGCATCGGAAACAGAAATTCACCTACGCAACTTGTTATACCCAACAGCAAAACCGGTAAGAGAATAAAAGCCCTGTGTTACTTAGTTACCAAGGTAAGAAGGTGCTCAGTTTTCTGCCAATATTTGTATTGTGGTAGTGCCAGAAAATCTAGAAATCTAGTTTTCATTAAATTATGCGGCATTGTACATCGTACAGGCAGGCAGTGGTATATAGTATAGTCTATTCTCAGTAGAGGTTGTGTCTTAGGGACAAGTTGGAGAAAAAAAAAAACAAATAGATGTGGAGGATGAAATAATTGTCTGAAGTTAAAGAAAGTTACCATTTCAGTAGCCGATCTGTAGATACTCTTTGTCTAACTGCAGGCAGGCAGTGTCTCTACAAACCGTGTCAGAATTTTGGAGAAAATTTTTCAATTGCCATCTGAGGGATGTCAGGGATGAGGCAATCATAAGGTTTTTAAGGGAGACAGTTGCTGAGAGATGGTGTCTTTCAGAGAAGATGAAGGCCAATGCTGACACAAAGTAGAATGCACAGGCAAAGGTTGATAAATTCTAAAGAGCTTTAAAGTCAAGAAGGAAGGTGGTTGTGGTATGGTGAGATAAAACAATAACTGATGAAAAGGTATAGTGGAGCTCTATATTCAGTTTGGTAGGCTAGAATCATAAAGCTTAGATGAGATGATGTTGTGATTAGACCTGGAATTTTTATTAGGTTTTGGGGCTAGAATATGGAATTTCAGTAATTTGGGACTTTTATGAAGAGGCTGTACAAATATTTGTCAGGTTTGTATTGATTTTGTCTCTGAGCAAGTCCCTTTCAGCCTTATTGTGCTGTGGTTGGCTAAGTCATTATAGCACTCTCAATGAATTTGAGGCTAGAGAAAAAGAGACTGCATTAAGAGATCTATCTCAGTAGTGTGAGTTAAAACAAAACTATTGGCAGGTATTGTCACCTTCAAAGTTGTGCAGAAAAAGGTGGCTTATAACTTGCAGCACTGGATCCTTACTAAAAAAATCTTTGTATCTGTTCTAGCTGTACTGAAAAACTAAAAGTCGGTACAAGACCTTTTTTTCTTTTTTCTTTTTTTTTTTATAATATTTTGTTATGGGATAAAGAGGTGTTGGGCAATCACTGAAACACAAAAGGCAGTTTTGTTTGGATGGTGTCTCAGATAGGATTCTGTGCTTTGCTCAAGTCACTCTGTACTACGCAGAGAAAGCCACAGTGGCTGGAGATGGCCAGTAAAGAATTGTCCCGCTGCTGCACAGCATATCAGAGTTAAGGTCAAAGCGGTGTTCTTGAGGGGAATATATGGGGTAAGGCAAAAAGAAGATGCTGCAAAGCAAGTCAGACCTCTGCTGGTTTTTGCAAAGAGGTAACAAAGCTGGAAAATGACCTTCAGGTGGCCATTGCTCTCACCTCTGTATTTTAAAGAACTCTTCATATGTGAATTGCATAGAAGCAATTGCACTATTGTTGCAATCTAAAAGTCCTCAGAGAAATAAAATATTTTGCCTTTCTCAGACAACATTGTTTTCCTCAGAAACTAAAAGTGACCTATCAGTATTAACTACTCAGCTGCTAGACTCTAGACCAGAAACATGCATGCAGTTGATTCAGACTCCAAGCTGCTTTCATTATTTATTAATTGTTTCCCGTCCAGCTTCTGTCTGAATAGTTACTTAGTACAAACTTAGGTTACAGTATGAAAGCCTGATGCTTAAGAAAATCTAGGACAAAGTAAAATTAATATTGGCTCAAGCAATGTGAAAAATACAGTACCCTCTTGCAGAATTCATTTCTATTTCCTCCCCTACCCTCCTGCTTTTTTTTTTTTTTTACCTGGCAAGAGTGGTGAACTCTAAACACCTTTCTCTTGAAGTGCCCTCAGTTTTGCTGCACATAATACTGTCCCAGTTGTAATTATTGCCTCATAAGTACTTAGTTGTTAATTTTCACCACACTAATGCATGGCACTATTTATTACAGTCAAGGATATATTCTTGAAATACAGCTCAGTGTGTAAAATTGAGCAGATATTCTGGTAATTTCAGAGTAACTTGCCTATATAAAACCAGATTATTTTTGGCAACACTGCAAGGTGAATATTTTGAGGCAGTATTGTATGGAATAAGTAACAACTGAAACAAATGTCTCAGTTAAAAATGCTGCTTTTGCTAATCTGGCAATCAGGAATAATGCTTGGTTGGTGTTTTGGGGTGTGTTTGTTTTTTGTATATATCTATCTACATTTATATCTATACATGTGCTATCTCTCTGAGCACATGTAGATATATATATGTGGGCACATAGTGGTTATTCTTCAGTCTTGAGTTAAAGGATGTTAATTTCACTGAAAACAAAAGTATGGAAGAGGTAATGCTGGTAAATAAACGTGAAAGCTAGCGAGATGTTTGTTTGTTACATAGCTGCCACATATAACAGGTCTTCTAATGTAACAATGGTCTGGCATGAAATTTATATATTAAATAGATTGGTCTAGTTCTTTTCTAATGTTATGAATACAAGTAAGTTTTGTTTCCTTGAACTACCTCAAAAAGTTTTATCTGCCAGCAGCTGTGTTGGTCACCATGAAAATAACTGCTGTTCTAAATTCATTTACCCTGAGCTTCCCTGTACTACTCAATTCTGCCTTGTATCAATGAGATTTTCTTCCTCAGAGTTTTTGATCATTCCTTAACCAGCCATGCATTTCTGAATCTTGTTACTTGATGTAACTGGGAAAAAAGCCAGAAATTATTGTTTTTTCTCATAATATTGTGTTATTACTGCTTTTCAACTAAATAAGTAAAGTTTCAAGTTTCTCTTCAATCAAAACTCATGACAGATCTTAATTAGTACTCTTGACTGGCAAATGAGCAAACAAATCTATTTACAAATAAACTTGAATGATGACAAAACATACTGAAGTTGACCTATTTGTTAAACATATAATTAAAAATCAATTTTAGCGTATCTAAATTAAACTGCACATATTTCAAAGAAAATTGCATGGCTGGCAGGATTCAGCTTAGCACCTGCAGCCTCAGTTTGCTGAAATGAGAAACAGCTTCTGTCAGCATGTGTAAAAAAGAATATTTTCCTCATTTCAGTATATTTGGATGGCTGTAACTCAGTAGGTTATAATTCAGCAGGTTGTAACTCAATTTTAAAATCCATTTAAAATTGAGAAGATAGAATGAGACAGATGAAAATGGCTTGTTATTCTCAGAATATAAAAATAAGACCAAGTGTTAGTTTCTTTGAAGTCAGTCCACCTTGCTTTCAGGAAATGATGCACAATAGCAGAGCACTTGCATGGCCAGATTATTTGGCACCTTGGCTTGAATTACTTCAGTAAGTTTGTCCACGCTGGTTTTTTAAAATTACTACTTTTCTCTTCAAATAGCTTTGAATTCCAGCTGTGAGAATGGACAAAGTTCCATAACTGTAGTTGATGCCAAACTCGGGGGATTGAGGATAGTTCTGATCTGTTACCTCATGAATGGTGGCTGAGTTAAGTCACAGTGACAGTTTCTGTGTCTTTAGCATGAGTGAAAAGAATCTGCTTTTGGGAAGTGGGGATTTTGTTAGCATCTGTCTCCCTGCTGTGATAAATGGAGTAGGGAGCAGAATAGTGATACTACTTTGATGTTTAGTTAATTTTAAAAAAAAAACACAGCTCTTGGAAAAGGCTTAGAGAGCTCTTAGACATAAGGATCCTTCATAGAGGATTTTTGTTAAATATGTTCGACTTTTGAGGACTTTTATTTTATGTAGTGTCTTTTATCCCAAACATATGTCACAATTCATATAAATGCTTTTAAAAATGTGCAGTATAAATCAGATTCAAAAAGCACTTTGAGGATATTTGTCATAAAATGAGTGTTGGAAATGTACTGGAAATTTTTCTTAAAGTTTTGGGTGGGTTTACCTTGTCTGGCTGCAAGACACACACTGAGCTGCTCCATTGCTCCCCCTCCTCAACAGGACATGGGGAGAAAATAAGATAAAAAGGCTCATGGATTGAGATAAAGACAGGGAATCCACTTTCCAATTACTGTCATAAGCAGATCAGATTTGAAGATATTAATTTACTGCCAGTAAACAAAACAAAACCAAAACACCTTCCCCTGCCCTGACCACCTACGCCACCCTTGTTCCCAGTCTCAACTTCCCTCCTGTTTTTCCCTGCTCTACTGCTTCCTTTCCTCCAAGTGACACAGAGGAGTGAGGATTGGGGACTACAGTCAGTCCTTAAAAGTCGAACTCTGCTACTCTTTCCTCCTCACCCTGCTCTCCTCCCCCAGCATGGGGGCTCTCCCATGGGATACAGTCTTTCACAGACTTCTCCAGCATGTATCCTTTCCATGAATTGCAGTTCTTGAAGAACTGCTCAAATGTGGGCTCTTTCCACAGAGTACAGTCCACTAGGAATGGAGTGTTCCAGCCTGGGTCCCCAGTGGGTCACAATTCCTGCCACCAGCTGCTCAGGCACGGGCTCTCCATGGGCTGCAGGGGGATCTCTGCTCCACAGTGCTGTTGGAGAGGGATAACCTGCTTCACTATGGTCCTCTCCACTGGTTGCTGGGGAATCTCTGCTCCAGACCCTGGAGCACCTCCTCCTCTTCCTTTTCCACTCATCTGTGTATCTGCAGGGGAGTTTCTTTTTTTCTTTCTTTCTTTCTTTTTAATCCCTCCTCTCTCTTAGCTGCTGTGCAGTGTTTTTTACCCTTTCTTTAATATATTATCAGAGGGCTGCTACCAATGTCAATGGTGGGCTCAGCTTTGGCCCACTGGGGGGTATGTTTTGGAACTGATTGTGTCTGATGCAGAAAGCAGCCTGTTCTCTCCTCGAACAGCAACTGCACTGTGAGTCTTGCCACACTAACCCGGTACTGTGTTCTCAGATGAAATAGCAAGTAAGTAGAATAGAAACACCTTGGTAAAGCACTGCTAGTTGTACTAGAATAGGCTGCCAAATTTACTGAGAAAAAATGTTCAAAGCTGTTTCACTGATTCTCTGTAAGACAAAAAATTTGCCTTTCCCATTTAATTTATTGGAGGGATTCTTTAAGGAGGCAGTAGATGTTCCACGGTCAGCTCTAGATAAAATTATATGTCACAGTGTAGTAACATGAACTGAAGTCTTGGCTTGTAAGACAGTTGGACTTTGGTGTGGTTCTGCTTGAGATTTTTCATAGCTTTAGGAAACACCATTGTTGCAGTTTGTATATTACAATATTTAAAATCTGTATTGTAAATACAATAGGGGGCAACACTGCTATTTCTTTCAATTAGTCAAAGTTTCCATCATGTCTGGGATGTGAAAATGGTAAGAAAAGTCCTTGTTTAAAGATGTAGGATCAAACACTGTGGGTTTTTTTTTTCCTAGTTCCTGTAGAAATGTATATCTGCATTTTACTAATAAAATATTTATGGCTATGATTGCATTGTATTTATTCCTCTTTACCTTTTTTTAGTGAGAGACCTACCACCTATTTGCCTCGACGTACGGCAAAAGCAGCGCATGTCAATAGAAACATTACCCCAGGAACTGAAAGTACCGTTTTCTCCTGAACCTTCCCTTCCCATTCGAACCAAAACTGTGAAGGACTTTCAGTAAGTTGTACTGGTGTTCTTAGAAGTGTCGTTTCTTTATTTCTTTGGGTTTCTTTTTCATTTTGACCTAGTTCATACACTTGATTTTGTTAATGTCAAATGAGGAAGCAGTTGAGTAAGACTGACAAGAGTTTGATTGTGATGGTGGGATTGATAACTCTGTTGCTGTGAAAATTATCAAAATATTTTGTTGCTAGCTTGAAGTGTTGTTCCATACAGAAAATGACAAAACATATACTTCAGAGTTAGAAATTCAGTGGATGTTTAGTTTTGGGAAAAAAAAAAGTGGCTTATTGTAGACTGTAATATATGTAATATTTGAAGAGAGAGAAAATTTTGTAGAAAGGGTAATGAATTTGACTGGTTTAGGAGCCTTTATACTTCAATAAATTAGTCTGAGAAATTTTATCTCATGTTAGTGTAGCTTCAGCATAATTCTGCTCTGCTAATTATTTGTCTTAACATACTGAACTGTGACATTGTGAATTAACATTTTGAATAAAAGACATTGCTCAGGTGTATCAAACACAAACTCTGCTTTTGTTCTCTTATAATACCATGATCTTTAAATGACAAGGAAGATGTTAGGAAGATACTGATATTATGGTTGTCTGTCTTCTAAGTGTGCTTAGTGAGAAAAGCCTAGAGTTACAGTATATTCTAGAGTCTTAACTGGCTGGAAAGATCAAACCCTTATATTACCAGTATTTTAATGTATTTTTCCTAGGGATGATGTGGAAAAGTCTAAGGCATCAGGAGATTGGAAAGCTGTACATTACTTTTATTCTACAACATTTGATTCTTTCCTGGAGATAAATGCTGCATTTAAGGTAGAAAATAATTCATAATGCTATTTAGTAATTACAGTGCTTTGCATCTTCAAGATGTTTATAAAATATCAATTAAAGGCTTGCAGAAGTTACTCAAGGCCACTACGACCATTTTGTCATGATCTCACCTGCCTTTGATAGACAATCTGCTATTGCATTTCTTCATTGATTCCAGTTTAAGCACCTATATTTTAAGTTTATGTGGAGCTTTAAAATTCCAGTACGTAGTTGGTTTTGTGGCCCTGTAACTGTGTGGATACCTTCTACACAAATTACAGTTTTAAAGCATCCATACTAATGCAGATAATGTGGAGGCCTCGGCAAATCTGGAAACAGAATTTTTCTGTCCCTAAGAAAGGATGTGATATGGGTTCTAGTAAAGCTGTTATGATGGCATGCTTGATTTTCCTTGGGAAATAGCTATATTTTGTTCCTTAATTCATGCTAAGTTATTATTTCCTGCCTATTATAGAGCAAACTGTGCGTATGATATTTCATATAGACAATAGGGCCTGAACCTAGACAAAATAACCTGTGACTTTTAATTATTTTACAAATATTGAGTGCTTAAAATGTCATTGCTTTTGTCTGATGATGGATCAACAACAAAGATAAAAGATGAAAGCTCAATGTAACTCATTATTTGAAGCCCTCTTACATTTTTTAAAGTGGGAGCCCCTGGTGGCCTAGTGGTTAGATCGCAGGACCTTCACCGCTGAGGCCTGGGTTCGATTCCCAGCCAGG
>JAWMRA010000162.1:19465982-19555213 GCA_035584735.1 Pseudotriccus pelzelni
AAAATCCAATGCGCAGGCTGGAAGGTGTAAAGACCTTCCCCGGTTCTTCGTTCGCGAAGACTGGCCATTTACTTACATTTTTAAAGTAGAATGGCAAGGTAATGGAATTACCTGAATATTGCCAACATGTAGGATTACTGTTGTTTTGCTTTATCTTTCACATATTCATTACAGAAACCTGTATTCTTTTGTTTTGATAAGAAAAATAGTTTTCTTAAACTTGCTGTTAGAATTATATTTTTCAGGGATAGATAAAATATTCAAAACATTTCAAAAACAAAATGTTTCATGTATTATCTAACTTACAGAAAGATACCAATTCTCCATTTAATACTGTTGAGGACTCTGGAATTGATGCACAATTTGTGGATGTTGTCTATGATGCCTTATTAAATACTGTAAGTAGAAGAAAATAATTCATGTTTTAAAACATTATAACAATTATTTCAGTGAAGAAATATGCTAAGAAGCATTTTATACCAAAAGTTCTGCTCAGATATGCATGATTTCTGAAGAATCTCTCAAAACATACTTAAAACAATCCCATGAGAATTTGCCATAGAATCATGAAAGCTGCTCTAGTAAAAGAGGAGGAAATTTTTCTTACTTGGAAAGCACAGTTTATATTGCGGTAGATCTTAAAGGCCACTTCCAAGTTATGACATGACTGTGGTGGGATACTGCATGGTGGGAAATAAAGAAAATGTGAGGGTGGGGATAGCAAAAAGTAGATACTGTGCCTAGTAAACAAAAGGCAGGAGTAATTTGGACATTATATTTACAGTTTTTAAGTGAGTTTAAGTGTTGAAAGCCACAACTGGCACAACTTCGGGCCTCAGCTAGTAATCTGTGAGGAAGAGACTTAGGAGCTCAGCATCATAACACAAAAAATTTCTTAGCTGTCTCAAATCACAAGCAAAACAAACTTATTTGTTTGTACAATATCTTGTATTGAATATGCATAGTTACTTCAGATTTGATTTTTCCTCTCCTTTTTCCATAGCCTCAAGATGTTCAGAAGTCAGTCTTAAAAGGAATAATTAATGGTCTGCTACAAGAATGGACAGGGTAATTATAACAAACATTTGCATTAGTGCTGTGTCAGCACTTAAAACTGATGTTTCATCTCCATTGTTTTAGGCAAAGAAAGAAAATGTTGTCATGCAACTTATTTGATGTGTAAGAACTTAATTCCTTTTGCATGGCAATTATGCATCTTGAACTCTGTCAGCTGACATTTAACCTCTGGGAGGCAGATCCAGACCCAGACAGCCATATGTTCTTTCACCAAATCTCAGCTCCTTGTTGCCAGGGCATTCTGTGGGACATCTGATTTGTGAGATGCATTAAGAAATTTATTTAGGGTAAAACTTATTGTCCACCTCCCAACAGCAGCTAGGGTAACTCCCTGATTTGAAGTTTACTTCACAATACCATTCGTGTGTGGCAGCAGCATAGAAAGAGGAGTGCAGGTTGCAGGAGGGGATAGCCCAAAAGTAGTTTTTTCTAGAGATGACAACATGATGTTGACTTCTTAGCGTGAAGTAATAGAAGTGAGAATACAAAGTTAATTCATTAAAAGATACCGCAAGAGACAGTGCCTTGTTGTGACTCGCCTTGGCTATTCCTTTCTCCATTTTATGCTGCTTTTTCTGTGCTGTTGCTGCATGTGTGCTTTTGGTTATGTGAAAGCCTTGATAAATGGCAAGAAGTACAGAGGCTGCAGTGGTAGAAGTGTGTGTAGAATCCTTGCAGGAGACATCAAAGATGGGGCAAATAAACTCATTTGTGATGTGACTCAAGGTAGAAAATAGCGTGGAATTGCCTCTTTGGAGATCCTATTATTGTTCAAATCTGACCATATTTTGACCTTCTCTTGTATTATGCTACAAAAACCAGATGATAAAATAACCTGCTGCCTTTAGGGAGTTGTTGGAATCTGTAAATGTCCTTTTCAATTACTGAGAGCAGTGAAGAATCTTAAATATGGTATTCTGTACATATTGACCAAGCAAAATAAAATTGTGCATGATTTCATGACTCCTAATGTGTGTAAATGATGCATACATATGGTTGTGTTTGTTATTTCATTTACTCATAGGCCACGAACAAAAGATGATCTTAGAGCGTACTGTATACTTTTACAGGTGAGAAAAATAGTCTTTTTGTTTAAAAATGTGTCTGCTTAATTTATAATCTATAAACCAGTATACTATGCAAACAAGATAATTTGTATAGCTGAGATACTTCACATATAATTTCCTGTTATAAGAGTGTATAAAACTATCAAATAAACTATGGAAGGAGTGCAAGGAATGCATGATGGGAGTGGGACTTAAATGGAAGACGGGGAAAGGTTGCATAGATTAAAACTATGAACTAACAGGTAATTGTTTCCGGTTATTTTGTGGGTTGAAAGAACGAATGTTTTACTATGTTATTTGTTCTTGTTTCATCCTTATTCTCAGATCTGCTTTATTGGTATGCTGAAACTTTGAAAGTTTCAGTATATGAACTTTCTGATATTGCTGTAACTTTCTCCAGTGTTGCATTTTATCCAGCAGACTTTCTCCAGTTTATCTAACTGGCTGCATTGTCTGATTTTTGTCTGAGTTCACCTATTTATTACCTTTGCTACTATAGGTGATTTGCATTTGCAGCAGATTTCCCCTTTAAATTTTGCTAATATAGGTAACACCTCTCCACACAGGGAGTGGTTTCTGCTGTTATTTGACAGTATCAGATAATAATCTAATTTTCTGAGATAATAGTTTTCCTCTTTGGTACTAGCTGTGAATTACAAGGGCTGTCTCCTGCTAAAATGTGGGAACGTGTGAACTCAGATAAGAGGGATTGACATGCAGATAGACAGAAGCTACAAGAACCCTTTTTACTGAGATGAAAAGCCCATCTCTGAGAGAAGTGTAATTTATGTGCTACAATGTAAAGGATAATCCAGAAAAATACATTGGTTACTGCCTTTGGGCTACCTGTGGGCTTTCTTTTGAAAAAAAATCATACTGTTACAATACTGTGTTTCTTATTGGGCTAGAAAGTGCAAGTAATTTTTTCCCATAGTTTTACCTCTGTCACAGCTATTTTTGTGAATTCCTTTCCTGTGTAATTGAATTATGTTGGCAACAACAAGCATAAGAAAAAATCCTAATGACTTTTCTCCTTTTATGCAGTTTATTAACCTAACACATTTTTTTAATCTTTTTCAGAATCCTCAATTTAGTAACACTTCTACTTATGTCATCTATGCTCACTTGCTAAGACAGATAGCAGCCTTAACAGAAGCTGACCATCATTTCCTAGTGCACTGGTCTAAAAAGTAAAAAAAAAAAAAATTAAAAAAAATTAAAAATTCCATTTTTAGGATTACAATTGTTATTGTATTTCCATTGATGTTGACTGTTTTATAAATTATATGAAAGTTAATTTATTGACTGAAGAGATTGTTTGTGTTGTTTTCAAAGTACATATGGACATAGTCCACTAAGTGATACTGATTTATAGATGCAATATGTATATAATGTATAAAAATTAATATTTTTATGCAAAAAAGCCTTAACTGGAAAATAACTTGCCTAAGTTATTCTTCCATAACACATGCAAAATACCTTGTGTGTAAATTTTTAGTTACATGTTTATATGGTGTTATTAAAACAAACATATTTATGATCTTTGTTTAAATAAAGTTTTATCTTGCATAATTTGCAAAAGATAGCGTAATCTTACTGTATTGTGTGAAAACTACAAATGAACTAGAGTCCTTGCTTCACAGTGCAATACAGGTGGTGAGAGAGTGTGGTTAGAGCATTAGATTTGTAATTAATTGAAATAATTCTAATAGCACCTCACTAAGAAAGTCATATGGGGGTAACTGCCCAAAGAGCGACTTCCAAGTTGGTATGCAGATTGCTTTCCTTGCACTGACTGTGCAAAAAGTTCAGATTGGGGTAAAAAATCCAGTTTGGCCATATTCGCAACTCCGTTACCTCCTAGGGAACCTCTTAGTAAAAGATTTTATTTTCTGCAAGGATGGAAATTGTGGTAAAATATGTTTTTGTTTGAACTGGTGTTTACAAATAAGGTTTGCACACTTGGTTAGGGATGCAATAGGCATATCAAACCATATTAGAAATGGAAACCATTAAAATAGGAGAGGTCTTGTTTAGAAAAGGATATTTTAACCTGCCTACACATGTGTATTGTTGTGCTATTATGGAAGTGGTGCAGCACATAATTTAAAATGTGCACTTGTCACAAGCATATGAAGTACTTTTCTTCTTAATTCAATAGGACCAAGTATCTCAAAATAAAAAAATCAGAATTCCTCAGTATTCAGAGTATGGAGTGAAATAGATAAGGATTTTTGTTTAGTTTACTAAGAGTCAAGAACAGATAATGATTCTATTGCGCTTTTTTTTTCCACAGAGCAATAGTTAGGGATGCACTGAAGAGAATTACCAAGTGTCAATATTTAAAAGCATGCTTCTTCAAACTTTGTATTTCGAATTTTGTTTTTATGTATTGGACAAAAGCATGTTTTTTAAAAAATAACATTGAAATCTGATAACATAAACTCTAGTGTAGACAGTGATCACACGAGTAAGTGCAGCATGTTTGTTTTAGGATTTCACAGAGGAGGTTCAAGCAGGTGGTGGACAGGTTACTGCAATTCATTTCTTTACGTCTGTTTCCTGCAAAACCTGAAGAGTTTCCACCTATGGTGAAATGTAGCTGGTGGATTCCATCAGCAACAAAAGTCCTGTCTTTATTTAGTAGGTATTTTTCTTGAACTCTGTATGCATATGCATGTTTATATATGTATGTTTGTGTGTGTATATAATGTTTGAATATAGATGTCGAGAGAGAGAGAGAAAGGATAGTTTTTACTGCTCCTCTTCTGGGGGAGATTGTCAGTGATGGTGGCACTGTACAAACTACAAGAAAAGTAGTAAGCAACAAAGAAAGTTTTTTGTTTGTTTCCAGTAGAGGATAATTGCTATTCATCATTTTCCTGTGACAACAACTGAAGATCATTCAAACAGAAATCCACAGAAGTAACCAATTGTTAAGGTTTCCCTTAGATTTGTAAAAGAAATGTCTTAAATGTGTAATTGCCAGAATTTCTTCTGTAACTGGCCTACCCCCACAGACCTATTTAGCATCCAAAGGAATTTAGGGAATGCATGTGCCTCTTAAATCCAAAACTACAGCTTAAAAAAAGTAAATCCATGCTCAGTTCAATGTAGAGCACAGCAAATTTGACCACTGCAAATTCAAACCTTTTCCTCAACTCATGCCAAATAGTTTGGTGATTAGAGCATGTACTTTCTCCTTCCTAGGAGGAAGTAAAGTCACCAAATTAAATTTAAGATTGGAATTAAGATTCTTTCACTGTCAACACTTCTACTGAAAAGCATTATGCACAATCCTGCCTGTCCAGAGTTAGGCACATAAGCACACTTGTATCTAAAACCAAGATGCGTGTTTTCTAGTCATCTATGAAAGAGTTTGCCAGTTCCTTAGTTCTGGAAAAAGAGCTGTTTAGTAAATCAGAAGACACTACTTTGTGTCTGACTGACCAAAACTAAACTATGTTGAAGTGCAAATGGAGAAAATTTGTTAGCTCTTTGACATTATATGAATGTTACACAGTGAGATAGCTTAAATGTGAATTAGTTCTCTTCATTTGGTCAAGTACTTAATTTGTGTATGGGTGAGTCCAGATAGTATAGTAGTTCCCTGAGGAAATAGGTGTATCTCTGCATACTATGTTTTATGCCCCTCCTTTCCATGCCTTTTGCAAAAGACATCCAACACAAACAGGTAATTTTTAACTGGAAAAGTTATAGATGTTCTAGCCATAGGTATGTTTGAAATTAGGTGGATTTCTTAAACACTTTCGTTTATCAAACTGCTTTTTCATCAATTTCAGCAGAACATAATGTCCTTTATCTGTGAAACCTCAATTTGGTGTGTGTCAGTAAAGGGAGCCAAATTGAGATGCCCTTATCATAAGTGGGCTGAACTAAGGATTTACTATTTTCTACAACAACTAATGTGCTGTCATATGGTGCTGTGTTGTAGTATAATTCTGTAGCCAAGACTGAGCTAAGTTCTGTTGCTAAGTTATTTTTTTATTAGTATTAGTTTATTGTCATTATTTTAGACTTAGCTTAAAGTTTCTGACTTAACTGGTGCTCATGGTGCTGAGAAATGAGGTGCTGAATCCAGGCACTGTTTTAAAAGACTTTTATGTTTTCTTTGTAGATGCTGCAAATAGTCTGATCAGTCCTCCTGTTATTTCATATACGGATTTCTATAATTCTACACTTGATCATATTGATCTTATGGAAGAATATCATAACTGGCAGTGCTATGGGAATTCTCACAGGTAAGAGGAATAGCTAGTTGTTTCTTGTAAAGTAGTATTTCAAAGCACTGTATCTATGCTATGTGTATCTATATTAAATATAGTGATGTAGTGGATATATATATATATAGTGTGTATATATGTGGTATACATACCATTTATATGTATATATATATACACATTAAATATTGTATTTTATTGGACAACCATAGTATAGCTACTACTTGTTATACTTGCTACTGCATGGATGTTAGATTGACTGGAATAAATCTCATTCTGTCTGGCAAACTGGAGAAAAGTTGTAAAATATAGATGGTAATAAAATAACTATATTAATTATGGGCATAGACTTCTAATCGTGTCTTACTACAAACATATTTTAGCCTCCAATACATTCATAGACTGTGCTGGTGTGTGCATACTTACCACTTAATGATGAACATGTATGTAATTATATGTATATATGTGGCTGCCTCATATTTGTTCCAGTGAAATCAATTGTACTATTTCTGTTTCCTAAAAATAAACACACAAGTCAAATCTTTAGACTCAAAGCTTGCAAATGTATTTCTCCCCTTGTGAGGGGCAGCCCAGCAGTATGATTTAGAATCATCTAGAGAAATAGGCATTTCATCGTTTTGCTGAAGTTCAAAATCTTAGTGATGTTTTCTTAATAAAAATGGGGTTTTGCCTAGCTGTATTTTTCAGCATATCACTGTGTATCACTCAGTCTTTACAGTTTGAATCACAAGATCAATTAAAATTTCCCCATATCTCGAGACTTTTCAGTAAGCTAATTTAAGACATCAGCCCTCTAAATGTAGCTTTTTGTTGATTGTGTGTGCAATTTTCCTTGCCTTTAGCAGCAGCTGGGGAAAACTTGGAGACCATCATTTGTTCCACTAAAGTAGGTATTTCAGGTTAGGCTTCTGTCTGATACCTGATACTCTGCTTGGGAAGATGAAAAACCAAACAAACAGACCACATAAAACCCAAATAAATAAACAAAACTATTACCCCAAAACCCCATGATACATGATAGCAAAACATGTGCAGTAAGCCTTGTATAGTCTCAGTCAAAGCATTGGACTATGAATACTGCTAAGCTTCAAATGATTTTTTTTTTTTTCCATTGGCACCATCTGGCTGTTTTGGCACCCAAAACCAATCTTATAAAAGGACTGTGAGATTTCCACCTGCTCCAGTTCTTTTCAGTTAGCTAGGGCACTGGGAATTATGTAAAAACAAAGTTTGCTTGACACCTAATTGTTGGAGTAGCTGAAGTGAAAACTAGCTGCATTATTCTTAAAGTATATAGAATTCTGTTAATTTGTTACAAGGACACTTTTTTTCAATTTTACATCTTTTGACTCCTTGTTATTCCACTTAAAACCAAATTTAAAAACCCCCAACCTGACAACAAAGAGCAAGTCCTCGTTTATACCTTCCATATGGAATATTTTGAAATACTTAATTGTTTTAACTAAGTCAACACACTTTGGTAAAATATTTTGGATTACAATTTACAAGAGACCAGGTGGGCTCTGGTTATTTCAGTATGAACTTCTCTTAGGTGATGCGTGAGCTAAATAAAAAAACTTACAAAAATAATCAGTAATAAAAAAATCTTTCACTGATGTTTTCTTTTAATGATGATTTCTGAAGTTTTTCAAAATCATTTTTAGTATCTATTGCAGTGGAATGTGGCTGTGATCTGGTATTTTAGAAGTTCTGTACCTAAGAATCCTGCACTGAGATAGATGTTTTTCTTTTATTTAATAAGAAGATATTGTTGTTCTCTTTAATTCAATGTAGTGACTAAAATTAAGTATTTAAAGCAGATGATGACTGTTTTTATTAGGTCTGTTGATGCTAATAATAAACAATTAAAAATGAGCGTTATTTAGGATAAGCTTTATTACAGTTTCTAGCAGTACTTGCAAGTAACAGTTTGTTCTACTGAATTGAGTATCTATATATACAACACAAAAAACTCCCAGCAGCTATTTGCAAATTACTGTCAGTGGAGGGAAAGTAGTTACTGAATGGTAATGAATAATTCACTCTTGCATTCTTAAAAACAATATGCTATATGATAAAAAGGAAAAATTTTATCTTCTTTTCTCTTGTTGTTAGGTTTTCTTTCTGTCAATACCCATTTATTATTTCTATAGCAGCAAAAAAAGTTATTATTCAAAGGGACTCAGAGCAACAGATGATAAGTATTGCACGGGTAAGTCCCTTAGCAATAAATGTTTGTGTCTTGTGCCTTGGTATTTTAGTAAGTTTTTATTAGATTGGTGTTACACACAACCTGTCATTACAACTTCTAGTATTTCAGACTACCCCGAAAAAGAACTTAAGCCTTTTTACTATGACTAGCCTACAAATTTTCCACGCTGGATTTTTAAATTTTTTTATTTTTATGTGCTTAGTTTTAGGATGCTTACATCATACCAGAGTTGTAGAAAAAATTACAGTAATTTATTTATTCTTTTCCTCTTTTGAGAAACCAGCATAATGTGCTAGCATGCTAAATTAATAAGATAAATGAGGAAGATGAATTCTATGAGTATTTTAGACTGTTTCTTATTTTATTCTATGAAGATATGTTGTCATGGAAGACCAAGATTCATCTGTATACTTTCAAGTCATGGAAGAGGTACTGCTTCTGGGCAGCCTCTTCTGTTTTGAAAGAGGTATTGTCTGCCTCCTTCAGTGTTAATTTTCTACAGGTGCTAGGTGAGGCTCTTTTCCTCAGTGCTCTATGTAGCAGAACCACCACCTATCCATTCCTGTCTTGCTGGATATGCCTTGTGAATAGCTAGTTAAAGCACAGGCCATTTCCAGAATCTATATTTTCAACAATTTGGAAGGTTGAAAAAGTTGCTGCACAATTGCCTCTTTCTTGTTAAACCTTCTGGTAAGTTAGTTGAAATATAGTGCAAATGCTATCTGCAGTAGGAAAGAAATTTCTCTTTGTCTCTTAGAAGATACTGAAGCAGCCATGATGTTAGGGAAATGTCTTTAATGCAAGACACTGAGAACTTCTTACATTTAATAAGTGTGGTACTTGGGTCTTTTAAATGAAGATACTGCATGTATAATGTTTCTTTTTCATTCAAATAGCAAAGCCTTGTGGATAAAGTCTCTCGCAGACAGAAACCTGACATGAATATGTTATTCCTAAATGTGAAAGTGAGGAGGACACACCTTGTTAGTGATTCACTTGATGAGGTAACAAAAACTGTAATTACATGGTGTGTTGCTGCAGAATACCTACTGAACTTAAATTTCAATTTGAAAATTCGTATTTAAATCTTTCTGCACTAAGAGATTGGGAGTATAACTACATAATACTAAATAAAAAGAACTTAATTACTGTCACAATTGCAGTGCTGCAGAATAGATTGTGTTAGACATTCTGAAATCCGTTTTCTGTGCTCATACTGCTCCCTGGCTAAGCCCATAATGAAAGTGCGTGCTTGCATGTGGTATTTTTTTGTGTTTGCAATTTTTGTTTCAAAAATACAGTGCATAATTAGCAGGGCATGTAGGACTGGAGTCCATGATAGGAGCATGAATAGTAAGTGACTAATCCCTAATGAGTTTGTTCTGTTCTAATTCTTGAATGTTTTTATTCTTTTCCTTTGTTAACGTCTCTATCCTATACGAATTATTTTGGGCTTTCTTTTCTTAAATTCTTTTAACAAATTCCTCACATTCTTGAATGTCATTTTTAATTTTTATTTTAGAAATGGAACAGATATGTCTATTAAAGTAGGCAATTCTTCAGTATCCTCTGAACCTTGATAATTAACATTATTTAATGAAATCTAGTTCCCTACTTGGCACTGAGAATGGCCTGGTCATATTGAAAAATAAGTCCAGGTAGTAAAAACAAGATCAAATAAGTTCTGATTACTCATGTCAGAAAAAGTAAGTTTAAACTTTGTTTTTCTGTATTAAAGCCTGTCTATTTTGGCCTTCTCTCCTAAGACAGAATAAATGCAAGTGGAGGTACTGCTTTCTCTCAGGAATCGTAGATTGTTTTTTACCTCACTAATATAACCAAGAGCAACTTCAAAAGTTCTGACAGTAGAAATATTCTCCTGTTTATTTTTGTTGGTTGCTTCTGCCCATTTCAGAGATGAGTAAGAATGTATTATATTATTCATATTCTCAAAAGTATGGGGAATGGAAGGTGGAGGGGGAAGATGTCTTATTTGTATTTCAGATTTTTAAAAATAATTTGCAACTGAAGATCACTTCTAATAAATAACTTGTTTCAAATAACACATACCTATAGTTATAAAATTTGTGCAACAGGAATTTACTTGAGCAGCTAACAACATGGAAGTTCTTTTGACATGTGCGTATTTCTGACTAGTTTAAAAACTTTCTCTGGAGCTGGCCTGTAATTAATGATTTAAAGAAAAATTGTATAGGGACTCTATCTGAAAGATCACTGTTAATTATGAAAGACTGTAATCTAATTCTTTGCAGGTTTTTTGCATGCCTGGATGAAATGCTGTCTCTTAGGACAAAGCAATGAAAAGAGCTTGTTACCGTTGTCTAAAAAAAGAGTTCTAAAAAGCAGCTGATACTTGCTGGCAGGTATCTTATGCTGAACTGAATGGTGTCAAGATATTGAAGTTTTAGCTTACCTCCTAATTTCTAAATATTTCCAAATTATGTCAAATTATTTTATAATCTGTCATTTTTTCCTGGTAGAATGTCTTCTGTAAAAGCTAAAAAATCATATGGGTCCAAAATATTCCAGGCAGACTCAATTCATTGTATGTAGTATCTCATTAAGTCTGTTTGTACACCACCCAAGTTCTTTTCACACTTGGAGAGTGACACTATGTGCAAAGCAGTTGATGGTGTCAAAGTAGTCATAATTGTTTTGCTTCTGTAATTCAATCATTGTTTTAATATAGTTTTGACCTATTAGTAGAAAATTCTGCAAATTAATAAGTTAAGCAATGCAAGAGCAGTAGAGACAGAGCTGTGTTCTCTCTGGTTAGAGCTGGTGATATGGTAAATCTTGGTTTTCTTCTTCCCTACCTGTTTTGCAATAGCTAGCAAGGAAGAGGGCAGATCTGAAAAAGAAGTTAAAAGTCACATTTGTAGGAGAAGCTGGTCTTGATATGGGTGGCCTGACAAAAGAATGGTTTCTTCTGCTGATTCGCCAGATTTTTCACCCAGATTATGGTGAGCCCTAATAAATGTTCTTAAGTACAATGTGAAAATTTGTTTGGACTCTGTGTGAGCACTGCTCCAGCAAGAATGAAAAAGTCTTTTTTATTATAAACACTGTTTTTCAGCACAAATCCAAAACACAGCTTTGTGCTCGGTGCTATGAAGGAAATTATCTCAGCCTAAGACACCACAATGCTGTAGCAAATATTCAAGTGGCAATAAGGCCAAATGTATTGGTTTATTATCTACCATCCTTGACTCTTTGCTCTCATGCTGCATTTTGTCTTTTTACACTGCCCTTGGTTGTCTTCATATTACTAGATTGGGGAGTTTTCCTGGGTTTTTTAAGTAGCTACATGGGATGCTGTTACTGTGCTCAGTTCTAGCAAACTGCCGACCTTGATCTCCCGTGTATCAGTGGTTTCTGTTGGTGCTGATGGTAGCACTGAGAATATCTGCAAGTTCTAACACTATTTCTGTGATTAGGATGGGCAGAGGTTATTTATTACTTGAATCTTTGCCATCATATATTCTGTTTGTGGTATTTTTGTGGCCAGTATTTTTTTGTGATCTGGGATAACCTCAGGAAAGAAAGGCTCAGTCAGTGCAGAGACAGTGTAGGCAGATGTGAGCCTGAATGAAATAACCTGCCTCTGCTGCTAGCAGGACCTGTGAGCCCATAATGAAATTTGCATGTCCAAAGGAGAAAAAAAAAAAAGAAGTCTTTTTTAGCAAATAGGAGACTGTAAGACATGAATGAGCAGTCATAAACAGGCAGTTCAATCTACTTGTTTTATATTGCTGTAGATGGATCTAGGTGGGTTTTATTCCCCAGTCTACTATTTGTCAAGTGAGTTAGCTTTTCTAAGCTGGGCATGGATACATTACTGCTGATTTAGTGGGTTAAATTGTTTCCAGGCTGGCTTTTAAATTGGAAACATTGATTTCCAGGGACTCGAGTTGAACACCTCATAGTCATAGTTCGAATGCAAGAGCTTGTGTGCTTTTGCTTGGAAGTGTTCATATCCCTTAAATCCATGGTCCTTTGTTCATTATAGAACTTCTAAAGGTACAGAATTTTCAGTCATAAATATGTCCTCAAATCTGCTGAAATCATTATTTGCCTGTAGCCCTTTTTCTAGTAAAAAGGAGTCTGTGTGGGGACATGACATTGATGATAACAGCCTTAATAGGAAACAATTTATCCTGGAGAAACTGTTGTGTAACTTTGACAGTTCTTTTAGTAAAAATGTTGTCAGCAGAGCCTGGTAACTGATGAGTTTGGAATCATTCAGAGTAGTTTATTTTTTCGCCATCTCTGGCAGGCTTCCTTCCTTTAAAATATAAGTTCTTTCATTGTTATGACTGTCGGCCAAATGTGGGAGGAGTTCAGAAATATTAATGTCCTGTGCAAAAGGACGGTATCCTCTGCTGTCTTTAAGTTGCAAATAATGTATGTCAGAAGCTTAGAAGGGAAAACATCACCGTTCTTACCCTTTCCAGGTTAACTAATCCCGCAGATTTAACTCCTGGAATTTAAAAACTCTTAATTAGCTCAGCTGTCTGCCCTCCTATGTGTTTTGCAATGTTTTATTCATCTTGCTGTGGACAATTAATAAATAGCATTTGAAACCTATTTTGTTCCTGCATCCCTGCTGTCTTTTAGTATGTGAACCTTACTCTGCCTTACATGCAACTGTTCTGTTGCTTCTGGTGAAGGCACTGTCTAAACCTTTTGTGATGAGCACCTTTTTGAGCTAAAATTCAAAAGATAAATTGTTCAGGAGAGTAGGGGGGAAAAACATGAATGCAGATTTTACCTATAATTTATCATAAGAACTAGATGTCCCTGAGAAAAGTTGGATTTTTATTCTTTTTTTTAATCAAAATGACTTTAATTTTTTTTTAATTTAAATACTATTTTTCATCAAGTGTATCTTCAAACACAGATTTCAGTGAGCTACTGCATACAAGATGTCCTTAGAACTACTCAATGCTTTGGTTTGTACAGACTCTGGAAACAATAACAAACTGTTGGCCCATTTAATCCCAACAAATTAAAACCAGTCATCGTGTTTCATCCCGTTTACTTCAGCATCGCTGAAGTTAATTTCACTGTGAGTGCACACTTATCTAGAGTATGTCTTGCTTCTCTCAGCAATACTTCCTAGGCATTTTAAATCTGTTATCTGCTTTCATTATGTAGGTTTTTATGTTCTGTCACTCTTTAAAACAGAATGTTCCATATCTGATGCAAATAGCAGTCAAACTTGTCTATACTCATGATTTCTGTAGGATCTAGCTTGTCATTTAGACCCAGGAGTAGCTTTTTCAACTTCTCTGATAAATTTTTTTTTGGCAGAAAATGAGAAACATACCCGTTTGCTGCTAGTGTGTGTGTGTGTATAACATAACATTTTACAGATTTCTGTTCTAAGAAAATAAAGCTTATGGTATTTGTATTATGAGAGTCATGCCAGGATTTGTAGAGATTGTATCTGTTATTGACCTAGGAAGAAAGGAAGAAATAAATGATTTTATGTTGCAGTAAGGAAATTTTTGGTTAGACTGTTAATGTTTCTGGCTGTACAGATGCTGAAGTACAGTGAAGAAACAGCCTGTACAGAGACAGTGCAGAATATCCACAGCTAGAGGCTCTGAGGAACATGTTGCACCGGCACCCAGCGGGGCTGGTGGGCTTGAGCTTGCTTCAGACTTGGCACTGCCCCTGGTGGTTCTTCCCAAGCACCTGCCTGCAGGCTCCTGCCATGGGTGGGATGAGGGGGCTGAGAACAAGCATGGAGATACAGGCACACCAAGGAGCACTTCTAAGGCTGCATGTGTGACAAAGATGAGGCTTTGTTGAAGTTCAGGCTTTGTAAAGGTCACGTTGCTGTTCTGCAGGCATGTTCACCTACCACAAGGACTCACACTGCCATTGGTTCAGCAGCTTTAAATGCGATAACTACTCTGAATTCCGACTGGTTGGAGCTGTATCCTTTCGTGTCCACTGGACGGTGCTGAACCATGAGCCATCCCATGAGCTGGCACAGGGGTGAAATAAGGCACTGGCTAAAGCTCCTTCAGAGGTTGTGTATGCATCTGTGCTCCATTTTTAATGAATTTTTTTGGATGTCATTCAAGCAAGTGAACTAAAAATAGGAAGAAAATGGTTGTGTGTGGGTACATAGTACATTTTATGGTCAGAAAATACTAGAATCAAGATTAAACATGCAGCCTTTTTTGTGTATAAGTTGTACTTTATAATGTACTTAAACCTCTGGTTTTCATTCCGTAAACTTCAATGCACCTGTATGCATTAATGCTTCATTTAAGTCCCTGTTGATCAATATGTGGCTTTTTGCACTTTGCCAGTGAAATTTGTGTTTAAATTTATTTAAAGGAAACATTGATATATTGAGCTCTCAGTAGAACTTGTAGATTGAATATATATACATATACAGTCCTCTTTTTTTTAATAACAATTCTTTGGAACAATTTATTGTAGAAATATAGGATATTGTGAAGATTTTCAAGTGTTCTGTCAATGTGCATCATATGACCATTTTAACTACTATTTAATTGTAATGCAAAACTGCATTTAAAACTGTCAGTCCAGAAAAATTTAAATAATTTCCATTCCGTTTGTGGAGCATGCATTAGAGTATGCTGAGTAAAATCTTAAAGTATTTCTTCTAAGTTACTAAAATACTAACTATAATAAGGCTATGTTGAGTTTGCCCTTAACATTTGACATATATAGCTTATGGGACTTGCTGTATATAATAGCATCACCTTGGATATTCGTTTCCCACCTTGCTGTTACAAGAAATTATTGAGTCCTCCCATTGTTCCCTGTGATCATAACACACTTGTAGGCATCTGTGATGTCACATTAGATGACCTGTTTCAGATTATGCCTGTAAGTATTATGGGTTTTTAAGAAGCTAAATTACTGATTTAAAACCTGATTTATTTATGTTTAATGCTTGAGTTATAAACTGTTTGAAAACAGCTTTTTATTTCAGTACAAGCTGATAAAGTCTCCTTTTCTTCTGCTGAAAACAGAAAATCTCCATGTTTTCTAGCATAGCAGTATTTTTCTATTCCTTGAAGTTTGAATACCAGAATCTGATATGATTTTCTGATATCCATTTTCTGTAGTAAAAAGAAGATTGTAACCATTTATACTGAAATAAAAATATACATGTTAATTAAGCAGTAAGTTTTTCTTTGTGTATGCATTTTAAATATACGGCTTTTTCCAATATACTTTCTGTATAAAGTAATGCTTCTGGCACATCCTTGCAAAGTGCATCACTTAGTTTTGTAGATTCACTAAAGAGTTTTTACTCATATTGTAGGAATTGGCCCATGGACTACATGAACTTCTGTCCTATGAAGGCAATGTCGAAGAGGATTTTTACTCAACCTTTCAGGTCATTAAATACACAACTGTAAATGATTTTCAGACTTGTTCAGTAACTTTTACCAATGTTAAAATGGCAATGGAGTGGCCTTCTATGGTGTGATTGCTGATTGTCTGTAATATAACTGCACAGGTTTCAAGGCCAGTACTGCCCTGGGGCCTCTGGGCGTACAGAGGCTGACTCTGTGATGGGGCTTTAAGCTATTGTTCCCTGACAGGGCAAGTGCACCCAAATGCTGACTGCCAGGGTCACACAGCCAGCTGCTGGGCCATTTCCAGCTCTTTGCTTTCTCTGACACCATCACCTTGCAAGCAGTGCCCTGCCTTGCAGAATTCATCTGGCTGCAAGACAATCCCTTCCCTGTCTAACCCAGAAGCTGCTCAGCGCTTCCTTCCCTCTTTAATACACTCTGTCCAGGAAATCTCACTTCAGCAATAGCTTGTTCAAGTTATGAGAGTTTTGCCTGACCTTTATGTCTTAACTGCTACTTCAGTCAAGAAAGTCTTTTTCATTTATTCATTGCTTTAGAACACATACCAGTTAATAAAATTTCGAGTTGGTACTTTTCAGTTCCTAGGCAAGCTGCAACAGAACAAATACCTTCTTAATTGCATTTGCTATTTGTAGATTGTTCTTTTGTATGGAAAACTCTGTGGCTCCAGAGTCTGCAGGTCAGTTTGACATGCCACTCTGTAAGAGGCTCAATTTTTTTACTTCAAATACTGATTTCTTCAGCAATTTGCTGAGAATTGTAATTTTCAACTTTTAAAAACCCAATAACCATCAGAATTATAGCATATGGTAAAGAGAGAGACAGGGGAAATACATGTCAAAATAAATACCAGATCTGTAATTTGTGAGAATATGAATGTATTTTCCAGTACTGACCTTGACTCCTCTTTTTCTCTAGGTTTTTCAGGAAGAATTTGGTGTTATAAAATCGTACAACTTAAAGCCAAATGGAGATAAAATTCCAGTCACAAATCAGAATAGGAAAGGTACCTCAATATATATTAACTACACATATTTGGCAGATTTAAGGTTTTTTCGTTCCTATAAGCCTAGTTTTTTGTTAACACTATGAAAATAAAATTACTGTAGTCCTTTCTGGTATGCCTACCAATTTAATGGTATCTAAAATGAAATGCATTCATTTTTCGTCATTCACTACAATTTGGGAGAGCAGAACAAATAATTGATTAAAATTATCATAATGTAACAAAATAAAATGTTTTTCTTTTTTAGAATATGTGCAGCTCTATGTTGATTTTCTTCTCAACAAATCGATCTACAAACAATTTGCAGCTTTTTATTATGGATTTCATAGTGTCTGTGCTTCATATGCATTACTGGTAAGAATAAAGTGCAACATAACTCTTCACTTCTGTTTCAAGTATTTGACAATGACTTACCTAAATTAAACAAACTGTGCTGGATGATTTTAAGATTTGTAAAGAACCTTGATTAATCAATAGACTTGATTAAGCCAACATAAGTAGAAAAAATTAAGCAGGTAATCAACTGTTCTCTGTGGTGTTCCATTGAAAACAGATAAATAAAGCTCCTCAGGTTGAGTTTATCAGTGTGCATTCACAGGCACTTCATGGGCTCTCTCGGGAATGTTTATGAGGCTTCTCTGCATTCCCTACAGTTGTGAACTGCAAAGCAACTCTGTCTGTGTGCTCCTGAGTGACTCCTCTGAAAACAGCTATTACTTTTTCCAGGAAGAACACTCAGTGAGGTTGAGATTAAACATCCCTCTCTTTTCAGTCCTGTTTGGCTGTTGGAATGACTTCTGTCATTTACATCATCCCTTCTGCACTGAGAAAGAAGAGGCAGTTGCAGTTTGCATAAGATTTTCTGAGTTCCTGTGAAATTAGTGAACTGTGACACACTTGCAGCAAGGCGAGATGTGACTGACTGTAGGGAAGGTTCTGGAAGGAGAATGAGAATCCACTGAAATGCCCTGACATACTGCCATGCAATATTGCAGTGTTGTATTAAATGAATAAGTGGATTCTGCAGGTGCAAGTTTAGTGGCTTATTGTCATAAATACTTGTTTTACACAGCAGTGTGTGCAATTAAGAACCAAGTTGTGTCAGCCACTGCTGCTCAGCTACCTACACTGGGACTGGTCAGTGTAAATTAAATTGAAGTTGTAACCAAAATTGATATCAAGACCCTCCCGCAGAATTTCATCCATACAAACTTAATTTTCTTCCTGACCTATTTGTAATCTAATCAGATGGCAGGCAAGTCAGTGGAATAAATGTAAGAATGAAAAAGAGGTGAGGTACAAAAGAAATATGCCAGAATATTGTGTTATCCTGTAATTTGCTTTTTACTACATGCAGTAGTAAGAGATTATTCAAAATTCTGAGGGATTAATTTTTCTATAATCAGTATATATCCAAGTTAGAGACCTATACTGAATGATATTCTGTTAATTTTTCTATAATGACAAAATAAAAATTTAATCTTAATATAGTAGCAAAATGTCTCATTTTTAAAATATATATATTTTATCCTTGATTTCTGGCAGCTGCTTCGTCCAGAAGAGGTTGAAATTCTTGTTTGTGGCAGCCCTGAACTGGATATGTCTGCTTTACAGCGAAGTACCCAATATGAGGGCTACCAAAAAACTGATCCTACTATTCGGTAGGCTTGAGTTTTTTACTCTAAATACTGACTTTGAAAACATCATAAAATTTTAACCTTTCCCCAAAATCTCTTCAAGGAAAATCTGAGAATGATTGAATAAAAAAATATTTCCAAATAAGACAAAGACGGTTATTAAATTATCCTAAGTAGGAAGAGTTGGATTTTTAATGGTGTGTGTTGCTGAATATCCTTAAAAGGTTCTGACTAGATGGAAGCAGAGATAGCTTAAAAAGAATAGCTTCAAATCCTCCATAAGAAATCTGGGTCTTTGTTTTTATTAACTTGTCTTCTAAAAACAGTCTTTTTTTTCCAATTCTCTTTGATACTAACACTTAAATGCTTTCTACTCACTAATATATCTTTGGAAGGTGGGTTGGGGTGTCATTTGACAAGGCATCATTCCAAAATTAATAAAACATTGTACTTATCAATTCCTTAGGAATTTAATCTTGTATATTGGGATACTACTGATGTCCTATATATTACATGAATTAAATTCTCAGTAAGTGACATTCATCATGTAGTACTTGTGGTAGTATTATTGTCTTCATACTGTTTTGTCATGATATTTCATCTTGCACCATTTTCTCCTCTCTCTGCCCTGAGCATAGATACTTCTGGGATGTAGTATTTGGATTTTCTCTTGACCTTCAAAAGAAGCTGCTACATTTTGCTACAGGAAGTGATAGAGTACCTGTGGGAGGAATGGCTGATTTGAATTTCAAAATTTCAAAGAGTGAAGCATCCACTAATTGGTAAGTAGTATTTTTGGATTTTTAAATTTTTTTCTTTATAGTGTTTCCCAAGAGACCTTATGGCTCTTGAATATCTTTTTAAAGAAGAGCAAATGAATATACAAGGAAGAAACTTCATGGAATCCTTTAGTTTGTCTTCAAAATACCCATTTATTGATCACATAAATTTTGCAGGTGACTATCTAACATAGAATTGTTTCTCAATGTTTGCATTTGAGGCCAGTAATTATTTATCTATAGAGATCCCATACATGTTTTCAATTCAAATAAATTATTCATTTAATCGTTCTTACATGACAGCTGAACTAATGAAAATATATTTGAGTCACCATGATTTTTTCTGAATTCTTTGAATTACATGGCATTATTTACAGCAGCCCCTGCACCTGCAGAAAATGCTTGCATTTTCTCTTGATGATCTACATAAGAATTTTAACATGTATGGCTGCAAAGATGCAGCATTCCTTTAGGGCCTCTGGGGTATGGCTGATACAGAAATCGCTCAGAGGATATTGGAACAAAGCAGTCTTGCAATTTCATTGCAAGGATTAAATTGTTCATGCCAAGTTCTTATGTTTCTGGTAGTGTTTTATTTTGTATTGAATTGACTTGAGACATGCCACATACTTTCTAGCTAGTATTTTCCTTCTCATGACTGGAAAAGTCAGTTTAAATAATTTGGAAAGCTGTATAGAAAAACTTCCTGCTCTGAAACTCATTGATAAGCAGTAATTACTGACTTTGTCTAGATTTCTCAGACATTGAGGGTAATCAAAATACTTAAATGGAATTATAGTTTCAAAGTAAAATGTTTTTGGTGTTTTCTGTGGAGAGCTGAACTAAATGCATAAACAAAATAAGCTTTAGTTTTGTTTTTAAATTCAATTTGTCTTGTTATCGAGGTATTTCTAGTGCTGGTTCCGATGATGTTAAAGGAGCATGAGCATTTGATGAAAAATGAAGAAAAATCAGTCAACGTTAAATCTCTGTTTATGTTCCTTCTGTAAATTGTTCTTTTTCTTAGAAATTAAAAAATGGATTAGCATGCATTTTAAGCTGATGTATGTCTGTTCTGCAAGATAATTGTTGCTGTCAGACTGCCTGCACAGGGATAAATGTAGATATGTTGCTCACACAATGGGATCAAAAAACATAATAGCAATAAGAATTGGCAAATTAATGAAAGTTTCTCAACTTTCCAAATTCTGAAGCATGTAACTCCAGTCTGATTAACAGATCTTGGCTGATCTTTTTAAGGGCAGGAAGGGGAAAGTAGCTTGAGTTTCCACATCTAGGGGATTCCACCCCTTTTCAAGGAGGTTTGCCAATGATCAAATGCCCTTCAGAACACTGAGGGATTAAATGAAAAGAGAACTAGAGAGCTTTTGAGCCACATACTAAAATTTAACTTGTAAGTGTCCAAGTTTTAGAAATTTTTCAGTGTGCTTTCCAAGTATCAGGTGGAGCTTCAGCTCTTTCTCCTCTCTTCCCACAAGTAATCAGTTGTAGGACCAGGCCATATCCTCAGTGCTGTCCTGCATGTCACTTGAGAATTTGAAGAGCAAGAAGATCCCTGGCTTCTTTTTAGCTGTGACTCATCAAACTATTCTGTTCTAGTGAGAAGCAGAGTTTCCAGTGTTTGTCAGGCATTCCTTAGCAGTAGCTGCAATACATATATTCAAACTGTCTCTCAGAAGAGACTTGCAGCTGAAAGTGTCCAGCATTTCAGTTGGCTGAGGGATGTCTGAAAGGATGTGTTCTACCAGGCTGACCTTGAGTTCTGTAGGTATAACCACATAACTGGGGTTCATCTAGGTTCATCTATACCTACTGCAGGACCCACCTTCCTTCATGTTGTGAATTCTGACTATACCCACATTTCGTGTTTAGAGACATCATGTGGTACCTGGAGTTTCCAAATCTGAAAGGAGATGTTTCCAATTTAACAAGAAAATAAAGACAGGGAGTTGCAGGCAAACAGATTCACCTGAGGTGCTTATGACCACCAGTGGTGTTATTTGCATTCAGCGGAACTTGAACCAAAACATTAGGATAAATGTTTCTTTTACAGGATTTCTTATTTAAGTTATGTTTAACTGAAAATGTGCAAGCAGTTGGCAGTGTTCTGCTTCTATTGCATTATTATTAAATGTGTTTTGTTGGGTATTTTTAAAATTATTTTAGGTTACCTGTGGCACATACCTGCTTCAACCAGCTTTGTCTCCCTCCTTACAAGAACAAGAAGGAATTGAAGCAAAAGCTGATCATTGGAATTTCAAACGCAGAGGGGTTTGGTCTAGAATAAAATTTAATAATCAAAGAACAGCATATTCATGTAGCATTCACTCTCTTCTGATTGTGCCTTTAAGCTTTTCAGTGTTATGTCTCTTGATACTGTGCCAGTTTTATCTCACTTAGATTATTTTTTTAAAATAAATATGAAGTGTATGTTTTCTCCTGAATGGCAATACATTTACTGCTTGCTTTGTCACAGAAGGTAGCTTTCTTTGCACAAGAAGCTTGTCTCTTGGATAAACAAAACCCAGCTAGGGCAATTTCTAAGTTTTTGTTTTTTCTTGATAGCACTTTATCATTAATCATAATTCCCTTACATCAAGGTATCCCACTGGGAGATAATATACAGAATATTTCTTTATTATTTAATCCCAGTGGTAGAATGTTTGCAATTAACATTAATAATATAAAAAAAATAAATCAGCATGTAGCCATTTTTTCAAAAGGCAAATAGGTATTTTAGTCTTTATAAAATGTATGTAGTTTTATTATTCTGGTTTTCCTTCTTAGTGAAACCAGCTGTCTAAGAAGTATGTAAATAACTGCCTGTGAAGAAATAGGGTTTTGATAGTGCCATTTACTGCTAAAAAATTATTTTTTATGAATAAGAGTTTTAGATGTTCTATATTCAGTTTTTACACTTGACTGAACAAGAGTGTTAAAAGGTATTTTTTCAGCTTGAGGGGATTCAAGTTCAAGCTACAGGTATTAAGGAACTTGTATGTTCATTCTTTACAGCAAAATAACCAGATCTACTGTAGCATTTTAGTAAACAAAACTAGATATTCAAAATAAATTCCACATATGGTGAAATGCTTTTAGGAAGTGGATTAAATCCACAATTCATGGCAAACTGATTTAGCGTATCATACTAACATTTTTTTAGCAACTCTGTTGAAAGTCTTAAGTAAGCTGTGACAAAAGTGAATACAATAACATTTCATAAGCTTTCATTAACTTGAAGACCAGCATTTGAAGACAATGTTTTGTGTTTTTCACTGCACAAACTACATGAAAAGAAAAATTGTTATGTCTGCTCTGAGTTAACATATTAGGGGCTGGGAAAGAAGTGGTTCTAAAATACTGATGTAATTCTGGGTTTTATTCATTAAATGGAAAGAATTTATCAGCATGCAGTATAGTATTTTTAAATATGAATAGCTACTGTGTGTTTCAGCTGAATGAGGCCCAGATCATTCGAAACACTTTGGCATCTAATTCGCCAGCTTTCCCCATTGACTTCTGCTGGGGCGTGGATGATTAAGTATCTTGTAGTGTCTGTGCTCAAATATTATATTAGTCTTCTTTTCTCTCTCTGTATTTATGTATAATTAACAGATTAAAAAATTATGAACAAATTTATCTAATTCATAGTTTCAAAGCTGTTGTGGATATTCTTCAATAACAAAGTGAAAATTTAATTTTATTCTATATCCTTGATAAGTTACTGGTGATTTTACTGTTTTATTGAAGCAGAGATAAATATTAGGATATTTTAGAATATTTGGCACTGTATTCATTGTGCTGTCCTTGAAACCAGTAGTAAAATTTCCATTGACTTTACCATGGAACTAAACTGGGTTAGCACAGACGGTGTTAAAAGCAGCACTGCAAAATTCGGCATTTTACATTGTTTGTCCCAAATGGAGATTTTAAAATTAATTTTAACTCGCAGCATTTCAGATGCGAAGGAATAAGTGAAACTTTTGCTGTTGCACTGAATGAACTAGATAGCTTCAAGCAATGTTAAATTTCTGAATATAGTTGTAAGGAAATCTGGAAACAAACACTGCCCCCCTTCCCGTCTCTGTAGAATTGGATTCATGGAAGGTTGGCTTATGAATAAATAGCTATATGGCTATAACAGTTTATCTGAAAACATGGCAAATTAGACAAAATATTTTTTTATGGCTTAAGCCTACTTTTAATAACTATTTATCCATTATTGTTAAAATATAAGCTTTATCTTCTCATTTTCACTGAATTGCACTTTGCCTTCAGTTTAGTTTTATTTATTGGAGCTTTTTTTGATTTAATGTGTAATATTACCTCAAAATTCTAAAAATGCTATTGTATTTGCATCAGTTTTTAAATAAGATTGTCATTCAAAGACATTTTATATATTTCCTGATGTTGATAGATTAAATAGTAAATTTTGTATTTGTTAAATGAAAGCATTGCACTGTATTTATGAAATAAGACTCGTATAATTTTAAAACTTTTCTTCAATGATGTTTTGTAGTTCTTTTGTCTTGCCCTGTAATCCAGCAAATCTTTTTTTATCTCCATCATTGTTTTGTACCATACAAAAGAAATCTGATTTGTATAAACTTGTTCATTACTAAGTGTCTATTTTTATGTATTAAAATTGTGCCGTCATTAAATCAAATATTTCAATTTTTGGTATCACCTGTTTAATTTCAGATTTCCAAAATTGATTGTAATAGGTTTAAGATTATTATCAAATTATCTGGTTTTGGTTTATTTTTCCTTTGAAAAGTTTTCTTTACAGTAACAGTTTTACTAAAATGTTGCATGGCTCACAGAAAAGAAACCAGGTTTCAACTACCAGACGTGCACCAAGAGTTGTATTTCATAATTATAGTCAAAATTACAGGTGTTCTGGTGCATACCACAGTGTAATAATGCTGTAAAACAGCGTGGATCCTCAACATGGATCCAACAACTTGGGGTGGTTTCGCATGGAGAAGAGAAGGCTTCAGGAACACCTCGTTACAGCCTTCCGGTGCCTGAAAGGGGCCTATAAAAAGGAGGAGAGGGAATTTTTATACAGGCAGATAGTGACAGGACAAGGGGAAATGGCTTCAAACTGAAAGAGGGCAGGTCTGCATGTTAGGAAGAAATTCTTTACACAGAGGGCAATGAAGCCCTGGAAGAGGTTGTCTGGAGAAGTTGTGGATTCTCCATCCTGGGGCCCTGAGGAACCTGATCTAGTGAATGGCATCGCTGCCAATGGCAGGGGATTTGAAACTAAGTGATATTTAAGGTCTTTTCTCAAACAAACCATTCCATGGTTCTGTGATTCTAACTTAGTTTTCCTTTTTTTTTTTTTTTACTACATCAATTGCAAGATTATTTTGAGGTGCACGGAGAGACAAAGCCACAAGCTGTTGAATGTTTCATCTTGTGTATTTTTCTGCCCAATTTTAACATTAAAGTCAGGAGGGACAGGTAACAAAAACATCATGCTTTCTCACAGGCAGAGGTCCTGATCACAGGACTGTTGTCTGACCGGATTCAAATTTGCTTCTTGTCTTCTTTGCACCATTCAAGTTACCTACAGATGGCAGCAAAGATGAAGATTGAAATAATTTAATTAGAGGTCAGACTTGCCTCTTAACTAGCAGTAGTAAGGTTGGTACTGTTTGACTTGCTCCAAAGGCAAATGCTATATCCGTTGTTGTTCTTCATAGCTGTGGTATTTAATATTCTTTCAGAATCCCTCCTTGGAAAAATGGAAATATCTTAAAGGGTCCTCAAAGCCTCTGTTTTAATGCCCTGACTGTCAGATGATCACGTGTTTTTATTTCTAGAGCACATAGTTCTCTTTCAATCAATTTGTTTGAGTCAAGTGCGTTTTCAGTTTATTTGTAGGGTTTTCTTTCTTCATGGTCTGTGCTATTATGCTGAAGTTCCTTGCACTTTTAAATATTCATAGCATATAAGAAAATAATAATGGAACAGCCTGGACTGCCACAGCTGTTTCACTGGTGTTAGAAATGTTCTAATTAATAGTCAGGTAGGTTTTGTTGTTAAATTAGTGAGCAAAAATGGGCCACCAGCAATCTGCACCTTTCAAATTGTTAATTAAATTCTTACTGAATTTTTCAAACCCCAATGGCTTTATGTAAAATACAGCAGGTATGGCAAGGGTTATTATGGTCTGATATATTAGTATTCTTAACTGTAGAATGCATATCTGATACAAAACTAATTCCTTATGCAAACTACATCTAGGAAATAACTCTGAGGTCAAGGAAAATGGAGGCATTTTGTCTGATAATCTGATGCCATAGTTGCTCATTAGACCCTGGAAGGATGAGAGAAGTTCACAAGTTGGACAGCAGTTACAGACTCTTTTGCAGTACTAGAATTAAGTAATACCTGTATGTGTAAGAATAGGATATATCAATTAATAAGTTTTGTGTTTTAGGGGTCTTGTGTTCTACTACAACAAGGCTTTATTTACCCTTTTTGGCATCAATTTAAAGATGTGGTACTTGTACTGGCTGATGAATAGATTTTTACTTTAGATGCAATATTTTCTTCCCACGAGAGTTGTCCTAGATTCTGTAGATATATGATGTTCAGGTTTAATTTATGGGATTGTAGGTTATTTGGTGCTTTATAACGTGATTTCATATTAACTAGAGAGATGCATCTGTTCTCACAGAGTCCTTAGTTGTCTTTACACCAGGACCTCTGGCAGCTGCGATACTCTGGATAATAACAATCCAGCCTCCACTGATCTCTGTAGGCATTACCAGAGCAGAACTGTTTGTAACTACGCGTAGGTTATTCAAACCATCTTATCAATGGGGGTTTACTTGATGTGCACTCAATTTCTGCTCTAGCAAAGAGCTTGAACATTCATTTCTTTTGCTATTTATTTTGTGTCAGTAGCAGTACCGGGGAAGGCAAGAACTGTGTTTTGTCCCCTGGAAAATCAGTCCAGCTCAATATGAGGTAGCCAAAGCACAGTCATTTTGAAAACAGTGTGGTTTAAACTCAAACATGTGGGTCTTGGTTTTGGTTGTCTTCTGGTGAATTTGTGTAACCTTGTGCACCTTGTTTCCAAGGACTGTGGTGGCAGCATATGAACTGCTTGGGGGTTTTAATAGTTGGCCTTAATTAGTAGGAAGAAATGGGTAGATGAGCCAGTAACATATGCCACACTGAGCAAAGAAGGCACTTAATTTTGTCATCTCACTTATCTACTTTACAGAGAGATCTTTTTCCCAAGTCTTTCGGGATTCCAAGATGGAAAAGTATCTTGCCCAGATTTTAAAACTCCCTGACAGGGCATGTTCTGTAATACTAAATGCATCATATTAATTCTTAAATGTTCATTAACAGAAAAGTTAATTAATCATGGCAGCTAAATGTGGCCTGTGTAAAATAGAGATAAGCACAGCAGCAGAAGAGAAAAAATTTACTTTCTTATAGAGAAGTTCAATAGAATGGCTTTTTAGTTGCAGAAATCTAGTTTTATTCCATTAGCTAATGAAATTTAATTTTTCTAGTGTTTAATATCTTAGAGAGTTTAAGAACTGAAATTGTTTTTCTTTAATTCCATCACTATGTTAGATAAAGGTACATTTGAGTAAACCCTAATATTTTCCCACATACACCACTGTGTAGTGCTTACTGCATTGTCTAATTGTACTGAAATCAGTAAAATGTTCTACATCACTATGCCTTTGGAATTCTATCTTTTCTTTTTTACTGTGAAAGAAAAGCTTTCCCAATCATTAAAAGCGCTTGTATTCATTCAAACCGAAGCTTTTAAAGCAAAAGGGTAGATTTATTCCTATTGCATATAAACAACCTCTTTGCATTTTGATTTGAGTAGTTTTGTTTTAGGATTCAGAGTCTATTCAGTATCATATTTCTGCATATTGATTGAAATGCATTAAACTGTCAGGTGAAATGCCACATTCTGAAAGGTAAAAACTCTCTTCCCAGTAGCTTGTGCTACTGGAAGTTACTGTAAATACATGAAAAGGATTCCAAGGTTAATAATTTCTTACTTTGCTTTGTTAATTGCCATATAGGGGTTGAAATGTCCTAAAGTATTACAACCAAGGTGTGTTTGAAATACCTGGGGGATGTTTTCTTCATCCTGTTGATTTGGCCCAGTTGTTACTGGTAATGGGTTTCCCATACGTGCAGGTGTTTTTAATTGTATTTCTTACATTGGCATATTTAATATCCGTTAGTTATTTCTCTCAAAAAGTGAACTCAGTTTCTTCAACAGTCTGTAAGACTTCACAGGTGCAGAACTAAAATCTCAATTAAATTAGTCTGGAGCACTGTTTCATTTTCCTTTACTTGATTTTAAGAGTTAAACATCATCCTTTAATCAAAGCTGTTGAGGCAACATCAACTCAGCTATGCTGAGAGCTGTGTCTTCTGTTCCTCATTCCCTGATATTTTGTGTAAACTACTGTAGGCATGTAACCAAAACATGGGAGATGTGATAGGAGTAAGTTTTTGTGTGAAAGTGATAGTGTTGGAATTTTTTTTCTCTCTTGGCTTGATTTCTCATCCCCATGTGCTACTGGTAGTTGTGTGTGTTTTTCATTTGTAACTGTTTGCAATGTGTACACTGCAGCTGGGAATCTGAAGGTGTAATTGTTTGCATCATTTTTCATGTCATTGTTCAAAGAAAAAATTACCTGGATTTCTCTTTGCTATCTTCAGGGCACCAGTTAATGCATCAAGGCTCTTCTATTTTCAGGTGCAAAGGTATTCTCAGTTGATCTTTTGCCCTTGAATTTCTTCTCAGTTTATTTGTTGCTGGCTTTATTAGTAGGGCTTATTAATTATGTATGACATCAGCATGGCTGCTACGCTTAATCATACATTCAGTTAGCATTTTCATACTTGCAGGTGCACTGTGAAGAGGAAATTACTACTTTCATGCAGCACAACCAATCCTTGGTTAATTTCTCCTGTCATTACTTACAGCAACAATCTGCATTCTTTGTATAGTTATGCTGCCTTTCACCATGTTCAAGATCTACTGTCATTCATAATAGATAGGTAATTGTGGAACGATAAATTGAAGCTTTCACTTTGAATTTCCCTAGATTAGAAAATCATCCCTTTGGCTATTTGTGGCAATTTTTTTCCACTTTTTTTTTTTTTTTTCACTAGACCTCAGGTTTTATTTTGTATTTTCCTGAGGCATAGGCTAACTTAGGGGAATTTAACAGACATTTTAGAACTGAGTTGTCATTTACACAGATTAATTATTTGGCTAACTCTCTTGTCAGTCCTTACCCTAGCTACATGCAATGTCAATCCTCTGTTTGGAGCACATTTTCATAAGTCAAAGTGATTCTAATATTAAGGAAGAATACATAGACAAAGCTGCTGCAAACAGTTAGTGATGTGTGTCCAGGGTGCAATTTGTAATTGTGTCTATGCCTCTTAAAAAAAAAGGCTGATTGAAAACACTGGTTCAAGGTGGTGGCAGGGGAACGTGGAGAGAATTGCTGTCCTTCATCTCTCATTTCTAGGGAGTTACATAGAAGCTACATATTGAAGATATCCTGTGTGGGAGAAAAATTCCTATGGGATAACACTACAAGCTTCAGATCAGTCACTGTAACTCAGTGCTCTTTCTGTTTGTTGCTATTAGCTTATTATTTGAATTCCTTTGAAATGTTTGCTTTTTTCCGCTATTGATCTTGTCATAGCCCATGCTTACTTAATTTCTACTAGGGATGGGTTTCACATGCTTCGATAGAATTCAGATATAAATTGAGGAACTGAGCTCCACTTACAAGATGAGAAAGGAGGCAAAGCTTGTCTTGAACCATCTGAAATCCCAACCATTTTTGACAATATGTAGACAGCTGAAGTGTTAACAGTATCTATCTCACGTCTGTCTTGGGGGACCCACTTTTGACCAAGTCTGATGGCAAGGCTGCTGGGAGACCTTCTTTCCCCAGGTAATCTCACAGACCGCCACTGCTGCAGAGCCAAGGCAGAGGCTGCAGCTGGGGCTTGGCAGTGCAGCAACTTGGCTTCAGGTCTCTGAATGCTTCAGAAGCTCTCTAAATGCTTCTCAGTTTTTCACTTTGGATTTATTACCACTTGTTGCTGTCAGTCACTGAAGGCTGGATCCCAGCTGAAGCTTGCTGAGTGTCTTGCCTCTGTATTCAGTTCTTGATTTCTTAATCTTTTTAAAACAGATTTTGTTAGAAATTGATAAGTGGAGGTGAGCAAATAAATTTGAAATGTTGGTTTGTTACCAAATTGATAAGATTAGTAGGTCAAATATTAGTCATTTCTTTTGAAGGAAATAATTACAAGGGAAAAAATTCACAATCTGTCTGCCTTTTTTAGGTTTCACTTGTTCATGCTTTGTAGTATGAACTGTCCTGAAAATGTCATAAATGCAAAACCCTGATGTGCTAAATTTCTGCAATTAGCATTTGTTCCTAATTAGGTGCATGTAGGTATCTCTGTGATTCCTTCACTCAATATGAACCCCAGGGTCTTTCCAACTTGAGGGTCAAAGAAGAAAACCAAGAAGCAGCAGATTCTTGTGTTTTGGGTGGATCAGGTACTACCACTAAATTGTCAGCCAGGTGGTTGGTGACTGTAATTAAGTTTTTTTAATCAAGGCAGTTTTGGAAATGTGCAACATTGATATAATTGCTTCATTTGTTTTAATTATTGCAGTTAAAAGACAAAACATCTGTACCAAACACCATTTTAGAGCTTTTTATTAATAATTATCAAACATAAAAGCAGTGACATAAAAAGAATGTAGAAATTTACTGTTAAGATCAAAGCTTCATCACAATTATTGAATAGTACTAGTCCAAAGCAGCCAAATAAAATAGTCTTATATTATCTTAGCATATGGTACATGCTGGGTATTATATGTCTGTTATATCTTGCAAAACTGGGTAACAACCTTTCCCATCTCTCTCACTGTTTTTTTAGCAAAGGCAGAATGTGAAGAGAGAACCACGGAAAATACTCAATCACCTGTTGGCAACTTGCATATAAAAAAGAAAGGTTTGTTCATTTTTGTGTATTAAAGGGCAGGATTTTTTGGGTTTGTTTCGTTTTGGTGGTTTTATTGGTGGTGTTCCCAGCCTGCCCACAAGCAGAGCCACAGCTGTGGCTGACGGGAATTAAAAAGCCAGAGGTAACTTTAGGGCAATGTTCTAGTTTGTAGCTGCTCTTGACCTTCAGGAGCTAGTATTACATCTAGCCAGTAGTGTAAGTGCTTATTTCACTAATGACTTAACTTCTGTAGCAAAGGTGTCTGATTTTTGCAGCAAGATAATTGCAGATATATATACAGTACACATAAGAAATTACATTTGATAAATAGAGCATCCATAAAATATAGCTACAGGGGTTTGCATACTTGGAGTTATTCAAACCTGTAGTAATTATCCCTTGTGTCTTCAGAACCTACTGGAATTTTTTGTTTGATCCAAAATTGCCCATAAAATTAATGGTTAATTTTGGCTCGTGAGCTTTGTGGGGAGAAATACTTGGTTTACAAAGTGAGGAAGGTGTCATGCTTTTCCATCCTTTCCGTTCAACACCCAGATGGTCAGAGCATTTACCGGCAAGGTGGGGAATTGGCATTCCAGTCTTCTGAGGGCAGGATAGGAACTTCTGTTTGTCCATAACCCTGGAGTTCCTAAATCTGTGGTTTGCATCAGGCAGAGGGAGGCTGGTCCTCTACTCCAGGTGAGCACGCTGCGTTGCCCAGAGAGAACTGGGTTCTCCCACCACCATACTGAATGGGCTCTAGCTTTTAACTTCTGTGGTTGCTCTTGTTAAACTTCTCCAAATGGAATAAAAGCTTCATTTCTGATTCAGTGTAAAACATGGCCTTCTACTTCCTCACCTTAGGTAAAAATAGTCCCCACTGCAATTTTATCTTGATTTATCTTGAGACCCCACCTGGACTATGGTTTATGAGACCCCCACCTGGGGTACTGTGTCCAGGCCTGCAGCTCCCAACACAAGAAAGACATTGACCTATTGGAATAAGTCCAGAGAAAAGACACTAAGTTGATCTCAACTCTGGAACACCTCTCCTGTGAAGACAGGCTGAGAGAGTTGGGTCTGTTCAGCCTGGAGAAGAGAAGGGTCCAGGAGTACTCACAGCACCTTTCAGTACCTGAAGGAGCTGGAGAGGGACTTTTGCCAAGGGTATGTAGTGACAGGGCAAGGGGGAATGGCCTTAAGCTGAAGGAGGGAAGGTTAGATTAGATATTAGAGAGAAATTCTTTACTGTGAGGGTGGGGAGGCACTAAAACAAGTGAGGTTGTAAACTCCCCACCCCTGAAGGTGTTCAAGACTGGGCTAAATGGGGCTATGAGTAACCAGGTCCACTGGAAGATTTGAAAGATACTGGAAATATTTATCATTCTCAGGAGTCATGCCTGAAAACGCCCCCTCCTACTCACAAGGCAGGTGTGATCCAAGAAGAGAAGGGGCTTGGCGTGGGAAAGCATTCTGGGAAGTGTGGTAAGTCTAACAACTAAAGTACCATTCTTCTTCCCATCGCAGTATGCAATTTTGCTGAGCAACGTGTAAAAATAACAAGCCAGAAATACCTTATTGGATGAAAATACAGAGAACACTGTGAAAGCCATCATGGCAAATTATTCAGTTATTACATAGCACTAACTTCTTTTCTACTATCAAACTCAGGAAATTACATGTTTTATCCTAATTTTAATGCTAGATTCTTTGGGCTGCATTTAGCTGTTTGTGTAACATCATAAACCATCAAACAAGGCTCTTGCCTGGTCTCTGAAGCACTGAAAGAATTATTTTCTCTGGGGAAACTGCTTTCTCTCTGGGGAGCACCGATGCTGGGTCAGGCTTTGAGCTTGCTATCATTGTGGGGTTTATTTCCTGATGCCAGTTTATTTAGAAATATTTTCTTGTGTGAAAGAGACCTTATCACCTACTGTTACTTCTTTATATTCCAGTCCATATCCCACACTGTACAGTAATTATCTGTGAACAACTGCAGTTTAAGGCACCCTAAAATTCAGGCTTCTGTAACTTAAAGAAAGATTTGTAAATGCAATTTTTAGTGGGTATTTGCAGAAGCCATACCAGCCAATGAAATTATGGATGCTTTTTAGGCCGTTTCTTCTGGAAAAATCTGTTCTGGGTTGCAGATAATTGAAGAAAAAAGTTTAATTGTTTTTTGCAGATTTTCTCAGTAGAAAAATCTTTGCACTTGAAGTGCTGGAGGAGAGCACGCCTATGGCACTTGGAAACCATTGCCATCACCAAAGAACAGGCTATTTTGCACAAAATCACATACAGAATTGAATCCAACATGCTCTTCCTGACTTCTGGTTCTCTATTCTACTCATTAGCTGGGGTTTTTTTTCATGTAGATAAATGAAATGTAGACAGTTTGGAAGAATAATGTGTTGAAAAATATGCATCTGGAGTCTCAATGAACCTTTGAATTTTTAATATGCTGAAAAATTCTAAGCTGAAAATAATCCATTTCGACTATAAAGCTTCAAGCAGTTTTGCAGAGATAGGTGTTGAGAATGCTGTGTCATTTGCATTATGAGCATATCCTGTTAAAGTTCTTATTCAAGTTCATGAAAACGCTCACGGATTTTGGTAGGCTTTGGATGAATCCCATACTTGCCAACTTGTAAAAATGCTGTCAATACAGATCTCAAGTTTTGACTATAGAAATTCCAGTTCAACAACTTGATTGGCAAAGACTTTAATACAGCTATTTATATACTCACTAGTTTACAAAATATGTTCCCCAAACTTAACAACTTCATAATTCTTTCCTTATTTATGAAAATCATAACTTCGTGTGTTGAAGTGCAATCTGCCTGATGAAAAGGCATGTTTGAATCTTTATTTTCTATTATTTTTCCCCTTTATCAAGCTTGGATGTTTTGTGAGTGTTTATATCCAGCGCATACAGCATGCCAAAACTGTGTAAGGCTGGTATTCCCTCTGTACATTCCTAAATTTCCAAATTATTAAGTTACTTCTTATAACACTCTTGAAACAAAAATACTTTCAGTTCTAACTGAGAAGGAATTTGTTTTCAGGTAAATAGCATTCCTGTAGGTATTCTCTCCTGCCTAGAAGTACTGCTGCACCAAATATTATGCATCTTTTTCAAGGAACCCTTCATTTTTTAATGAATTGATTTTTTTTTCAAGACAAGGAAAATAGATTGAAATGGGCTGATAACTCTCCAGTCTGAGGAAGGGACCATAATCAGCTGCAAGAACACTGTGGCTCTGAATATACCATGGAGAAGAAAGAAAAACAACATGAGCAATTTTGAGTCTGTTTCCCATGGGTGTTTATGCGGCATATATTGAAACATTTTTTTACATGCACCCTATTCAGTAAGAATGAATAGTACCATAAATTAGCTTCTCCAGTTCTGTGTTTGGGCTTAACTGTGCATAATCACATTCCAATATAACTCCCCTAGCTCCAGGTGAAATTCTGCCTGACGTGAGTTTGACCATTCCATTGCATGACTCTGTTCTGTGCAGCTGCCCTGAGGATGCAGCTGCTGCAGAGGGTACAGACCCAGGCCCTGATCTGCAGGCAGTGCCTTCCATGTGAATGGCCTCTTCCAAAACTATTGACCACTTTTGAATGTTTAAAGTTTTGAATGATGAGCCTGAATAAATAAACTAAATCACAGTCCAGAATTTTAATATTTGAAGTTTCTGCAGGTACATTATGTTGGCACATTATACACATTATATTGGTATCTCAATATGGGCTTGTACAACTCATCACCTTTAACTTCGTCAAAATCATATTTTGTAAATACTTCTAATAAAAATAAAAATATTATTTCTCCAGTCTAATTTGTTTTTATTTATTTTGAAATAGCTGGGGAGGATTGTCCCCTAATCACTTGGTCTATTGCTCATTTGCCCTCTATTTTAATAAGAGATGTTTGCCAGTTGTTCTCTAAACTTGTTGAAGAACTTTGACTCTGTCCAAGGCAAGAAACACTGTTGATAGGTTGACATGGAGTTCATGTGGGGAGCTTGCTCGAGTCAATGCATATTGTCAGCATCAAAAGCTGTGATTCAGAGTGTTAGCAGAAAGACAGCTATTTAAACAAGCAGAGCCATACTCCATCCTAAAGGTGCAAGATCACACTGGGCAAGAATCTGCCCTCAAGCTTTATCTTCACATAATCCTCACTTTAATGTGATGGAGTATTTGCTCAAAAGAGAAACCCTTGAAAGGATTTCATCTGCAGAAATATACCCAGTCTTGCATTATGAATTTTTAAGTAATTGTTAAATGTTTTCTTTATCTAAGACCAATTCACCACCTAATTACCTCTACCTTATAATTAATGCGTTCTTGAATCACAGTAGAGCTTCCACTTAGTGCTGGGATTTGTGCATTATGGGCATCAAAGTGCTTAGAGCACAGAGTACCCTGGTGTCTCTGGCACCTACTCTCTAAAGCTGGGTTCATGGGCTCTGCCTCCTCTGGCCCTGCAGGTGGTCTGGTCCATCAGCAGGAGCTTTCTCCTGGCAGAGGTCTGCACCCTCAGTCCCACAGTTTCATAAAGCTGTTCAATTAGAACAATATTTGAATTTACCTTTTTTTTTAATTTAACTTTGTTAAAGGTGAACTGTCTCTCATTCAAGTGTGAAATTGCTGATTTTCAGAAGGAAATAATATCCCTTGTTTGTACTCCTCTAAGTCTTCTGGTAACAACCCACAGGGGAAAGGATTGAAGTGACCCACCACTGCTGCTCCAGGATGGAGCCAAAGCCTATTTGTGAGCTGGACTGGATTTGCAGCTGAAGGAACAACATCTTGTGCCAAGGCTCTCAGCCTGCCCTCTCGGTAACAAGACTCTGTGAGTGGTGTGTTAGCGTGACTTGGCAATCACAGGCACGCTTCAGGCAAGTGAAAATACTATTTCAGACTACTCTTACAGCACCTCTCCAATACTCTGACTGTTGTGTCTCATTGCAGACACTTCTCTTAAAATGCAAGCACAGCAGCTTGGAAAGGGATGGAGCATGAAGTGAAAGAAACCAGAGTTTATGTTCTTTTTACCTAAAATTTTTTACTTTGTGTATTTAGGTTTGCATTAAGCTTTGTCTCTGACAGCAACTGTCTCTGAGCCTCCCATGAGCAAAGTGTATTTGGCTGAGCCCACTCCCCAGGGTTCACACACTTCTTTCTGCAGCAGTTGGACGTCCGAGCACAATTAGATAAATGAGGAAGAAAACAGCACACAAGGTAAAGTACTGCTTTCTTTCTCTGTGCATTCCCAAGTCCTTTATTGTTACCAGTGCAGTAAGACCATGAGTGATCATAGGATTCAGAAGATTACAAAAGCCAACTCATCTATCAGGTGCCGGGAGAAAAAAAAATTCAAAAAACCAAAAAAACCAAACCACCAAGTGGAAATGGCTCATCTGCCACATCAACCACAGCACGTTGTAGGGGCCTGCTCATCCTTCCAGTGCCAATGTACTGCTGAAGAGCAAAGAATCAGCATCTTGAGCAGCTGATGACAAGAGGCAGCACTTCATGCAAATTGTAAGGTCATGGATACAGCAATAACTAGGAAAGGATTTCATTAGCAAGGCCTGCCCTGTTTCCCTAAGGTTGGTCATCTTGCTAAATCTGATCTGAAAGCTGTGTATCTGTTGGTAAATTATCCTTTCCTAAACCCTTTTCCAACATCCACAAACTTTCTGTAAAAACCAGATGGAGATGCTGGTTTTTCAAGCTCGCCTCAGGATCAGTATTACAAAAATCAAATAGGAAAGTAATAAAAATACATCTTCTTGTCAAGGTCCACCTCTGGGGAAAAGTCATTTAATGCTGAGATTAAATTCAAAGTTGATACATGCATGATAAATCTAGATAATACAATTTTCACAATTATATTATATTTTAAACCCAGGCTCTGATACATTTTGTGTGTCTGCCTTCTCTGGGAGATGAGTGTCTTGTGGATCACTGAGATGCCAAAGTCCTTCTTTCCACTAAGTAGACACTGGACGTGGTATGTCAACCTAATAGACGATTAAATTCCTACCTCGTGGGCTATGATATTCACTGGTGTTTTGGGACTGACAGTTGGTTACTAATGTCTCTAATACCTTCATCATAGCTGGCATTTCATGAATGAAGATACACATTTAGCTCTGAATTTAACTCATTTCATTCTATGAAACATGAATATGTTTGGGGGAACTTAGGTGACAATGTGCATTCACACTGCAGGTGTGTTTAATGGGCAACCCAGATACAAATGTAATCACCTTTCCCATCTTGCTTCACTTCACTGAAGTGCATCTGCAAGGTAGCAAAAGAAGGTTTCATAAAACTCTTCCATTAGAACCATAATAACGAATGTTAAAGGTGAACTATCTCATTCAAATTGAAATAAAAATTGGCTGATTTGCAGAAGGAAATAATTTCCCTGGCAATTTTTATGTAAGGTCCAAATGAGAATGTAATGCTTTATAAGTGGACTTTTCAGGGTTGCTGCATAATTCTTTAACCGGAATAAAGGTTTTGATGAAAAGAAGTAGTAATAATTGTTGGTAAAATTCTGAGACTTCTCATTATAATTTCTGTGAGACTCTTTTTATAAAATTCTGGCTTTTTTTTTTTTTGTTGTTCTGTGAGATTTTTCCATAAAGTAATTACAGTTTTTAGATTTCTGTTGTTTGGTTTTTTTGTTCTTTTCCTCTTTTCACACACCGTCATACACCCTGGAGTGTAAGCGCAAATGATTTGATGGAAAATGAAGGGGGTTTGTGATACAGGAACTGGCCTGAAGCTCCAGAGATCTGTACCAGGCTTTTGTGCAGAACACCTGGCTCTGTATCAGGGCTTTTGTGTGACCTAGAGCAGCCCGCAGCCGGTACCCAGGTGCAGCCCTGCGGGGCGTGGGGAGAAGGACATGGAGTCTGGCTCTGGGCTGGACTTGGTGGCTCCACAGGGTCGGTCCCTGCTGACCAGGAGGTGCAGCAGCAGCTCCTGTGGAGCCTGGGGACACCGAGCTGCACCTGGTGTGACCACAGCCCATGTTAGCCCAGATTTAGGCAGCCTCACCAGCATCCCACCAACCTGCCCAGCTCCTGCTTAGCTGGTGAGCAGAACCACAACTCCTCACACAGGTGTCACCTCCAGCACCCACAGCCACATCCGAGCCACATCCACCCACCCTCAGTAGAGCATGGGGGTCCCTTTAGCTCTGTCCCTTCCCCAGGAATTCAATCCCAACCACAGCAGTATTTCAGTCACTCTCCAAAGCATTTCCCAAGGCTCCAGTGATTCTTTTCCCATCTCCTTGCAAGTCCCAGGTAACTCCTCCAGATGACACCTGCGTAGATGGAGGCAGCCACAGACGTCTCTCTAATAAGGTAAACATGATTATTTTGCATTTGGGTTTAGTACAGCAAACTCATTCCCTGAGCTGCATAGTTCGTGTGTGACGTTATTTTTGCAAACATTGGTGTGCTTCGTTAGGGCTCTGTTTTGAAAGCAAATGGCCTATATCTCGAAATTATGGTATGTTGTCAATTTTCTCAAATGAGGCAAATGAGGCTGCAACTAAATTTTTAATTATTGACTTTACAGTACATCCAATAATCTTCCTAAGCTTCAGTTTCCCCGTATGAAAAAGTGGGAGCAATGCTGGGTTTTAGTAAAAGCTCTGGATACTGAAGGACACCAGACAGTGGGTGCCTTGTTGCTTGCTGACTAGTCAGGTAGCCTCAACGGAACTAACATCCCTGAAAAACATTACCTCAGGATAAAGTTTATTTGTTTCAAGATTGTATATGTATCTGAAAAGAATGATAATACACTGAATAGAATTAAGATAATTCTGAACTTGGAACAAACATAGTTGAGATTTCAGCTGGGGTAAGAGTGCCTCGATGCCAGAATAAACACTCTAGTTTTGCTTTGGCCTTCCTTTGGAAAAACTAGCTGCACACACATAGCTGCCAGCTTCTGTTGGCTGAGTTGACACGCTTCTTACAAAAACAGATTTAACTCAGCCAGTGATTAAAACAGACTTTCTTTGCCTTTATATGGTTGTTTCATGTTTCTCTGAATCTAGCTCAGCCAATTATGCCTTCACAGCCTAAGAAATAAGCTTTGTGTTTCTGGGCATCCTTTTCAATTTCTTGAAATAGTGTGGCACTCGTGCTTTTATGCTTGAGGGATGCTAAACCCATGACTTCTAGTCAGTTGTTGAAACCCGATGCATAAATAAATAATGATGCTGATAAGTATTAGAGCAGTTCCATTTTCCTCACAAGAAATGTGTTATTCTTGATCACTTTCCCCTAAGATTGATCCATATTCATCTTTTTAAAGAGTGTTCTTAAATAAGCATCAGACTTTGTTTACACATGGAATAATTATTTGTCCAAATCTTCACCATATTTTAGCAGAAGGGTGCTCTATTTCCCGGGAAAGTTTTCTCCAGCACATGGGCTATTAGTGCTGCATTAGCAGAATGAGTCTGGAAGCTGGAACACAGCTTTTAGCTTGTAGAGTAAGGAAGTGCAGCCTATGTCTCTATATATGATAGCAGGGTTTTGCTACAAACCAGCATTATCCCAGGAGACTGTTTTGTTTCTTCATGGGAAGCTTTGTCCTGAATCTGTAAGTCAGCGTAATAATACCACAAACTTGCAGCCAGCCTCAGCTTTTGTTTTTCCTGGGTCAAAGCAAGATGCTGGGGTGCCAGAGTGTTGCTCAACCTTTTACCAAGTTGCCTTTTGTCTGCTACCACTTCCTGACCACAAGAGCCCTTCTCGCTCTTCAACAGCTGCTAAGGTGCCGTCAGGTTTGCACATCCCACTTTCTGTGGCCCCAGCACTGCTGCTGGGAACACTAACACCATGAAATTCACTGTTGGTAGTCACAAAATGCCCTAAAGAGGTTTTAACGGAACCAGAAAGCAACACTGGCAAAGGCAGCAAAGGGCAGGCAGAGTCAGGGATGTTTGGGGAAACAAAATACTGGAGATGCTTCAAAAGGAGCAAGCTATGGCCAGGAAAGAGTCCAGCTCCTGGGAGCCATTCCTGCTTAACAGGAGCTCACTTGGACTTTCCATGTTGGCAGTTTATACCAGATTTTTATGCTTTCCATACCCTGGGTGACTAGGGGAAAGAGAAAGACATCATGGACCAGAAGCAGTGTGTAAGCAGGTTGTCTCAGCCACAAATCAGACTTATCTTCCTGCTGAAAGTGAGGGAGGGTATTTTGATACCAAGGGTATGGCATAGGTACTTTCAGCTGGCTTGTCTTTGCCTAAAATGGCTGAACACTTGCCTTAGCTCTGCAATTTCCTTTTGTTCAGCAATATTTATGTCACGATAAAGAATACAAAATAGATTGTTTGAATAACATAAACCTTATTAATGTTATCTTTTCAACACATTTAATTAATCCCAGTCAGAGCTACATTAGTCCACTACTGGAATATGGCACACTAATTTCTGTCCAGAGCAATTAGGCAGAATGAGGATTTTGGCCCCTGAAATGACACCACCTCATACAATTTTCTTATTCTGAACACTTCAGGAAGAATTGGGTAAGGCATTTGCTTTTGGACGACAAAGAGCCACCTCTGTTCACTTAACCAGGAGGGCTAACAGCCCCAGTCAAATTCAGAGCCAACAGAGAGACTGACTGGTGCACTTCAAAACTGGGTGTATTGAGGGGCTGTATTTGGAAGAGCAGCATCACTCTTAGTGTCTGTGTTTTGTGTTTGTGGTGGTGTGTCTGAGTTGGTATCACAGCTGTGTAGTTCCGGGATATAAGTATTCATTGTTTAAATGTAATTGAGAATTTACTATGTAGTGTAACTGCCCAGGGTTGGCTTTGGTTCCAGTGTTGATGGATGAAACCTGTGTGGTTGCATCACATGAGCAGGGTTGTATGCAACAACAGTAGCATTTTGGCTCTTTGCAGATGAGTTTGTGTGTTCTGTATCCCGAAAGTGCATCTGTTGGTTCATGTACCAGCTTTCTGGAAACCTCTGGCCAGCTGACCTCATGCCTCTCAGAAAAACAATTTTAATGTATCAGTTGTGAGGATTATGTATTTTCCTACATTTGTTATGAATGTTTTAAGCAACGTGCACACATTCTCCCTAAACAAAATCTGTTGGGTTTTTGTTTTGGTTTAGTTTGGAGTTTTTTTACTGTTCTTAGATTGAAAAAACCTGCAGATTCTTAGGGGACTGAAATGACAATAGGACTGCCTGTCAGATAATGAGTCCCATTAATAGCTAGTAGGTATGAAGATAGAATTAAAGCCATTTTGATTTCATTTTTGGCAATTCTGCTTTTAAAGAAGTTTAAGAACTTGCTTAGAGGCCAGTTGCATAGCTTGCTTGGGGAGGCAGGAGAGGAAGGGAAGACCTCTAGTGCATGACATGGTTTTAGTTCATTAAACTGCAGAGTGTTTACATTTTTGTTTGCTAAATGCAGAAACAGCCCATCTCTTTCAGCTGAGAGCTGCACCCTGGAAAGTGTGTTGAAATACAAAAAGCACAGGGCCAAGGAATGGCTTATTATGTTGCAGAAGAGTTATGTTTCTGGAAGACATTACTGGGAGAGTGTGTTCTAAAATATGTTAAAAAAGAGAAGGTTGTCACAGTTCAGAAGGATTTCATGTAGTTCATATATGGCACATGATTTTTTTCAGGAGCTGTATTTCTCCCATAACCTGACAAGTCCTTTTTAATTTCTGCTGCAGAGGCCACAACAAAAGCTTTTGCCTTTATTGCCATCTCCTTGCATACCTACAGTAGTTCTTTAAGTGTCATATCACAAAACTGAAGTTTACACATGCTACTGAACCAGGCAGGTGGAAATGAAGCATTGTGTATGTGCTGACACACTTTTGTGGGTACTGTCAGTTTTACTGAAAGCAGAGGTTCTTCATTCTGCTGGAAGTTTGCTTCATGGCATCTCCAACACAGAGCAGTGTCTGAAATTTCTGCAGGGCTTCAGAGATCTCTGTAACATTTTGCTGATGTCTAGGGGCCTATGCCTGAGCTAGAGGAGTTCACCTTCTCAGTTCTGGGAATGAAGTCAGCATTTAATTGTAACCAAAAAAAACCCATAAAGATGAACCTATGACACTTATCCCCAGCCTCTAAAAACATGGAAGAGCTTTCACAGCTGACTGTCTTTTGAATTAATGGTAACTGGACTTAAATGTGATAATATTTGGCTAATAGGATATCAGCAGAGATCTGTGTCATACACGAGGTGTATAGATGGGATAAATACTGATATTCACACTGGCAACAAGTAACCTCTTAAAATATTGACACTAAAGAGAAACTGTCAGGAGGATCAGTTTTTGAAAGGGCAGCCTGAGGTGGTGTTTTCGAAAAAACAAAGCACAGTACAGTGTTGACATGCCTTAGGGTTATCCAAAGTGGGTCAGGATGGGGATGGGGAACAAGCATGCACGGCTTCAGCAGCACACAGGAAAGCTGCCAAAGGCCGCGACCTTGCTCCTTTTCCTGAAGCAGGTGGATCAGCCTTCAGAAACTCAGGAAAATCCTGCTGCAAATGAAGAGAAATGGTTGTACTGAACTTCCAGATGAAACCTTCTCTAATCTGTATACTGGCACAAACTACACCGAGAAAGATGGACCAAAAAGATGTTCCTAGCGTTCCCCTTCATCTTCCCAGAGGCAAAGAAAGGTACATATAGTGCATGTTCAGGCTCCTGTTTGTCAAAGTACTAAAAAAGATATTTAAAGCCCAGTGTGGACTAAAATGTTGCATAGTTGTAGTTATTCACATCTGGGCTCTGTGGTACTTTCAGCATAAGCTGCATATCCAAAAAATGGTAGTACTGTATTGGAGAAGGAAGGAGAAAAAGAGGGAATGAGAATACCAGTGCCGTCCCAGCTGCAGCAAGGAAATCTACCTGTTTTTGCAAACAACCTTCATTGCTCTAAATTCATCCTAAAAGAGCTGAGGCAGAGGTCTAAAAGGCTGATTTCAGCAGCACATGCAGCCTAAATGAGAAAAGATTCTGCTTTTCATTGTTCAGTCCCATTGTGAAGTCTCCAAACTAGTCCATTAGACAGTTATTAATTAGCATCAATCTAGAGGAAATATCTTTATTTAATAAAACATTAAAAGGGGTTTGGCAGTCCCCATTTTAGGTCAACAATCTAAACTTATCATTATGGTAAGCTTTTTGCTGAAGTTTTTTGTTGACAGTTTTTGTCTCTTTTTTTTTTTTTTTTAACTTGAAAGGTGCTTAAAGAGGACAGAATCATTTAGTGAATCGGATCCAAGAGACATTTCACCATGCTTAAGGCAGATGATATCAAGAAGGATCATTTGTATTGGCAGTCCTTCAAAAGTTACTCTCTAACCATGCTCAAATCAGGTGAGTCCCACAGAGAACTCCTACTTGATTCTGGCCATGGCTTCAAAGTCTGCAGCCACACAATCTAGAAGATCACTGTTAAATTTTAACTGACATTACAGCTTTTGTTTGATCTATTAAACTTGAATAAACTCTGATTGGTAAATACATATTTTTAGACATCTGCACATTAGTAAATACATGGAGGCTGATCAAAAAAGTTTGTCTCCCCTGGCATTTGAATGCAGCTTTTTTAGTAAAAAAATTAAATTGTTTCATCTTTAATGCATTGTAAGAATTTTTTCTCCATTGCTTGCTAAGCATCATGCTGGTGCATTTTAAAAAATCAGCAAATTGTATAAGTTAGTGATATTTTTTTCCTCTCCTTCTCCTCTTCTTTTATTTTTCTCATAAGTAGAAGGAATTTAAAAACACATAAAAAACCAACAACAATTCCTTTGTACAAGTTGTGAGATACTCTCTTAACTCTGTGTTGGGCAGCTGACCCCCTGTTCAGAAGCCCAGGAAGCTGCTACAGACTCTGCCAGTCATCAGATTCAGATTTAAAAAAAGAAATGGCAGTGCTTGTTTGCACTTCTTTTACAAAATGAACTCTGCGGGTGAATCACATAAACAAAGCACCAGTCCCGGCAAATAATGTTGGTATTTAATTTACCCACACTGGGTATTCAGAAATTTGCTCATGTGAGACAGTGAGTTGTGCCCTTTCCGCACCGTCGCGCCAGGGTTGCTGCAGCCTCCCCAGTTACTTTCGTGGGGCTGGGGAGTCTGAGCGTGGGGGAGAAGGGATCTGAGACTCCATGCACCTGTAACAGTGAGAAATGTTCTTTATGTTCCTCTTTGTGTACGTGTATGTGATAATTTTGTTTGGTTTTCTGATAAAGAAAGTTGAGTTCAAGGGTGGAGGGGGAGGCTGGTGAGATGCATTGGTCACTTCTGAGCCCTGATTCTTGCAGATTGAAAGGTCTGTTCCAGGGTGCTCCAAGGCATTAAAAATGCAGAGGTTTGCTTCTGTGGGGAGGTGTATCTGCCACACAGTCTCATCTGGGGGACAGGTCTCTGGCCACATTGATTAGGGTGAAAGGCTGGAATCACATGGATTACAAGCAGCTTCTTCCCCACCTCTAGAAATGAATAACGTACTGGAGGAAGCAAGATCTTTTTTATTCTTTTCACATGAGGGAGGCCCCAGCTCAAGTGTAAGATTTTGCTTATAGGGAAGAAAGGTCAAACACACTTGGTGGTTTTAGCCAACTTAGTTTTACTTCTTTTGTTCTGGAAGAACTCAGCACGTATTTAATATGGCTCCATAGAGCTGACAATCCTCTTTCCCTGATATCTTCAGACTTCCTTCCTGAGCATCAATTTTCTGAAACCCATTGCTTTCTCTAGCCTGTCACTGACTGAACATTAGTTATTCTAAAAATGTCCTCTTTGTGTCTGAAGGGATTTGCTCTGGCTGTGGAAAACAACCCCCAGCTCTCTCTCTTGGTCTGCCACGCTGTTCTGCCAGTGAGGAGCCCAGACTGTCACTACCCAGGCATCCCATGGAAGATGCTGAAAAGCTGCACCACCTTCATTTCTGAAAATTGCCACAGTCAAAGGTAGGATGGGAAAGACATTCTGCTTTTCTGATGAGAAGCAAACTCAGTGCTGTAACCTGAATGGTTGCAGCACATCATAACCGGACAAAGAGGCTGCACAGACCTAATCGATGAGCTATCTACAAGAAAAATATTTGAACTGAAGAGGCCTCTTTAGGCACTCTGTTCATGTGCAACACACGACCTGCACTGGCTGCTGTCCCAGTGACACAGCAAACTAGGAAATGAACCGCTCAGATGCACGTGCTGAAGTGTTCCAAGCCAGCTTGAAATTCAAAAGTTCCTTGTAAGCTTCATTCTTGTGCCTGTGACACCTGGTCATCCTCTGTAGTCAGAAGGAATACACAAATTCACAGGTGTTACTGAAGTTTGGCCTTGTGGTTACAGTTGTACTTTAGGAGATTTCTTCTTTAAAACTTTTTAAAACCACAGCCTAAGAGATACATCAATACTTTTACCCTGTGAAGACCAATCCTGCAGGGCACCCCAGGGAAAAATAGGTCTTATACAGGGCTCTACTGTCCTATATTTTCTTTTTCAAAGGTATTTTCATTTCTTGAAAGACATATTTATGGAGTTTAAAAAGCATATCCACTGGTCTTCTCGCTGTAGGATTTTCCTACTTGGTGACAGAAAATGTACTTTGCATTTTTTTCGATTTTCTGAGACCAAAAGAATGTAGTGAAAATCATGAGCTGAAAGATGTACCAAGGTACTTAAATTCACTGGAACACTGGCCCCATTCAGAAATGTGCTTTTATGAACTATATGAATATACTTTATATAGAATAAACCATTAACTAGGAGACCATTATTAAAAATAACCTAATATAAACACTTCGCAGCTTAGACCAGGGATTTTACTGAATTAGTTCCTAGCTGAATATATGCAATCACAGAATGGTTCATATTGGGCAGGAACTTAAAGACCATCTCATTACAACCCCCCTGCCATGGACAGGGACACCTTCCACTACACCATGTTGCTCAGGGCCCCATTGAACCTGGCCTTGAACACTTTTGGGGATGGGGCATCCACAACTTCTCTGGACAACCTGTTCCAGTTCTACACTGCCCTCTCAGTGAATAATTTACTCCTAATATCTAGTTTAAACCTATGCTCTTTCAGTTTAAAGCCCCTGTCCCTTGTCTTATCACTACATTTAGAATAAAGTCTCATTTGATTTCAAAACTGGTATTGATGGAGTGTCCACAATAGTCCTTAACAAATTGCTCCAGCAACCGAGATAGTCAAAACTTTACAGTTTACTTAAATTATTTATTATTAGCTCCTCTTACTTGAATCTTGTCACATGGGTAAGTTTCTGGTCCTTCTATTTGTCAAAGAATTGACATATTTCTGATCTCCCTGTAGGTACTGAAGAGTCACAGTGAGGTGAATGTTGGCAGGGACCTCTGGACATTATCAAGTCCAAGTCCTCTGCTCAAAGCAGCTGCAGCAAGGGCTGGTGCCCAGGGCTCTGCCTAGTCCATCTTTGAATATCTCCAAGGGCAGACACTCCAAAATCTCTCTGCATGACTTATTCCAGTGTTTGATTACCCCAAAGTGAAAAAGTGGTATTTTTATGTTTCAGGGAGATTTCCTGTGTTTCAGTTTTGCCAATTGCCTCCTGTCCTGTCACAGTCCTGTCAGCACAGAGAAGAGTATGGCTCATTCTGCTTTACTTCTCACCACAACTATCAGGTATTTATAAACAATAATACAGTGTTCAATTAGTTCTTCCCTGTGATCTCGACTTCTTTTTAGAATCCATTTCTTTCCATTTCAATGACTGCTGCCTAGCTTGCTCCGTTTTGGACAAATTCACTCCTATTTGCAAATGTACATTCATCACTCAGCTTGTCAGCACCTGCTGATTGAATTGTAGCAGTGGGTTGGTCTTGTCACGTTCGCCCGCTTTCTGTCTTCCCAGTAAATTGTCGTAAGTGAATTTTAATTTTTTCTGTGTTTGAGATTTGCCGAAGTGGTTCAAGTGGAGGACCATAGCAAACTTGTTTAGCTCTTGCTCTGAAGTTCATGTTCCTAGCACTGTGAGAAGACTGGGAATGGGAAAAGGAAGAGGAAGAAGAGACGCTGAATGACTGAATTTGGTCAGGGACTTAGAAGTTCATAATAATTTGCAGCTGTTTATTAATCTTTTTTGGTAATTCTATACTAAGAGTAGATTTTATTTGCAAGATCTGGCAAAGAGATGGTTACAACTTATTAATACAACTTTGTTATTCAAAAGAGAGATTAAGATAGAAATTAATTGACAGTCTACCCACAGTTGCACTTCACAATTCCTAAAGCAGTACACGAACAGGAACAGTCTATTCTATAAACTTACTCAGGTTCCATAGATCTATGGATCTAGAATAGACAGGCCAGTGACTCAAGGAAATCCTGCTAAAAGATGCTGTAGTCATGGCTCACAAAAGGCCACTGAAGTCACGACCAATAACTATGAGTCACCTGAGCGCAAGCACCGTGCCCCGATCACGCACTGGGCTCTTATCTGGTTGCTTTCCCGTTAGTGGGAACTCGAAAAGTGCCTCATCTCTCAGGAAAAGTAGTAACTGCCAATATGCAACCCTAGATTGTTGAACTCAGTGTGAACCCAATTTATTTTTACTTCTGCAGAGAGGACATGAATTATCCTTCTGACACCAGCTCTGAGTAAGCAGATGCATTCCGTGTGATCGCACGCGTGCTATTGCAGGAGGCAGCAGCAGGCTCCAGGGCTTCCTCCCAGCACTCTGTTCCTATATATACTGCTGCGTGGCATGGATGTGCTTACATGGTCATGTGGGAAAACAATTGTGTACCCCGGGGAAAAGTGTGTAGGAGCGAATCCTTCTCAGACAGCAGAGAGTCCTCAGGAGTTCACAGCTGAGAACAACCCTCCATTGATTAGCCACCATTGTAGCACTATTTACAACGGGTTCCTATGTTGCCTCTGTTTCTCTCTTAAGAAACAAAACTGCATATTTACCATAGAAACTGTCATGAGCTATATTAAACAGGAGCACACTTTAGTAAAATCACTAATTTTAGAATGATCATAAATATTTATACCAGACAGACCATAAACAGCACCTTAGAGACCGTGCTGTGTTTATATAAATCCCTCTTAATTTAGAAAACACTGATTTGATAGACTGAGGCAGCCATAGCCAACAAATGGATATTTTAGAAAACTCCCCTACAGTCTCCTGTGACCAAAATTTCCTCATTTGTATAGTATTCAGCTTTTTTTTCTGATTAAAACTGCTTTTATGAGTTGCCTACCATATAGTTTGCTCAGACCTAGACATTAAGCTGGCAGCACAGACAGGTCCTTTCAGCCCTGCTCCCAGTCATGCAAGCAGTTTCTTCCCGAGGCCAGGAGTCTCTCGGGAGGGTGTAGGCTCCAGGCTGCAAAAGCTCCGGGCACCAGGGACTGTGCAGGGCTGGGTGGGGAGCACAGTGCAGCTCCCATCCTCCTGAGCTGCTGCTGCTGCAGGACAAGCCAGATCATTTATTTACAGAAGTCAAAAAAGTATTTGAACTGTACATGCTTCAAAAGCACTTCTGTACCTAAAACTGTTGTTCTGCTGAAAAATGAGCCCAGCAAAGAGTGAGTGTGTCCTGCTCCTGTCGCTGCCTAGTCACACAGGTCCAGCAGAAAGCAGGAAACATACAGACAAGGGAGGAGGGCAGGGCATATTTTCTGATGGGGCCTTGTACTTGGATTGACTTAGAGTTGCTGAGAAACCATTATGGTGGAAAGATTTCCCTGAAAGTGCTTCTAAAATTTGATCTTGGTTTCAGGCCATGTAAATCATCATGCCCAGAACAGATGATGGTCTCTGGAAATACATTCTGTCATTCACAGGTGTCATGGGTTTGCCTAGGGGACAGTTATAATTGCAGTTGGAGGCAAATTTCAGATCTTCTTAGCCCAAAAATATATAATTAAATGTTATTTCTGTTCACAAGAAAACCATGCTGTTGACAATCCTTCCATTTCATTTGTAGTTTGCAATGGATTGTGCAGCAGAGTTATCCACTTCAAATCATCTTTTATTATTATGGAGTAGAGCCTTTGACTGTCCTTTTCTGATTGAAAGGAGGGGTTACCCACTTCCCTCATCTGTAAGCAGGTTCCAGGCTCTGGGGTATGGGAAGTAAGGGAGCTGCTGGGTTTCAGAATCTGCACCCAAACTACCACTGGTAATGACACTGGATTCCTCAGTGATAATTAGACCACATTCCCCAATATAAAAGTATTATTTAGCTAACATTTCCCACCCTGATGCAGAAAACAGGAACCAAGTTGACCAAAAATCTTACTAATGAGAGGTTATTTGCCAGGTTGCCATGTCCCATTAAGATAGTACAATATTTTATACACTTGCATTACTGTACTTTTTTCCCCAAGTTTGAGCCCCGTTTTCTGAAATAAAAGTAATTTCATACAAAGTGTGAAGGCATGATGTGAGGAGCAGCAGCTGAAGGCTTTGGGTGCACCAATACCACTGCTGCATCTAGTTTTAATGACATGGATTGTGGGAAAGGGCAGCTCTTCTAGAAGGATTTGTAAGTTTTTATGATGGGGGCAAAGTGCAACTGAGCTACAGTATGTTCTGCATTTTTTCTCTGAGATCCTGATACTCTTATATCCAGATTATGTTGAACTTTCCTTGGCATGCTCTGTGCCTTCATATTATAATATTTTAACAACATTCTTAACAAATTTACTTAGTTAACCCAAACAAAGCCAAACTCCCAAGAATCTGTTGGGTTTGGTGGTTTGCTGAATCTGTGTTTTTTATCAGAATGTTTATTTTGGTGCTGTGCCCATCTGCTAGGTCTCTCATTACTTTTTAACTTTCTTACTCATTTGTTGCTGCTCTGCACATAAATCAATGATGGCATCACATAGTTTTGACTGCAACTTTTCTAAATATAACTGGTTTATATGGGATAAATTGAAGTCACTGAGTGAAATAATTCTCTGAAATATTCTGAATGAATTCTTCAGAGAATTACCCAGAAAGATGTTTCTCAAGAAGTGATGAGTTCTACAGAAGCACTTCTGTGAGTGCTGCTGTCTCACTGGTCCTTTCTTGATTTTCTCTAGAGAGAATGAATGTTTCTTATAGAAAAGTGCTTGGCCTTCACATGAATTCACTCCCTTATTAAAAGAAAACCCCCCCTACTCAAAAAAAATAATGCACCTGGCTTCCAAAGGAGTGGGGGAAGGGTTTATACTTGTGTGCACTGAACTTAGGTATATATAGGTACGTTTTTTTAGAAGGGGAGGGGAGAATAAGGAGAGATCAGGGCTCACTCACTGTCTACACGGATTTTCAAAAGTATTCATTGAATCATTTAGGTTGGAAAAGACCTAGAAGTTCATTGAATCCAACCATAGACCTAACACTGTCAAGTCCACCACTAAACCATGTCCCTAAGTACCACATCTACATGCCTTTTTAATACCTTTGGAGACAGGGACTTAACCAACTCTCTGGACAACTGGTTCCAGTGTTTCATCACCCTCATCATAAAATATTTCTTTCTTATATCTAGCTTAAATCTACCCTATTTTAGTTAAAAACCCTTACCCCTTGTCCTGTCACAACAGAATTCTCCTGCTAAGAATTCTGTCTCTATCTTTTTTCCAAGCCCCCTTTAGGTACCGAAAGGCCACAATAAGGTCTCCCTGGAGCCTTCTCTCTCTCTCTCTCTCTCAGTGAACAATCCCAACTCTCTCAGCCTTTCATTATAGAAGAGATGCTCCGTCCTGTGACGACCCACTCTTGTGCTCTGAGCCTCTACACATCCCTGATTATTTTTGTGGCCTTCACATCCCTACATCAAATCCTCTTAACTGACAGCCCTTGAATGTCAGCTACACAACCCTAAGTCCTGTTGGTGATATGAGTATTTAGGATGGATGGCTTAGATGCAACTGAGCTAGTCACTGCAAAGAAAGATTTCAGCCTGCAGCATTAGTGATGGCTGTCCTCTATTTGAGGTGCTCTAAGCAGTGTTGTCTCAAGAGACATGGGGAACTCAGGATTCTATGTAGAAATTAGGCTTTCTTATTTGGGAGACAGAAGATCCTGCCTATCTGTGGTTTTCAGTTTGAAATCAAGTTGTTGTATTGAGCATAAAAGAGTACCTTCTGGCAGGCTCTAACATGGACATGTGGAACTCAAGCCCAGGACAGTGTGTTTTTAATGCAGCTCAAGAAAGAAAACCTCCCACTGAGCACAGCTGGTGGGCTGGGGGGTAGGGAAAAATGTCTACCTCTGACACTTCTGGCATTTCTCCTCAGCTCTTAAGTTACTCTTCTATTTTATTTTTTTTTAAGAGATATGGTATGACCAGTAGATCCCAGAAGTACCCAGAGTCCAGACTGCAAGGCCTTGTAGCCTTCACTTTTCAAAGATTTAAGGCTAGAAATGCATCTGTCTTCTGACTCTGCTAGAAGTTAAAATTGTAGTTCCTTCTCATAATCTTAATATCTATGCTTTTAAACCCATGACCTGGCCCTGTATATTTTGGGGGCTTGGTAGTCTTTGTGCTCTAAAGTGGCCAGGCAGAAGATACGCACCCCCTTTCCCTGCTTTGTTTGTGAAGGCTTATGTAGCTGTGGTTCCCAATAGTCTGCCCATCTACATTGCTCCTGTAGTCCCACATGTAAGTCTGTGACTGAGACTGACCTCAGGCAAGGTGTAGAGGACAAGCTGGATAGTCAGAAATGTGGCCAAACTGCTCTGTGGACCAACTAAGTCTCCCAGGAGCTTCAGGGCAGCTCACTGTGCTGCTCAAAGCCACAATGAAGGAGGGCAGCTCTTCGCCTCACTGAGCTCTTCTTATGCTAGGGCCAGATCCAGAAAGTGCAAACCTGACTTAGCACCTTTTAGCTTTCTTCAGCCTTGGGAAGCTGCTGGGGGTACAGCCTCTGACTGAGATATTTCTCCTTCATTCCTCAATTCTGCTGTACACTCACTGCTCAATTATCCAGAATAAGGATGAGGTGGGATAACCTAGATAAAGCAAAAGAATGGTGATATAAAAAAATATGCAAATGAGGCTATTAGAACATACTGTGTGTTCACCTTTGCCATCAGCTCTCTAAAAAGATAAAAGTAGACGAAGCTGTGTTTTAGGTGATCATAAAATACTTTCTGTTATGAAGGCGTAATAAAGGCAGCAGCCTAAGGCAGGGCCTGATTAATCCACAACTTGGGTAAGTGTATGTACATTTCAGATGATGTTTAATTTTTAAATTAAAAAGGAAACCTGTTAATTGAAAATTAAGCTGGAACATTGTTTAATATGGGATCTGTTGTGGCATCTTCTTAGAAATGTGGTAGTCATGTCCTTATGCTACTCTCCAGTGAAACAAATTTATGAATATATATTTTGCTACATCAGCATCACTGCCATCAGAACAACACATGACTATGCTTTATTTCTTATTAAGAAAAATATTTTTTGGCTTTCTTGACTACATTTAAACAAGGTTTAGATACATGTTTCAGTGTAGACTGTGCTTCTAGCCATTGTTAAATGCTCAAGAAATCTATACATAGTTGGAAAAATATGTAATTTTTGTGCCTAAGAACTGTATAGGAACTCTGCAAAACTGTATACAGAAATTAGCCATGTTTGTTTTCTGGAAAAGGCAAATACTGTATACATTTCTGAGAGGGAATCTGCCATTTTTTCCATGAAATTCAGTTTCCTCCAAGTACATACAAGTTACTCATTAATCCTTTTATCTCTACTTCAGGTATTATCAGGGTCATATGGCAACCTTACTATGCATCCACTTTTCTTTTGAAAGTGAAGGAAGAATTAGAGATCAAACAAAAGGCCCCTTGTGGAAATCCAGTGGAAGCTTCATTGCACTGAGGTCCAGATCCAGAAAGGAACTTTAGTATCCAAATCCTTCTGCTCCCCTGATTCCCGTGTAGCTGCTGCTTATGCCCACAGGCAGATGCTTTCTATAGCAGCTTCAGATTCTTTTGTAAGCATTTCACAATTGCCTAGTGCCTGTCCCAAAGGTACCTCAGTTGTGAGAAACCCCAACAGCTGAGCACTTACTTCCAACTCAATCCTACCGCAGATGAGTGGAGGAATACATTCCCCCTGGACATCTTCAGGAATTGCTTGTGCATTTTATCCAATAGCAATTTAATAATATGTAAGTGTTCATGGGGCAGGGCAAGAGAAGTTAATACTTTAAACAGTGTTAAGATATATTAATTTTTTTGTTATATGTAAGGAAACTTTTTTTTTTTATGTTGCACAATGGAATACCCTGAAAAAGTTGTTTCCAAGCATTTTCTCTTAGATCTGGAGGGAACATTAGCTCATGGGCAGGAGATGCTCCTAGAAGATATTCCTTAATTTTTCTTGGACATGAAATGGAACCAAATGGATGCTTTCCTTTGGGGGTAGCTACTGACAATCTAGAAACGAGAGTGTAGGACACCAGTGGCTGCAAGAGCTCCCTCAGATTGTGCTCCACCTGGCAAATTTGCCATCTGAATTATCCACCATTCTGTGTGGTCTCAGTGAAGTGCTAACACTGAACTGCTGATGGAGGCATTGACTGGCTTTGTGCACTACGAATGCTTCTCACAGTATGCAGTGCCTGCAATTTGTCAGAGTCCTGGAGGACAGAAATATACTGAGCAGAAAACTCAGTAACTCCATGTGCTTGCAAAAGGAACCGTTTGCAGTTCAGTCCTTAAGAGGCAAAGAGGGAGGAAACAGGTTATGAGAGCCAAACTAACAAAAGTCCATTTCCATTTAATCTTAGTCTCTCTCTGCTGCCCTTATATCCCTCTTTCTCTTGGTTTTATTTAACAGAAATGGGAATCTTAAAAGCAGATATGTAGGTTTTAACTCGGACTTTTAAGGGGAAAAAAAAAAATCAAAAGAGGGAAAACCACAAAAGCATCGAGGCATTTGGCGGCACTGATTTAAGAGAAATTTTTAAAGTACAATTTAATAAAATGCAAAACAAGTTATTGAGAGGAACAAGACTTGACATACATTTTCATATTGGCTAACTTGAATGGTTTCCATAAACATGTAGCTTTCATAGAAATACTCCTGAAATGTCTTGTTTCCCCTCAATTCTGACCATAAGGAAAAGTTGTTGCACGTTCCAGACCCAGTTACCGTCTTAGCAGCCTTCCCATCTGCTCTCAGATCCAACTCCCCCTGCATGGCCACAGCACTCTCATTCCACTCGCATCTTTCCCTACTTGGCATTCAGACGGTCTCTTCTGCTTACATTAAAACCCCAGCACTTGCATTCTGACATGTCTTCAAAATCTTCTCAGTCTTAAAGTGATTATTTGCAGAATGTAACATCTTTATAGTAAGCAAACAAACAGTGAAATGCAATTTTGTAAAATTTGAACATCTATAAAATATACTGTCTTTATTAGCATCTGCTGTTCAGGGTATTACACAAAACATATTTAGGAGATAAGGAAAGATTATCCACTTGGCCTTACAAAGCACTGTGAAGACAGCATGTCATAGCTGTAAAATATGTACAGGCAAAATATGTTAAGCATTGCATTCTTTAAGCCACAAATTACAAGTTTCTTGTTCTCATTCTGACCCTTTACTAATTCGTCTCATACAAAATATCACGTAGTTACCAGGCTCTGTTTGGAAGGGTAGACCAGAAGGGGAAGATCCTGCACACAGGGTCAGAGTGCTGGCAGGGCTGTACAGGAAGCCTGCAGACTTACACGTCCTGCAGAAGAGTCTGCTCTGTGCAGCCCAGTCCAGTGATGGTTCCCCTTCTGCTTCATAAAGAACTACTCCCAGCCTTACAATTTTTAAAAGAAATTAGATACAGTTACATTTTGGAAGAAATTACTTGGACTTTAGTTTACTTTGCTAATTACTGTGATTTATAATAAACAGTAACTGAGCCAATCACACAATTAGCTGCAGTTCCTTTTATGGTATTGGTATGCAGTGCTGTTTTGCTCTTGTTTTCATGGATGTTGCAACATAACCCCATGGTGGATTCATTATATAAATCAAATAATTTTTGATCTGACAGTAGATTTTAACTCTGCTAGACTGCCATCAGTATGGCGCATCTCTGTGACACTTGATTGGTCATCTGCCTCCAGCTCCTTCAGAGCAAGCAGTAAGCCAGAAACACATGAGAACTGGCAGTGATTAAAAGGGCAGAACAACTGTAGAATAAGGTTTAATTGCTAATGCCTCAGTTGTGCCAGGATAATACTACATGCTCTGACTCATCAGATTCAAATGATTTCTAACTACAGTGCTGTGTTTTGAGAGAATCAAGAGAAGAACGTTTGACAGGGAGAACAAATGGGAAATTGCTCATAGCACTTAGGCACTATCCCTGCCCTTCCATAGTGCTTCAATTTTCAGCCTAAATATAATGGGATAAGGTATTTCAGAACGCCTTTAGGATAGCTATCTATTACACAATGGCCTGCGACTGTGAAGTGGACCTGATGACTCAGGTATGATGATTTTCCAGTGTGATATTGCTACTAAAGTGTTCTGATAAATCACCTTCAACTCCTTTACCGCTGTCTTTCCTGCAGATGACATCTAATTACTGCTGATTCACACTAGCACATAAAGCCTGTGAATTCCAGGCAGGGCAGAAGGTGAGAATAGCTTCACTGAAAGTTTGGGAATTGGAGATGCATGAAGGGAAAATTTGCAAGAAGCCCAAGAACACAGGAAAGCATGATGACAGAATTACTGTGTTGCCTGACCAACACAGCCGAGAGCTAGCTGAGGGAAATCTTAACTATTTACTCAGTGTAGAGTCAGAAATCCAGATGGAAATAAAAAAAAGAGCTCCTTCTACTTCAGAAGCAGTCTTTGCACTAGGAATATATTTGTTAATTGTGTTTGAAATCTTCAGGCCTGAAGAAACATGAAACTGGGTGAAATGGTTTACGCCAGCCACACCTCCATCTTCTACTCCACTCCTCCCTAAACAAAATTCAAATTTGATTTGTAGCTCTGGCCTTTGCTGAATGAAGGAGTAGAACACCTGTGAAAGAAGTGAGGGGTAAAAATATATGCATTTCTCAGTTATGTTTCCAAATCAGTGAAATTAGCTGGAGGCTCTCAGCACTCATCTCCCCATCACTGGTCCATCTGTCAAGTGTAGGAGTAAAATAGATGTCTAAGAGGAAGCAGACGCTGGAAGTACAACTATTTCAGTGTCTCCTTAGAGCAAAGAAATATTCCCTGTAGAAGCACTGAGCTGCAGCTCAGCCATCCCTTACCCAGCCATCCCCTTAACCCTGCGTTTGGAGCTGACTGAGCTCTTCTTGGCAGCCAGCATGGGAAGTGAGGAGCTACGGCAAGCATTAACGACCGGATGGTGGAAAATATCCAGGGACTTCAGTTCACGTTCTGTCCTTTTTCACTTTTGTGCTCCTTGCCAGTGAGAGGCAGTCACACATATTCCAATTTTACTGAAGGACAGAGACACTTAATTTGCACCATTATGTGAAGGGAAATCCAAACTGTCTAGGAAACCATGTGGGCTCATGGTGTTGAAAAGGAATGCCCTTTGGAGAACAAAAGATGCTTGAACATACATAAGGAGCCAAAGTCCAGCAGGACTGGCATTAGCATAAGAGGAATTGCCCTACAGACACTTCTCCCTTACCAGTGTAGTCACAAACCCAGCAAATTCATAGTAGCAGCAAAGGTTATTTGCAGGAGGCCAGAACTTATAATCAATTGGGAAAAAAATACATTCCAAACCACTGTGCAGATTTATCTCTATAAAGGCACATAAATAAACCCTTACATAAATTACTGCAGGAGCTGCATTCTGTTCTGCACAAACTTGTGACTCAGAGCAGGAAAAGCAAGAAGTTGCTCTGACAAAAATTGAAACCATAAATGAAAAAAATCCACTACTGTCTCAAGATTTTTTTAAACCTGTGGCAAATGTCCCTCTGGCACACAAGCCTTACGTTAAGCACCTATGAATTACACTACTCTTTTTACCAAAAGAACAGTACAAAAATAAAGTTAAAATACTAGGAAATTGCTCCGGTTTCTAGTCATGCAAGAGTGGTGTGACAGCCCTGACGTCTGAAAAGATCCTTCAAAAATGTCATGAGAGACCATTTTTATAAGTACAAGCCTTGAGGGTTTAAAAAATAGTAAACAAGACAAATTGGAAAACAGGTAGAATAGTGTCTGGAAAATGTAGGCCACTTCAGAAAGCAAGTGCTAGAGCTATTAATAATGTTCCACTGAGTGGAAAAAACCCACATTTCTTGTTCTCTTTATTGTTTTAAGCAAAGATTTTTCGTTTTGTACATCAGGAACACTTGGTGAAAATCATTGGGTTTTACTATTTTCTCAAACCACCTGAGTGCTAACAACTGCAGATATCAGTTAAGCTGTAGTCCAATCCTTTCCCTGGCCTGCAGACAAAACACTCTCCTCTTGTCTCCTGAAATAACACTTCAACAGGTTTCCTTGCTAGCAATGAGGGCCATTATCCACAGCTTCCTTCTCCTCCGGTTGCTCCTGTAGCTCCAGACGGACTTCTGTCTCTGTTCCACCTGCCATGGGCTCTCTTCTCCCCTCTCTGCTCACACTGCAGCTGCGTCCCTGGGGACCTTCTGGCTTTATGTGCAGGTCAAGGACTATTTTCTCTGTTGCTAATCTAAAAACAGAAGGTGGCAAACACGCTTTACATTTTTAATTCTGCACGTCAGCAATGCCACGTGTTAAATCCCAGAGCTGAGAATGCTTTGAAAAGGCTCCCAAGAGGTATAAGCAGAGGGGCTAATATAATCCATACAGAAAGGAAGGGAGGGGGGGGGCAATATTTTGCATTTGGAATTCACTCTGCTCTTGCTGCCCTAACATGATAATTAACTATAAATATATGTCTTTGCCTAATTATTCCTTGTAAAGGCATTGCTGTAATATGTTCACCAATGGCTGAGGAAGGCATTAGTACATACCTCTGAACAATAGTTCCTAAAGCTCCCTTCTTTAAGGAGCTTTTAGCCCAGTAAAGGTGACTGTTGTTTAAAATGACTGCACAAACCTCTCTTTGTGATTCTGTGATTGAGACTCGCTCCTCTTTGATTCTGTGATTATCTCCCCATCACTGCCATGCTGACAGAAAGTAATTCTTTCCCCTACTACCATAAGACACAAGAAGGACTACAGGGTGAACAGTGAGCCTGAACTTGGCTCAGGTGCATGCCCTGGTCATCCTCCCTGAGCTGGCAGGAGTAAGATGTGAGCTCTAATAACCAGCTAGCAAGATGTGATCTTGAAAACACATTTCATCCCTCTCTTTTTCCTCCTCTTGAATAATGACTGAAGTATGAGGAGCAGCACAACCTCCTCTGTACGTTAGTTGCTTGAGACTATGACTACATGAGAACTCAACCGCTCATGCCCAGTGTGTACATTTGTAGCATTTGTATGACATTTTATACTTAGAAGTAGCATATTTTCCACTGGATAGAATAAAATGTAATGTTATTTATGTAATTGATGTTGAGAATAATAATACAATACTTGACATTTGCAATCCACTGAAAACAAGAAACACTATGTTTTTCTAATTACTGGCTAGAATGAGTATCAGAGTTGAGTTCTTCAGTATGCAGCTGCTCATGGATTTTGAAATAGAGGAGCAGACTCTTCACTCATACTCATCACTGAGTTATTGCCTGATGGCTCTCTCTTCCAGCTGAGTAGAAACACTCTGTACCTGTACCCACACCTGTTACTCCAGCACAGGCCCAGCTGCTTCTTCAGTGGAGCTTGGACCTTATGCTTTCACGTGAGCCAATGCAAAAGGCTGAGAAACTGGTCCCAGTACACCTAGGATGCAAAGATGGGGGTCTGTGAAACATGCCTTTTGTTTTTCCCCAGCATGGTAAAGGTTTGATTTGGAGGGGAAGGAATGTAATTCAGTTATTTATCAAATAACCACCCATTTTCTCAGGTGCTGCTAGTGCAGTGCTAACCCACCACCTCCAGGCTGACATCAGGCCTGAAGGAGATTTGCTTTAGCAATAACACCTGTCCCTAAAGCACCATTTCCACCTCCTACCAGCAAGTGTTACTACCCCTTGTCCTTGGGACCTACGAGTGGTCCTAACCTTCGTATCTCAATTGCTGGGGTCTCCTTTCCATGGGCAGCCTTTTGCTTTATACTGAGATTATATAATGCCCTGGTGTTCTTCCTGCACAAAAATGATGACAGACCTCTGAAAGTGATGTTGTTCAGAAATTCGGATACCCACAGTCTTTCGGAAGAGTATGCCAGGTAAGAAAAGGAGGATTTTACAATAACTCTGGGGCTGGGGAGTTAACATTTCCTGAATTCCCAATGCAGTGCAAAGGGAAATGCTTTTGGTGGTGCAGCTGCTGAGGAGATAGTCACAGACACAGAGACCATAGGTTGGTTCTGACTGTGGAAGGGGGTTTCTTCCCAGGAAAGTGAAGGAGAAAATGTTAGGAGGTCTTCCATCACTCACCTTTGCTAGATGGAGAGTTGGAAGAGTATCAATATTTGACATATGACTGCCACCTGAACACAAAAATTATCTTTGAACTCTACTTATCCAACTCTGCAGCTCCTGTGTGGTTTTGCACTGTGTCAGTGTGTGGCCTGATCTTCCCACACGTGGAGGAGGGGTGACTGGTAATAGTTGTGGCTGAACTTCGAGTTTATGGACAGATCTCTTTTCCTAGGGCCAGTGGATTTGCTATGGTGCTCAGACATGTCTGTGCTGTATCACAACATTCTTGACACCTGATGGATCTGCAGAGTGTAATTAGCTTTAAATTGAGAACAATAACTGGGTGTTTTGCTTGGTTGGTTTTTTGCCTTTTTTGGTGTGTTGTAGTTTTATGTTTGAGCGTTGGTGGGGGGAGGTTGTGTATCTCTATAAATTCTACTGTAACTGTTGGGATAAAGTATGGCAGCTGGGTGCCTTGAGAACCTATGTATCTCCTGGTTCAGTGTTGAATTAGCTCCAGGCAGGGGAAATTGGAGGGAGATTATGAGTGAGAAAGCAGAGGAAAAGACAAAGCCTTGTGAAGAAAAATATTTAAAACCCACAAACATGCAAAACAAAAAGCCCACACATAAAAAAACCCCTTCATCCTGACCTTTCCCTGATTTCAGTTAATGATACTTGCTGCATACTCTGAATTAATTTGTGAAATGTTTTCTCAAAGGGATATCAGTAAGAAACATTTTTTTGAAAAAAAAAATTGAGATACTTGCTTTTGGCATTACAATTTCACAGATTTGACTTCATTGTTAACAATAGTTGTGTGTGTGATTCAGGGATGAGTGGACTATTTAGGGCATGAGCTTTGCTCTGTGAAGGTTTTTGTGCTGTTTTACTATTTCTGCAAGACAGAGGGGAATTGCCATATCACTCCCATTCCTGCCAAGAGTGTAGCAACAGACACTTTCATGTTTTTCCTAAAAGTATGGTGCTGCAAAAGCGTATAAAATGCTATGATGACCTGAAATATAAAGAGATAGCTATTTCCCTCGTAACACCCTTAAAGAAAATAATTTTGATTTTATTCTTTCCCATTTATTTCTTTTACAGTACAGTAAACTATAGATCAATTTCTTCTCTTGCACCCTTACTGTTTCTGCTATACTGCATTTGATTGCTTGTTTGATACTTACTCATTTCCCTGGATCACTTCTGGTTGCCAACTTATTGTATATAATGTTTTTAATGGAGGAAATGCCATCCTTAGAACAAATGGTCAGTGAAGTGCATCACTGATTCAACCTGCCTTGCTGTCATAAGCTCCACAGACAGGCCATCGAGCACTGCAGAAATGAGCCATACATACATTCCTCAGGCCTTATTATATGAGACAGATGAAGTCAGCTGAGCAATAAAAAATGGGTATTGAACTGTGCTAAACTTTCACTGGTGATGTTGAGGACCACATCGTGAGGCTTTCGTCAGACACAGATAGCCAAGAGGGATATTTCTGCGTTAAGGACAATCCAAAAGTCGAACAGGTTCTTTCCAAACAAGGATGGAAAGTCAAAATATCCATTTTAATGAAATGTGTTATGTAGCCTAGAGAAGGGATGTGGGGAGAAAAGGGAAACCTGTTCTTGTTCTCAAGCCATTGCAGGCTATTGCAAAAAGAAAGCAAGGTTTTTTCTTCTTCCCTATGCAGAATAGAACAAGAAATGAAGAGCTTAATTTTAGATAGGCTAAGACCTCAGGAAACTCTTAGAGTGGGACAAGGAAAGAATAACTGGAAAGCTTGTGGAGCCTCCATCACTGAAGGACTGTAAGAACAGGTCAGGTGAATGCCAGCTGGGAAAGGCTGAAGTACAGGTGGTTCTTGAAATAGGAGAGACCCCTCAACAGGATTTAGCACATCTTTATTTTCTTTTATTTTACCTCACTGAAACATTTTATTCCTGATTACATGTCATTTTAAAGCTCAGAAGTCTCTAAGAGGGATGTGAGTTATTGCTTTATGTCTATTTAATACTGTAGCATCTACCACATTATCACTAATATACCAGATTTACCATATAAATCATGGTAATTTGCTTAGCTATATATAACTACAGAAAAAGACATTCACTAATTGCCTGTGAAAATTCTAATTATGTTCTCAGGAAATGTTCATACACTGATCTTCCAGGGTGACAGATCTTTATTAATATAAAATTTTAATGTAATTTTGCATGGCAAAACTAGATCTAGCTTCCCAAAAGTGAGTACAGCTATTAGGAACCCAACCTGAAACACTCATGTTTGAAGAATAAAGTCTGTAAGTACTGTGCCTCCCATAAGCTGTAACTGAAAGCCAGACCTGCAGAGCTATAGCAGTGAATCCAGTCATTCGCTCTGTCACATTAGTGGTGAAAATACAAACCTGCAATCCAGCTGAAAAAGTGAATTCTTAAGAGAATGAGATGATGCCATAGGTTGTAAGCTCTGTTTCAAGAACCACATCTGCTTTATACCTTCAGTTTTTGGAATGGATGTGTTTGAAAGGGCAGATTTCTAAGATGCTAAAACAGTTTTCCAAAAGTGATGTTTTTCTCCATATCTGATAAATGCATTTGTAAGATGAATTTTTTTTTCAGTTAATATACCTTAGTGATGCTAATACTTTTCTCTAGGAGCCTGTTACCTTTTTGATGGATGCAAGCTTTAGTGTTAAACACAAGCTCTGTTTTAAAAGAGGAGGGAGTGAAACTGTGTTGTTTTGGTAAGGAGTAGAAAAAGGAGAAATCCTTTGCCTTCTCAGCTGAGGGAGAGCTTTGGAGCTGCAGAGCAACACTACACTGACTCCGCTGGGCAAGACCTTGCAAGGCATCTTTGTAAAGAGCCTGGCTTAAAGCCAAGGCTTGGTCAAAGGAACCTGTCTTCTGGTATTTTTAAGTGATTTATGTGTCAGGCAGACAGTTGGACTGGCTGGTCACAAAACCCAGCTGGAGGATAAGAAAAGCTACTTCTCATGCTGGAAGGCTTCTGCCCTAAACAGTAGCCTTGCATCTGGTTCTCTGAAGCAAAGTTCCACACTGAGGCAGAGGAGCCTTCATGCCACTTAAGTTACAAATCTCTCCTCAGTTCCCGTTTTTCCTAGAGCAGGGAGCTGGTGGTGCAGTATGCACCATAAGAGCTCCTGTGCAGTAAGACCCAGTGTAGTGCGTAGTAGAGTTTGAGACTGGTAGATAGTGTTGGGGAAAGGAGGGCTCTGCATTCAGCACAGGCTTTGCAGTGTGGAAGCTCTAAATTCATTCTTCAGGTCAGCAAAATGCTATTAGCTACATGTCTTCTGCCTTTCGGGAATTGCTTTTTCATAATTAAAGCTAGATCTCTTACTGGGAAACCCTTGACTTTGTGTGCAAGACTGAATTAAGCTGCATCTTGTCACTGAGTTACTGTACTGAGAAATCCCATATGAAGTAGCTGGTGTGCAACCCATGCTGCTTAGCCTCCTCTGACTCTCTGCTGCCCTAAACTGCCATGGAAGAGAATCGGGTGTATCAAAACCCTCTGCCAGCCCCCCAGGGGACTAGGGTCCTTGGAAACTATGCACCCTTGTCTCCATTCTAAGTAACTGTGAGGTCAGGCCCGTGGTGCAGGGGCAGTGGTGAATGGCTGGCTCAGAAACAGACACTTCATTTTGCAGGGAGATCTTTGGTACTGATGGCAGCTCTGCAGGATTCCTGCGTACAAGAACCCTAACCCAACCTCTCAATGTCCCAAACAGCAGCAAAGCTGCAGGAGGCAGCATAACTAGTCAAGCTAAGGTGACAGCAAGCCAGAAGACAGTAAGTGCTGCTGTCTAGGTTCATCCATCGAAGCACCAAGTACGCTATAGCTCAGCAGGTAAGTCTGGCCATCAGATTAAGACAGATTCCTGTCAATCTTGCCCACAGCACAGCAAGATCCCTGACAGAATCTGTCAAAGAAAAATACTCCAGTTAAATTTAGTGAGATACAATGGGGGTTTTTAAGTGGCACAACTTTCATTTAGTGACCTCTCATTTAGTGAAGATCCTGGATTTTGTCTTCAGGGTAGTGCCAGCTTCTGACCTGAGATGCCACACCAAAGCCAACTTTAGCAAATCCCATGGTATAGAACTGGTTGTACCTTGTATCACAACTAAGTTGTTTTACAGAAGTTGAGAAAATATACTGAGCTGACAAAGCGAGAACCAGGTATATCAAAATAAAGTTTATTCTTAAAATGGCTAGTTCACACATAACAGCAAGGATTACATAGAAGAAAAGTGCAATTAGTGGAGGAGATTTATTTCACCTTAGTATTTATCGTCTCACTACACTGCAAGTAGCTTCACACTCAGGATATTATACTACTTAGCTGTGGACAAAAATGTGATTTATATTTTGATGTTAACACCATTTCTGTACAGCTAAAAGGTGTGCCAGTATTCACACATGCTGAGCATGTGTTGGACGACTTCTCACACAAGTCTTCATGAAACACAGATCACCTTTACAGTTTGACAGCTCAGAAAGCTAAATTATAAGCATAAGGATACAAAATATATATTAGTTTACTAAAGTCTAAAAAAAAAGAAGTTCAAAAAATGAGGTAAAATAGAACCATTTTCTATGTGCAAGCCTATATTCAGTCTAGAAAAAAACTAGTAGCAGTCTTGCTCTTTAAAAAAAATTAGTTTTCACAAAGTGCAATTCACTGTCTTCAATATGAAGGACCTTGCCTATGTTATGCACTTGTGAAAAGTCATTGCTAACTTTGCAATTGGGAGTAAGATACTCAAACATCAGATGCTGTCAGATTAGATCAGGTGATGAATAGAAGCACCAAATGCCGCTACAGACCAGGAAATTTACAAGTTGTTGTTTTGTCACCTGACCCTACTTCTGGCATATTAGGGTGGCTTGAAAATTTTTTTTAAAGGCACATTTTTCTTTTAACATTAAAAGGTAACCATCTGCCTGCTAAGTGAGTAGGATGATGAAATCAAGGTTAGATTTATTATCAAATGCAAGGCATTCGAAAAAGCCAGTAAGGATAGACATCTTCTCGAAATAGTAGTCCCTTCCACCACTCACTTTGCATTACTTTCTTTAGTCTTTTTATCCCCTAGAACTTCTCCCAGGATTTAGAAAAACAGCTTTGGAAAGAAGCAATTAGAACATTGCACATCTCCAAGTTATGTAGCACATTCTACCTCTTCCTCTTTTCTTACTTCCCCATTATCCTCTCCAAGTTTCCGAACATGTATTGAAGCCACAAATCTTTGCCATGCATCCCTACCTGCCTCTGCTACAAGTATGTAGAGGCTCATATCAAGCCTCCTGACAGCATCTACTGCACTCCTAAAAAGTGAACTGTGACATTCTGTTAATATAACACCCCGTGTACACACACATACTCACGCATACAGTTATTACAGCTTGCTAACATACCATTGCCTTCCATGCTACTTTGCAAATCTCTCCCCTGCAGCGACCCAGGAGACCTGACAGCAGAAAGAAAGCAGCATATACTTGAGATACGGGCATGCTATTCCTATAGTAGGTGGCATACACATGGGTTTTTACCTTGGTTTTCTTTCCTTCCAAGGATAAGGTTTGGCTAAGAACTTCAGTAGCATAATATGGTTTAACAAGTCCCACAGACTAATGAATTTGGATTTCTTCAGACAGCAAACAAAACCTGCCAGGTGGTTTCATCATGTAGTATGTGAACCAGAAAACTAATGCAGTTCTGTTGCCAAATGGAAGAATGATTCCTTGGCATTATGGATCACCAATATGGTGATGAATTTTCAATCCGACCCAAGCTCTGCCACTCGGGAAAGAGGCCACTGGACAGCCTTGGACTGCCAAGCTGATCAGGCTCTCTGTCTTGTCCTCTCCTTGGAGTTTGAAGATCTGCATAGTCTTCCTTGGCAGATGGTATCTGAACACCATCAGGCTTCCATTCTGCATGAACAATCTTGTAATTCTGACCCTCATTATTGTCCCAGAAGGTATGTCCTTCACTTTGGTAAGAAATGCAAAACTCTATCTTCTCTTCAGAGGAAATGGCGGGAGGCAAATCGATGGTAAATGAGAAGGTATCGTTTTCAGAATCACTGTAAACATTGTTCATGTATACACACTCAACATCCCTGTAGGTCTTCCACGTATCAAAAGTAATTCGAACCTGAACCTTTTTCTCAAAGCTCACGTTTTTTACTTTCACAGTGCCCGACAGCACCTTCTCTTGCAGGGTGCAGTTCTCCAGGCAGACCAAGTTCTTCTGCAGGAGGTTCCTGAAATCCAGGTAGTCAGCTGAGGGCTGAGGGAAACCCAGAATCAAGTTTTTCTCCTCATGCAGTTTTAAGTCAGATGTTACGTCTTCAATGCCTAAGAGGTCAAACTGAAGATCCCACCCAGGGTGCTCCTGGAACTCAGAGAAGGTGTGTATCGCCGTCAGGGACAGCCCCTTCGAGTCCGCAAACACGACTCGCTTCTTGGTGCGGGCTGACGAGTGGGTCCAGTCGCTCTTCTGAGCTTCGGAGTCACGTTTCACATGAAGGCACGGTCTGAGGGGTTTGAGTCTGTTCACAAAGTTGTTCCTTTGGCAGTTCTCGAGGGGGCTGAGAAAGCTCTTCAGCGGTGGAGAATGAGCTAAGCAAATTCGCATGGCCATGTCCACAGGCATGATGGAGCTTGGCAAGGGTCTCGGGTCCAAGAGCTGTATCATTCTGAAAGAAATAATAATGTCCTGTATTTTTGCTTATTCCATCAGATAAGAAGCTTCTTAAGAATGCATTTTTGCTTCATCCACTCTCTTTATTATTCATGGCCTTGTCTCTGCATAGCTTTAAACAATGCAGCCTAAATTAAAATTGATAGTTCTACCCTAAGGAACTAGGGTGAGACTAGCCAGTCATTTCTTGCCAGTCCTGAACTTCTTCAATTCAAATCTTTGCTTTATCCAAACCTCTGAAAAATAGATTTTAGTGACAGCTAATTGAACATATTTCCTTGAAAACACAGGGAAAAGAATATTCTGGTAACCAATAAAACAGATCCAGTTAAAGTGGAAGTGCTCATCCACTTTAGCTTCCCTCTTAAAGGCTCTGACCCTGGTCTTAAAATTTCAACAAGCTGGATCAGCTGCTTCATCTCTGGAGAGAGACAGCACTATATTAAGTAAGTTGACTGTCCCATCAGAGCATCAAATGGGGTTCTATGTACCTTGATGCAGAACCATCACACTGTGGCTTTGAACAACCATTAGTCCACATTTGAGACAGTTACTTTGGATAACTCAGATGAACAAAAATCCTAAAGCACCTTTGGAAATATCTTCTAATAGCTATTAACTCAGGTCTAAGTAATACAGCTCTTTGCACTTTTAATGTTGACTGCTGAGTGAAGAGGGGGAAAAATGGGGGAGGGGAGAGACCTCCTTATGCTTCAAGAATTGGCGTAAAAACAACTTTTGATAATCCCCAAAGACCATGTCAAAAGCCTACTGCAAGTATTCAATAAGACTGCTACAGCTTTATTTGTAAAGGCTTACTCATAATGCTCTCTGATGATGAATATCACAATTACTGTGCAACAACATCACCCATTCAAGGCCAGTTAACTTGAATATTTGTAAAGAGGGGCTTCAACTGCAGCACATCCCTGCTAAGATGGATGCAGACCTTGCTGGAAATGCAGAATTTTGTTGAGTCATAGAAAGGCATAGGCTTTGCCACTTAAATAAAACAGCCTTCTGCTTCCCAGAGTTCTGCTTCCCAGAGTTCTCCCTGGTATTCCAGAGCTCTGCCAAAACCGAAGTAGAATCTGTGCTGGTCTCCTTGATACGTTTTTTTTTTACTGTGGAGGTATTTGCCATAATAAGTAGTAGGAGGAGAGTACCCGAATCAGACTAATGGTTTTACTTTGCTTTAATAGGAAAAGAATTCAGGTTTCAAAAATACTCTCTCTGCAACTCTGGTGACCTGCTGCTCCTGAGCTTTTGCAGCGTCAAAAAGAAACCCCGAACCAACCAACCAAACAAACCAAAAAACACAAACAAACAAACAAACCCGAAACAACAAAAAGCAGCCCAGCACGCAAAACCCGACGCCACAACCTGAGAGAGGCTGCTGGAGGAGGCAACACCGAGCAGCCCGGGAAGGGTCGAGCAGCCCCGCGGGTCGCTCCCGGGGCCCGCAGGGGCGGGAGGGGCGCGGAGCAGAAGGAGCGCCGGGGCTGCGCTCCACGGGCCCGGCTCCGCTCGCAGCCCCGGCCCGGGCGGAGCGGGGCCGATGCTTACCTGGTGCAGTGCATGGGGACGCCGCCGCCGCTCCGGGGCCGCTCCCGCCGGGCCGATGCCTTTATGGGGCCGGCCCGCGGCCCGCGGCCAAGGGGCGGCCCCGGCCCGGGCGGGGCTGTGCAGGGGGCGGATGCTGCTGCTGCCGCCGCCGCGTCCCGGCCGCGCTGGGGGTGCCCGTGCCGTGCCCGTGCCACCCCCGTGCTTACACACCCCCGGTCTGGCGCTGCCGTGCTCTCCCGGCCTTTAGGGAACGGCAGGAGCGAGGCCCCCGCGGAGCGGCTGCGGAGCTGCGGGCGGGCAGGGGCTCCGAAGAGGCTCCTGCTGATGGATGCGCGGCACATGGATCAGTGTGCTGTCTCTGTACGTACAATGAGAGTATTCATAGGGCAGTGAGGCTTCAGTTTCTTAGCTCTGCCCCTTGGTGACTGAAGTTCCTGCCTTTCGTGACAGTACATGACACTAAGTGTCACACAGATGAAGCCTGAAGCGCTACCTGGCAGTGCAGACAAGGCTTTGGAAAATACTGCTCTGTTTCCTGGTGCCAGTTATTCAGGACGACCTTCCCTGGTCCTCTGCTCGAGTTGCATCCCTGCTGCTCCCATTACTCTTCCTCTTCTTTCCCTTCTCTTATCTTTTGGTCACTGCAGCTCCCTCTGAAAGACAGATGATATTTTCTCATCATTTGCTTAGGGAAAATGCTAGAAAACACTACAGGTGTGGCAGAAGCCTTGCTAGTAGCCTTACGAGTTGCGAAGGGTTAATTTTTCTTTAGGAGGAGCTACAAATACTTTCAGCTCAGCAGCCTGCCTGGCAGCAGTAAGCCAGGCCCAACAGCCTCCATGGGTATAAGGGAGGACTGGACACATGACTGGCAGTTATCAAATCTATTTACCCATTATAAAAAATGAGCAAATAACTCGGGAGAAGTTTTATGAGCCTGTGCTACTTGAATGTTTGTCTATACAGCTTCCCCCAAAGCACCACTTAGCTGGGCTGCTGCATTATCAGACATCATGTGCAGCAGCTGAGGCTGCTCTATCACACTATCTGCAGGCATTAAATAAGAGCTGCTTGAAGCCTGCACAAAAGGAATTACCTCAGGGCTTTGCTACACATATTTCTAGTACTATGTAGTTGCTGATTGCACCGTTTGCTGCTATGAAATATTTTGCTCCCGTTGTGGTAAAATGCCTGTTTTGCCTGACTTGGAAAACATAATGAAAGATTGTTTAAAGTTATATGCTTAGCAACAAAAAAAGTACTGAGATGCAGAGCCTTTCATGGGGAGATCATTGCCCAAGTCAGTAAATATGGACTGGGTACAGCAACTTTGTGCCTAATTGGTAATCTGGAGCACATTCATGGCCGTGGACTGGTGCCCCAATTTCCGATTGCCAGTACAAGCAGAGAGCATTGTGTGGGGCCAGGGAACTTTTTCCTCATCCAAGGAGGCATCCCTGCATGGAGGCAAACTGACAGGATTGTCTGAATTAGCACACCACTTCGTCCTGTCAGTGATGGTTCCCTAGCTGTGCTTTTTATAGAGGACTCAGGTTTCCAGATACTTTGGTTCTGCAGCTCTTCTGTCATCAGCAGATCTATCTGTCTTACCTTTCAAATAGGGCTGCTAAAATGAGAGTACCAGAGGAAAAACATTCATTGTCTTACTATGCATTTGACAGCATTTTGTGGCATATCAGCTTTTCTGACATTTGTAAGTGCACAGTGACAGAAATATATTCCTGGAAGAGGCAGGGCTGATTATAAAATCAAGACCCATCATAGGAGGTTGTACCTCCAACTGCTTCTGTAGCAAGGAAACCCAAATTGATCACCCAGACTGGTTCTTTGTCTTTTCCTGAATAAGTTGCACATTAAATGTGGTAAAATAATTGCAACAAGTTAGCAGTAGTAAATACAGTTTTATTATAGCTACCATAATTTCACTAAACCTTCAATGTATATTTTTAAAAACAGTTTGCAGCCTGGATGATCCAGATGCAAGGCACAGGCTCATCTTGCAAGGAGTTCACTGAGGTTGTTCGGTGACAAACAGACACTTGGATTCACACTGTTCTGTTTAAAGACAAATATATGGTATTAGCTCCATGGTGAATGCTTTTATATGCAGATGCCCTTCTGGGTCTCACTGTTCTTCACCTGCCTGAACTAACAGAGACCTTTCAATCAGCATCTCTGAGAGCAGATAATGAGTGATCGTACCTTTCTGTCAGCTATCATCTGTTTGTTGGCTCTTGTCATTTTATTAAAAATGAAAGAGCTGCTTTTTTTCAGTCTGTGTTCTGAAATTGAGTAGTTAAACAAGGTTTCTCTAGTTTACTCTGACTTTATTACTTTCAGGTTGCTCTGCTTCTCTGCTGTCTTGCCCCACAGCTTCAGGAGGGAAGGAAGGAAATATGTTGGAGTTGAGGATATAGAAAGAGTAGAATGGCCTTTAGCATTTAATTGAAGCCTATTGAAGCAAAGATAAGCAAATATTTCCTTAGAGCAAAGTTAAGTCGTGACCACATTTCTAGTAATCACATAAAAATCCAGAGAGAAAAAAAGATACCCATTTTACTTGTATAGTAATTGCATCCCTTGAAAAATTGCTGCTGTTTGCTGAGTGGGAGAGCAGTGCCAGCTCAATGCAGTTAGACTGTGCAATTGAACAGGGAAGTTTTTGATTTGATTTTGGGCTTGAAACTGAAATCAATTGCTAGGCCAAGGAATATGTCCACCTTATTTTGGCTGGCACGTATGTTGTCCACAATACCTGTGAATAAGACAGAGCTTTAAAGAATTCAAAGAATATCTGTGGTAATAACAGGACCAGGGACAATTCTGTCACACAACATTTACAGTAGCCTTCTTTTTTTTTTTTTTTTCTCTTGAATTGAGCTCTTCTGTTCAATAGTACTAAGACTGATCCTTGTGAATGTGCACTATCAATAAGTTTGGCTGCAAGTTTCTATGAATGCGACTGTGACGCAAATAGTAATTATTCAGGCACACAGCAAGGCTGGTCAGTTGAGCCTGTGAGGCTTTGAAAACTTGAAATCACTGATCTATCTGATTAAATACAGTGAGCAGAAGGCTTATTTAGTCTAAATAGAAGACTATTTTCTTTACTTGCTTCTCAGAACCCTTTGGTGAACTTTGAAAATTCCTGATCGTTATGAATATATACACAGGAAACTTGTCCTGGGAAACTCTGTCATTGTTTTATTGGTTTCATCATCACTGGCACAGTCCATATGAAGAAGAAATACATTTTTTATATTCTTGGAGTCTTTATTAGCCCATTTCTCATGATTCACCCAGGCCTAACATGATCTAGCCGTTGGGATCCCCTCACCGAGACATTTGTAAATTGTGATAACTTATTAATAGGTGAATCACAGAAAGTCTGGAAAAAAGTATTGCAGTGCCCTCACTGCACATCCATCCATTAAAGAAAGGGGCAAGCATGTGCAATCAAACACACATGCAAAGATGGATGGATTTTGTTTTCTTACAGCAACAAGACATAGGTATAACTCATTGAGCATTGGCAGAGGGTCTAGATCTCGTTTCATTTCAGTCAACAGTGCAAGTTCTTGCAACTCTTGGAGCTTTGTAAGGCTAAATTCAAAGACATTTGAATCTGAGACATTGAAATTCCTTGAAGTTGAAAGCTTTGGACTGAATTAGAAGCTAGAAATTGATTTAAAATGTCTAATCTTGTTAAGACTGATTAATGATAGATTAGTCAATTGTAGATGAGTCATCACTTTGGAAATGTATAGTGTAAGAGAAGTGCATTGCTTTCTGAAACAAGTGACATAGAAAAAGCAAGAAAATGTATCTCAGGCTGCTTGAATCTTTTATGTAATGTGATTATATTAAATTCAGGATATTTTGAGTAAGATTCCTTAAACAGCTTTTATGCAAAACGCAGCCTGTTAGAAGTATAATTGCTTTGCTAGTGCATAGTAAGATGAAATAAAGACAATGCCACATTATGTATAAATTGCTGGAACTTAGAGTGAAAAGGGAAAGCAAACTGAAAGAAGGAAAAGCATGAATGTAGGTATTCATGGTATTCTTGGAGTAACCTGAACTTCCCAAGAGGGCGGAAAACAAAACACACACATATATTTTATACATGATTATAAATCTGGCCTGTAAATACAGATCAGTTTTTTAGAATCCAAAGGCTTTCCTAGATGTTTGAAAGAAATAGTATTTCAATATTACAACATTCATTTTCTCAATTTTTTTGTGGGGTTTATTTTTAACCACACACCCAAGAAGGTTGAACCTTGATACTCTGTGGTCAAACAGTTCAAAAATATAAATCATACTGCTGTGTGTAGATAATCAGTGTTTATTCTGTATTCTTTTTTCTAGGCCCAGGTGGAGGAATTACCTTTGCTGATGAGTAATCTTTTCCAAAGAAAACAGTAAGTGAAATGCTGCTTTGTGCCATTTGGTTTATGTTTAATGCCGTGTGAACAAGCAAATGTTGGCTAAGTAGACACTTCCATCAGCTATGTGGGAAGTATCTTCGTTCTTCGCAATCTCTCAAGGTAAAATGTGATTTCTTTATCCAAATGTGCACAGTTCCCTACAGACTTGCAGGAGCCACATGATTATTCAATATGATTACCATTCACATAAGACTTATGTTGAATAAAACCCTCACCCTGAATGAGCATTGCTATATCTGACAGTGGCCCAGCTAACAGCTGCAATATGTTCATCCAGAGTGTTCAGAAGTCTTTGAAGGGTCTGAATAACACTGCCTTTCTTGTTCTGCCACCCAAGCGACTTGATCCATTCCTGTATTTTAGGTTCTCTTACAAGGTTCTTTTTGTCTTGTCTATCACATGGGAAGAATGGGGCTTGGAAATCAGTACAGTCAAATTCTCTGTCAAGTTCTTCTTGGATTTTCTATGTGCAGAAAAAGCTCTCCCCTATGGCATTGGTCTAAGAGATGAATGAATCTTTTCTCTTTCAGATTTAGTCTAATTTCTAACCACATCAGACAAAAAAATTGAATTTTTTAGGATCTGACCTAGTTATCCTTTTTGGATGTACAACATACATATATAAATGCATATTTCTCCAGTTTCACAAGGGTCAAATTTCATACAGAGATTCATTTCATTTTTAGATTTGCTGGAAAGAGTGAAGCTCTTTAATCTAAGTGCTGTAATATCATCGGTCTCCTTTCATCCTGCAATGGGAGGGGAAGTAGTTATTGTCCTGGATATAGGAAGATTTGTGGCCTAAATACCAAATTTGCAATAAATTGGGTTTTTTGGGTTATTCTTGGATGCTGCTTCCCAGAACACAGATGGTTTACTGTCAAAATGTGCTTGCTCCGTATATGCATTAATGTTTACAGTAAGTTTTGCAATCTTTAAAATGGTTTTACTCAGTGAGAATACTCTTGTATGCTTCTCTGGAGAACTGCAGTCATAGAATAACAGAGGTTGCAAGAGGCCTTTTGAGGTCATCTAATCCAGTCTCCTCCTCAAAACAGGACTAGGTTCAAAGTTAGATCTGGCTGCTCAGGTTGCTTGTCCAGCTGAGCTTTTAATACCTCCAAGTACAGGGAGTCCACAGCTTCTTAGGCAACCTGTGCCATCGCTTAACCCCTCTTGTAATTTTTTCTATTTATCTGTCTGGAATTACTTTGCTGCAACGTGACTGCTGCCTCTTTCCCTTTTGCTGTACATCTAAAGTGGAAGTCTGGGTCCAACTTCTCTATTCTGTCTTAGTAGTAGGAGGCTGCACTCTGACCCAGTGTTATTTAGCCTTTTCTTTTGCAAGTTAAGCAAACTCAGCTCTCTCAGCCTCACCTTCTGCAGCACATTCCAATCTGCTAAACATCTTGGTGACCCTCCACTGTCTTCACCCCATTTAATCCATGAGGCTTTCTTACTGAGGGACCTAAAACTGGACACAGTTCTCCAGATGCAACTTCATATGTGCCCCATGGAGGGGAATAAGCGTTTCACTTGGTCTTTAATTCAGGACTTAAAAGCAGATCCATGGTGTTCTCTCATACACATAACACAAGCAGAACTTCTTTGTTTGCTGAGGCAAAGGCTCTGTGCAGTTTGGTACATAGATGTTGGTGCAATCTCTTCAGGGCTATTTGGTTTGCTTGGGAAACAGCAGTTATCTCACCAGAATTTTGACATACAGTAAGTACATTTTATTTGTGGGTTGTGGGAGTCTTCTTTAATCACTCTTTGTTCCAACTCAGTAGTTTTGGAAATCATTCTCTCATATGATTTCAGTCATTTAGGAAAAGGATATTGCACTTCTGTAAATAGACTGTTGCTGTCTCAGGCTCTCAGGACTTTTGATTTAACATCTGCCTCCACTTCCAAATGTTCACTGTTCACATTTATCTGTAAAACTGAAAAAAAGTTTTCTCCAAAATGCTGATACACAAACCATTTGATTTGCTTGCTGTCATGGTCAGGCCAACTTCAAACCTGTTTGAGGCTTTTGCTCTGACAGTACCTCTGAAGATTTTCCACAACTCTATTTCCACACATGTTTCTGTTCCCATCTGCCTATCTCTTCTTCTAATTAATTTTGGTTGGGTGACTTCTCTTGCTGTCAATTTACATTTCACCTTCTCACCACACTTCATGTCCTTTAATCTATTACCCAAGTCTTATTGCCCAGCTAGCTTAGCAAAAGCCACTAAGACTTTCATTACTACTTTACCTCATCTCACTTAAGCATTCATGATGGCAGTCTTTCAGTTTTGTTTTAAGCCCCTTAAAAAGCCATCCAATGCAAAATATCACAGCTGGTCTTTCACCATGCTGTTCCTACACTAACAAAATTGGCTTCAAACCACTCAAGGTTGCTCCACACATCCTTTCTGGCTAGTTCTTTTTAACCATTTCATGTTAACCAGGCAACAGGATGGACTTTGTCCATTGAATAAAACAGAGCCCATGCACTAATGTCTTCTGGCCTGCACTCTACTGCAAAGGCACAGATCTCACCTTGGTGACACTGACATAATTTCCTAATCATAATGTACTATTTAAGGGTAGGAGGAGTTATATGAGAACATTTATCTGAAGAAGAAAGCACTGAGTGTGTTGGAAAGGAAAAGGAATTCTCATTTTTATTCCCAGACTAGGAAAAAGGAAAAAGCTTCTCTCAACCAGGGATTGTTAGAAATTTTTCTTTGTTACAAAATTCTGATGTTTAAAGGAATAAATGTTCAACAGAGTACTTCTTGAAACATAACATTAAACAAACAAACCCAACCTTTCGTTTTGCCTTTATCAAGGAGTTCTATCAAGGATCCCTTCCCAGAGAATGAGATGGGACACAAAATAACATAATGCATAGGTGGCATGGCATTCATGAACTTCTCCTGGGCTGGGGAAAACCCATCCTGAAGTTCTTGATTCTCTTTCCTGTGCCTATATATTTCTCTGCGGTTTATTTATGTATGCAAAACTGCATAACTCTAACAGGAGAGGCCCATGGAGCTCTCTGGAGTGCAGTAAAGGCAGTGTGTAGCCTACTGACAGGGCAGGAGCAGGCTGTCTCCCAAGCCAGAGCCTGACCATATCAACTGGGTGTTATGGGAGAGGAAGCTGTGGTTCTGTCCTTTGGGAGCAAGTGAGGGAAGGGAGGAAAGTAAAATATTTACAAAATAAAGGTTAATAAGTCTTCTTCTATCCAACCCAGATTGCTGACTTTTTTAAGCTCTCTGTGCCCCAAGGGGAAGGAGAAGTTATTCCACTGGTAGCTTTTTTCCTTGGGGCAGTAATAAAGACAGTGAGCATGAAAGAAAATAAATTCTAGCTCTGTATAAAACAGGTAGCATAGAAATTATGTATCCATTGTATTACTGGCATCATGTATTACACATTTGGCTTCTCCAGATAATAGCCATATTCATAATTGATACAGTCTGTATTTGAATATCCCATGAAGAAGGTATTTAAGGAGAAACTTCTCTGCTAGTCATAGCACAGCAATGTTAAAAGCAGGATGGGGTGTTGGTCAATGGAATGTCTGTTTTAGAAATGACACCCTATTATCAGGATTGGTAGCTCCAAAATCAGGTTAAGAATGCCCTGCAGGTATAATACCAGAAAATAAAATAGTATACCTGGCCCTTTTATGTAACACAGTGTAAGTACAGATAGAGGAAGAGAAGTGATGATTCATTATCTGTTCATCCAAAACCCAAGAATGCTCATACACGTGCTACATCCTAAAGCTTTGCAAGTCTAAACGCATTCTTGATTATTGTCAAATCATCTTTTCAGGTGCTGTGCACAGGAGCATGATCATGCTTTCTGTCACTGATCTTGTTCTAAATCAAAAGGTCTAGATCAGACTTAGACTCATTGGTATGTAATGTGTCTTCTAGTATGCCCTACTTCTACCATCCCTTGTTACAAGCTTTACAGGCAATCTAGCACTAGTTTTGTCCAGTGTGTTTTTAAACAGCATATAGAACTTTAAAAATGCATAATATAGTTTATTGCACACTATAGCTTTTGTAAATTGCATTCCAGGCTCATGCTCCTGCCCTGGTTTTTATCATAGTCATATACAAAAAGGAAGGCAAATTAATCCTTCTTGCAGGTAAAAGTCATTCTGTCCAGGACAGGGAGCTTCCTGGTCTCAGATGTTTCTCTTTTCTTTTTTTTTTACATCAGTCTGCCCAAAATTAGAAAATCTCCTTTCTACCATTTTTTATCAAAATAAAATATTAATCTCTATTTTGTTTAAACTGTATAAACCTAGTAGAGTTGGATGCCACGTTGATTAGAAACAACCGTGCCTAATGAAACTGTGGGTTTTCTGAAAACATGAGACCTATTCGAGTGTGAGCACATCAAACGGGTTGTGAAGTGATGAATAACATCTTACCACATAAATATAGAAGGTTCCGGCCATGATTCTCTGGCTGACATTTCTAATGATACGTTCTCAGCTAAATCTATAGAGGTACATTCTCTCGCTTTCGTGAGTCTTTGAGGTCCTCTGTTCTTAGGATCATTTCCTTTCTTTATCCATATGAACTTGAAAGAGTAATTATACTCCTGATAATCTTTCCCTGAACAATGTTACCACACAGTGTGTAACCCTTACAGTGCAGCTAATAACAAGGGTGGAAACTCCCACTTGAAACTCCTACTTCCAGTCTTTTCTTGATGGGACAAGGGCATGCTTAGAAAGCCATTCAGTGGGATGTGTTCCGAGTTTGGAGACAATTATACTTTCACTGTGCATCATCCCCACAGCCACAATAGTTCGAAAAAATTTAATGGAGCACGGGGTTCCTTTGAATATGTGGATTTCTGTACTTCAGTACCAGTATAATTTAATCAGATTGAATGGTGAAAACCAACTTCAATCCATTGCAATGCTGAAGAGAAACATCATAAAAACCGATGATAATTTCAAGAAGTGTTGCCTAACATTTATTTCATTTGTCTGTGTTGTTTATGAAAAAAGAGTGGTTCAGCAGACCAGCTGAGCAAATCTGCTTTCCCTGCAGATTCATATTGGTAGAAGTTTTAACAGCTGAATGTCAGTGTTTCCATGCCTTATCAAAAGTATCAGATGGTCAAAGATCTGAAACAAGGAATTAGAGCAAGACTTCCTAGGAGGAGGGAAACATGACTTACTGATATACCATACTATACACTTCAACAACCTGTAGCCAAACTATCACAGAATTCTTTGAGCCACTGTTATGTCATACAGTGTTTTAATTACTACCAAAACTCCATTGCTGATACATAGCATCATATCTAAAACCAGTTTTCTTCCTTTTTAAGTCTTATGAGTAGATGAGTTCAATTAGCCACTGAGACTTCATTCTTGCAGATAATTGGTTACTCATCCGCTTTAAATTTGCTTTTGGTAGCCTGGCTCAGCAGGCAGATGATAGGATGGCTGATGCAAAAATTTATTCATGCATATAGAGTGGATAGGAGAGATATGAGCATACATTCTGAAAAACGCTTAGTTTGCTTGCTTTTTTTAAATCTGAAAAATAGGGCACTGATTTCCTGCTGGGGGAATACTTTTGAATAGGAATGTCTGGAATTACCTATTAAATTGGTTCTAACATGCAGTAGGAGGCAGAGAGCGGGAGGAAATCGTGATGGAAAAAAGATGGATGTCAGGCTAGGAAACAAGTCAAACTAGGGGCTCCATATCTCACAGGCTTTCTTCTGCCTCTGTGCAGAGTCCCAAAATGGCTACTAACATGGCACACTTTTAAGGAGTCCTACACTTTCCTCAGGAAGCAGAAGGGAACACTTCCAGTTCATTTTGATCCTTTTCTCCCATCACATATGTCATCATTTAACTGTAACATGTGCCAAGAAAGAGCTAAGCAAAAATCTTTTTATTTAAATACATTGTCTACATATGAAGGGAAATTTTAAGTCTTCATAAGTTCTGTATTTTCCCTGCAGCTAAGTGTTTTGTAGGCACATTTGATTTTATCTAAACATCATTACTTTGATAGAAATTCAATCTTGGGCTTTATTTTAAAACAAAAACAAACAAACAAACAAAAAACATTTAGTGTCCTTGAGCAGTGCTAAGCACAAGGTCTCTAATTCAGAGGTGATGCTGACCACTGCCTGCCCTTTGCTCTGTTTCCTTTGCCTCGTGTCTCAGGTGATGCAGCACAAATGTTAGGAAAAGGTGACAGCTAAAATGGTGTGTGACATTTTAAGAGGCACATTTTTTTCCTGACATCCCGTTCCTCCTTCTCCCTCTTTTTTTTTTTCTGTCTCTGCAGTTAGAGGAGCTGTGCCAGTCAAAAGAGTGTCTAGCTGCTGTGTGTTCCAGCCTCGAGGCTGGGCTCACATGTCTGCACAACAAACTCTCCACAGTGGAAAACTCATCACTCAACTGAGGCAAGGCAGGTTACTGGAGGGAATAAACAGAGAACTCAATCTACCGTTCTCACCCGGTAGGCAAGAGGACACGATGGGAAGGGATCAGATCCGTCCTTGCCTCCTCTCACATGTAGCTAAGGAAGACAGTCAAGAATTGATTCACTGAGTCTTTCTAATTCATTTTGGGTCATGTCAGAGGTTTGCTGGACACACAGCGGGACTTCAGATGAACTCCTTTGGCCTGAAGAATGACTAAGACCAGACACGTTCTCAGTTGCAGCTGAGAGGCATCTTAAAAGGTGAGCAGCCTGTGAGCTCCAAAGCTGAACAGTGCTATTAGTCCTACCATATGCTAACACACCAGGTGCAAAAGCGAGGTTAGCATGTCAATGGATCTGCTGCAAACACGTGCCAATTTGGCAGCACAAATGCACAACTATTAACATATCTTTTAAAGGAGAGGCTCTACACTATATTCAGAAGCAATTTAAAAATAGGAGGGTGTTAGTCTCATATAAATAAACTTGGGAGAGTGATATAAGGTAGTAAAAGGCACATAGCAAAGGACAAAATAAATCCCTGCAGGACACTGTGGCCTTGCTTTGAATTCCTTCTGAATTTAGCCTAGAATGTCAATGCCCATGTCAAGTTGTTGTTTGCACACAGTACAAGACAACTGGCCCAAGCTAAGTTTCAGACAGAAAAACCAATTCTTACCTCTTTTTCCTTGATCATTTGAATCATTTGATCATTTAAAGCCTTCCAATAGCTGACAGTAAAATTGCTAGTTAATAAGCTATTTAGAGATCCCTGAATTGAAAGGCAGAATGTGAAATGAACACCAGTCAAGATACCAAGAAAAAAACTGTGATCAGTCCCTGGAAAAGGTGTTATTGTTTGGGTTGTTGGTTTTTTTGTGGGTTTTTTTTTCAGAAACATACTTTTTCCTACAAGAGAAGCAATGTAAGTTTTCCCATTAAGAAGCCTCAAAGTGCAGGCCACACTGTCCCACACTGGTGAAAGTATCTACCTGTGTCCCAAAATCTCAAAAATTTTTAGACTTCCTTTTTATATGCAGTTTTTTATTGTTTCAGATTCTTTGTTAACATTTATGCTAATGGTTTCATTTAATAACTTTAAGTGCCTCAGTGTTTTGCAAAGTACAGAATAGCCTGGTTTTGTAGAATTACAAGGTAATTTATTAGCCATATTTCTAAGGCAGCATTTAACGTAACAAAAGCACCATTTCAGCCTGAAAAACCAAAGTCTTTCACTGATTTTAAAATTTCTGGTTTGAAATTTTTTGACACATAATGCACATGATGCTTATGGTGTTTTCTCTTCACTCAACTTCTTTTTCCCCAAACAACAGACAGAAGGTAGGGTTTCCAAATGGCACCAGCTGTGTTCCAAGATTTATCAGTGCTTGGCATCAAAAGTTAAAAAAGCAAAAAAGTTAAAAATTTGCTAGTACTCACAATAACCTAACTGCCACAATAACATACCTAACTGCCTCACACAACTCCTCCCAATATAGATACAGAGGGACTATATCAGGCTTTGACATAATTTACGTTTGGAAGCCCTGTCCAGAGAGTATGAAGTCACCTAAGCCTTCACATTTGTGCTGGGATCAGCTAAAGCAGCAGCAGTGGTTTAAAATAGTATGCTGGCAGTTTGCCTAAAAAAATATAACTCAATAAATCCTCTGTCTAAAGTATTTGGACAAATTGTAACTTAAAAATTTAAAAAATTGGTAACCAGGCAATTTCAAAATACAAACAGACAATCTTGAACTCTTTGTTTCTTTGTGAAGACAAAATATATTTCTGAAGTAGATCAGTAACTAAAGGTCAAATCCAGTCTCTTAGGCTTTTTTCCTAAAGGATGAGTTTCAGTGTTGTGCCAAGCTGACTTCTGTCCGTACATACAGGTCTCTGTCTAGACTAACACTATGAGCTTGACCTGTGTGGGAGCATAGCTTGGAGTTCACACGTTTCTGATCAGAGTAATAATAATAGCAAGGTCCTGACTACCCCATTCTGCCGATAGAGCTATTTGGGTGGTTCAGATATCACATTGCAGCACATCTGCTTCTACTTAACTCCTCTTTCACTCTTAAATTAACTCTTACCATTCCTACAGGGAACTCTTCTACTGTCCCAACTGGGTAATTACCTCCATAAAAAAGACAAGATAGCCGTATGTACAGTATTGCAATGCTCCCTGTCCATCTTCCACCCATCCTGCTGCCTCACCAGTTGCCTGCACCCTCAGTGGCCCCAGGTGCTGGGGTCTCAGCACTGTGAGGGACCAGCTCAAACAATCTCTTAGTCTGTGCTTCCAACAGATAAGGTTGTTACTTTAGAGAGTGGTCTTGGGGCAGCCATTAGTACATAGTTTCACTTTAACCAGTATGGTTTCCCAGAGCTTTTTTTGAGCAATGCAAGTAGCATGAATACTCGTTTCATTTCTCGCTATTGTGAAGCATAATGTCTCTGATTTCTTATACAAACGTGTTCTTTTCTTCAGGGACGTTAAATATTCCTTTTAAGAATGTTATGAGCTCAGCATCAAAGTACGTTATAAATCTGTCCAGGGATAAATAAAACAGTACTGAGGAATATTAGCTAAGGGAATCTATTGTAAGATTTATTTATTTCTCTCTCTTCTGCCAGAACAGAAGCAAAGCCTTCAGATTCTTCTCCAGTCCTAAAGGGACTGGCAGCTGACCAGCTTATTTAGCAAAGCATTTAGGTATGCTACTGAACTTTTCATATGCAGGTCCCTCTATGTAAGTCAGTGTGACTACTCCAAATATTACAATACTTGGTTAACCAAAACTGGGCCACATGGGGGAAAAAATAACTGATTCAGCTTTTAGCCAAGGTGGCCTACACCTATGGACTCCATGAGATCTCTGCTAACAGCAAACCAATGCTCCCCCAGAAGCTAGTGATACTATGCTGCTAAATGCAGGGTTCAGTTTCTACATCATAATCTCTGTAAGGAGAACCCAACTTTTCAGAGCTGCCCTCTTTGTGTTACCTGAGTAGGTGCCAAATGAGAATAGCTCAGAAAAAGTATGATTTTATTTGATTCCAAGTTCGTTTTGCTAAAAGCTCTTTTGGCTAAATTTGAGGATTACTAATACCTCCTGATGTTTCCTTACTGTGATTGTTCTGTCTTGGATAAAATGAGGACAGGCATGTGTCAGTTGTTCTGATAAGTCTGCACTTCTGTCTCTCAGATCTTTGCTACAGCAGACACTGCTTTTGAATCACTCAATCTAGCTATAAAATAGGAAACTGATATTCCTAATAGACTTTTTAGATATCGTCACAAAGTGCCTGTACAGAGAAGAAAATCCCTGAGCCATTTGTTGTTAGTGTCATCAGTTCTTCAGTGCTCTGCACCCTTCTAAATATATGGCTGGTTGTATCAAACTAACTCCAATGATAAAAATAATTTGTTTGCCTACAATTAAAGATCCCTAGTAACTAACATGCATTCAATGTATTTTTTTCCAAGGAATATAATTTATCTTGGAACAAATATAAATTAGGCCAACTTGTGTCCATTGTTTATCTGTTGCACAGGAGTTTGGTTTATAAGCTAAGCGGGCCACAAGAACAGCTGGGTGCTATGTCATCTACACTGCAAGGGCTATTCTGGTCCACACGGAAGAGTTTCCATGCATGGACAGTATCAAGAAGGCAGCAGTAGCTCTGCTGCATGAGCTGTCCAGACAACAGAGAAAGGACCATTAGTTAAATTACTTCTGAAGAAAACCAGTCAGTAACCTGCTGTGAGAAAGCTATTTCACTGTTAGATGCCTGCGAGACCTTTATTTGTGTGCCCTCATATTGTGTGCAGTGATAGCATTTCAGATGTCTTTAAGGCTTTAAGGTCTTAATCATGCCCACTCCTTCACACCAATCTAATCTTCCATTCAGCTGTTCTGTTTCTAGTCTTGAAATTGCTCAAGTCATGAGGTGGATCTGGGAAGTAAGTTAGGTTCCCACTGGGCATTTATTGGTGAAGTGGGGTAGGAGACTCCTTCAGCAAAGTACTTATCTTGAAGACCAAGGGGCCTGGTCAAATGAGGCAAAGAACTGAAAAAGAAAGAGAGAAGGATGACCACTCATTCTCCTGGACAGATTCCAGAGTGATAGAACCTGAGATATATTTAGTTTTAACCCCAAGTAACCTCAATGTTGAAATGAAATCTTGTGTAACTTCATCTTAGCAGTAGTAGCTAGCATTTCTGTAAAGTAAAAAGGACCCATTTTTTAGTTATAAACAAATTGATTCAGTCACCCTAAAATACAAAAAGGATAACTTTTAAATGTATGTCTCAGATAGCTAAAATCCCCATGACATAGGATTACTCTATGCCCTCAAAAATATTGCCATCTAAAGAGGAATTTATCAGGTATTGGGCATTGGCTGTACCGGCCCAGGACACAGTGGGCACATGTCATGCAAAATCATCACAGTCCCAGGTGAAATACAAGCACTACGATTTACTATTTTTAGGCAGTAAGATTACATTACTATGGACCCATGACCTTGAGAAAGTGACCACAAGGCAACATTTCCACAATCAAGGTATGTTTGATGCAAGAAGAAACCCAGTAATTTTCTGGAATGAATGGAAAGTTATTTTCTAATGGATCAATAAAGACATAAATTATGTTTATAAGGCTTTCTATAAACTATATAGAAGAAACATCTCAGTTGCCTGTAGTAATTACAGAAAGAAGTAGATCAGAGAAATAATCTTAGAATAAAATGTCTGAATAAAATGCTTAAAGTTTTCCTTCTTTTGCTAGAAAATACAAAATCCAGAAAAAAGATTTTATGCATACATAAATGAATGTTACATTGCCAGGCATTTATGTCACTCAACTGTGGTGGAAACCAACACTACTTAACTTGCTAATATTTTCCCATCCTTTAAATGTATAATATTAACAATATACAAAGCCTACCAATATACCATTCTATCAATTAATAAATAATTTTTAAAATTGCTTACCACATTTAGTCAGGTAATAAATAAAAAACTAGAGACCTGTGTGGCAGAGTCTCAATATGAAGCTAAATTAATGACTTTTAACTCCATTTTGCAATTTAGTTTGTTCTTAAGACAGTTCAAACATACAATTATTTTAGAACTTTTTAACCACTCTGGGTTTTCTAAGTTTTGTTAGGCCCAATTCGTCATTAAATTTAAGGTATAACCAGCTTTTGTGTTGCTTTGTTTCAATCTCAGAGGTCTGATAAAGAGATTCCATCTTCAAGTTACTCATGGAACAAATAATTAAACTGATGCCCCTTAAGTGAGGATTAGTCCCTTAAATGCAGTGTGGCTGCCTACTCCACATTCAGGCAGGAATGCAAATAAATATTTTTACCTGGTAAATGTCTAAGTATTATGAGATTTTTCTTTTACAAGCAAAAATATCTTTGGATGGAGATTTTCAACCTTGCTTGCAGGAACATAAGAATTATCTTAATGGAGCACAAAACTTTTTATCTCCAAAAATATCCCTCACAAAATGTACTCTACACTTCTTGAGACATTATTACTGGTTACAATGAACCGTAAGGTGTTGGAAAAAACATCCCAAAGGAGAAGTTTCTAGTTGTCATGTGTTGGATTAGCTCAGTGATAACTTATGCTTGATAGGATAACACATAACTGTGTTCACATCTCATGCACCTTTTAAAAAAAAGTGGGGTTTTTTTGTTTGTTTTTTACTGAAAATTTGTGACAATTTGTGTTGGAGTGTGTCTCTGGCAACCACTCGAACTTGTTTCCTACTTTGTGTCCCTCAGTTAAAACCATGCATAAATATATTCTTCACAATAAATCTTAGGATTTTAATGTTTTTATATCTGATTTTAATTCCACTGTAATGAAATTCCTTCCTCTCATCTCAATTTCTCTTCTGAATCAGTGCCATGGACTACTTTTCAGCAGGAGCCTTCCATTAGAAATACTGACATTTACTGTATTTGATAATTATTACTTTGTGGTGAAACTAAAACAAGTTCTTAAACAAAGTAACTGTGTTTCTTAGGCTTGAGTCAAGAATTGCCTAGGGTTTTTTGTTTGGTGGGGTTTTTACCCTGGAGTGTGAAACGAGTGGTACCAAGAAGTCATCATTTGAATTGTTGAGAAATTGCCTGTCAAAGATCTGTCCTGAAATAACAGCTTGACAGGGACATCACAACTTGCCAATCTCTGTGCAAGTATGTGGAGTAGTACGCTAACACTGTCTAAAAAAACATTGCATTTGGTTGCTTCTTTGCTTTCCTTCACACTGTCTGCTCTGTATGGTATTTGCATTGTATAGACAACAACTAACTCAGGTATCGAAATTAAAAGTATAGGCTTCTTATGCCATCAGTGGAAAGAGTTGCAGTGCTTCAGATGGCAATTGAGAGTGCATCACTGAGAAACCTGCCTGCTTTGTGAATTACTTGGAGGACCTAGATGCTTCTGTTAAATGCCCGGGATAAACTGTGAAGATGTCTGAAACTCCACACAAGACTTTTTTCTTTTTTTGCTTTTAATTGGAATAGGAAACAAATATTGAAATTTGTTAAAATAATTGTCACTTGAACTGCAATTTAAATGCATGGAGAGTCTTTCGCTAGTTGTTGCTCCTCTGAAAATTTATTCCTCTAAGATTATTTTTCAAGAGAATTGCAATTTCCCTGTTACTACCTCAGTCAGTTCTGTGCAGATTATAACCTAAGTAGCCACAATTTTTTTTTAATTGGCTTCAGAAAAGCTGAATACGTCATAGTTGAACAGATACTCTAGTTTGCCTTTAATTGCTTTTAGCATTTTCGTATTATTGGACCTATTTGAGATACAAATGAATCTGTTCTGCTGGCATCCCTAGTCAGTGCTGATCTTTGGCTTTACTGCTCCTCTGCTGCTTGTGGCTTTCTTACTAATAATAAGAACTTCCCAGGTCTCTGCCATGTTCCCATGCTGGCACCCCATGTAATTCTGCTTTGCATGTGTGGAATCTATGCTTTTAAAAAAGCTCTCTGTCAGCCTGGAATGTTCCAGGCACTACAGAAAAACAAACAAAAGCTCCCTTTAAGCCCTCTAGACATGTTTCTCTCTAGCAGTCTTTGACAACAAAACTGGCATCATTTTAAATAAATCACAAGGGTCCTGGACTAAAGGCACTTTTTTCTGCATAATCTAGTTTTCATGAACTCTCATACATTTATCTGTGCTTCTAATGCCAGGATCACAAGTTTTCCCTACCACTAAAAAGAATCTTTTTTAACTGCTGTCACCACAGCTGGTCACCAAGCTGAGAAAGAATGATCTTGGTTGCTGCATACACAGATACAGTATTTTGATAACGAAATCACCCACCATTAAACTCTGTCAACAACTCACAGTGTATCCCCATCTCTGAGAGGGTCCACTTGGTTCTGTGTTTGCTCCTCTCTGCAATGCTCAGTCTCTCAACATTTCACCATCTCCATGTCTCCTTTCTTTTTTTTTTAATCCCTTTATTATTCCAGAACAACATTTTATGTTTATTCCGCTTTACCCCCATCTGCTGGTAAAACAAAGCTGGCACATATAATACACCCCTAACTACAGATGACTGGTAGATCTTGTTTAAGATGCATAGCCAAAGTACTTGATGGATAGAATAAGAAAGGGAAGGGAAGATCCACTGCTACACATATTCACTGATTTACAGGCTGCTTTGATTTTGTTGTGAGCTCGTATTTCTTAAATTGATCAGCATCTCTTTTCATTTAGAAAAAGCAGCTTGCACTGAGGAAGTTTCTATTTATAGTTGTAGAAATTCAGTAACAAACAATAGATCCCTTTTACTTCTCTCCAAAATTAACTCTTATCTTTATAAGAATGTTTTACTATTTCCTGATGTTCAACATTAATTATCGCTGGTTTGGGGGGTTTTTTCCAAGTCTCATCTGGAAATACTTCAAATGGAATAAATTTAAAATTACTCTCCTTTTGAAATAAGCTAAATTTCTGAACTCTTAAAATGTTCTATTTAATTCTATCATTTTACTTTCCTTGCACGAGCAAGGCAAAGCACTGCAGGGGCCAATTAGAAAGAGCTGAGAAATCCTCATGACATGAAGGGCTGACAGCTGAAAATCCTAAATCTGATGGACTGCCTTGTAGATTGGCATGGACAATGTCTCTCACCGTCAGTGAACAGTCTCCTAAGCAGAAAGGAAAAGAGTTTATTTTGAAGGCTGCCTTAGTCTGTCTATATCCAGCAGTCCCTCTATTTCTTTATTTTTCTAATTCTTTTTCTAGTTATTTTTATTTTTTCCTCTTATTTTCCCCTCTTTTTCTGCTTTTTTTTTTTTTTTCTCCCTTTTTTTCTCCTTTCCTTTCCTGCCCTCTAGCGACCAACCAAGCATGTTTCTAAACAAACTGAGCATACTTCCAAAATACTTTGTTTCCATTAGGCCAGATTATGCCACTCGGATAAATGAACTGCAAGGGTAGAGGCCATTGGTATATTACAAATTACACTAAAAGGAATGACAGTCAAATGTTTCCAAGCTGTTAATGGTTGAGCCTCTCGTGTGGTGTTGATAACAGGTGCCTCTTGAAAAAAATCTCTACCACATATATTGGGTGGGATTTGGCATAGATTTCAGATATGGTTTTCTAACCATACTATTATACAGAAGATGAAAGAAAAACATTGGATTTTACAGATTATTTTTTCGTAGCATAAGTAAATATATAAATAAAATTAAAAGTAGGGATTTTTTACATGATGTGAATCTCAAAAGTCACTGTGAAGGCTATTAATACACCAGTCCTAAAATATGCTGAGAGCATTTGACTCAATGAATTCAAGGCTAATTGAATCCTGCTCTTACAGTATAATTTTTTTTTTATTGTTTCTATTCATAGATACCTGGCATAGTTTCAAACACAAGCTATCAGGAAGACATACTGGAAAAGGAAGTCAGGCTATAGATAATTTAAAATAATAGTACCTTTCAGGGTAAAGTAACGTGGAAAGAATGGGGAGTTTGTTTATTTTAGACCATGAGCTTTATAATCCTTCTCTTTTTCTAACAGTTCTTTTTTTTTTTTAGCACTTGATAATTCCTTTAGCCAAGGAAAGAAACTGATAGAGTTTATAGTGAAGTAGTGAAATAACTGTTCCAGTTTTAAATTTAGTTCAAAGACCTGAGGAGCAGGATGTGTTTGTATTTACACAGGTATTTACACTTCCACAGACTTTAAGATACAGAGTCTAGATACTTTTAGATACATGCTCTACTTCATCAGTTTTGAAATGAAAGCAGCCAAGTTAATGCATTTATTACTTCTGCTGTAGGCCTGGAGAAGGGTTTATGAGCTCAAAAGCTTGTATATTTTTTCCAGCTAAACTGATGGTGCTAATAAAGGATACACGTGGCAGCATTGCAGGTCTTGTTTTCAGTCCATGGAGCCTGCACGTAGGAAGGGAAGTTTTCATCATGCATGCTTTGGAGAAGTTGGGAAGGTCTGGGACGGCTGCAGGCCTATGAGCCACATTTGATGACAGTTCATGCTGGAACATTATGGCCCCATGCAAAGCAGTGGATGAATTATGTATGTGTGACAACGCTGATCAAGGGACTCTGGCCATAGCCTGACTTTTCCCTGCGTGCTGAGCACAGCTTGTAATTTAAATGAAGACACAGAGAAAAGCCAGTGGGATTACAGAAAACACACATGACCAAGGCATTATGTGTTTGTCAAAAGTAAGTGGTTTCTGTCCCTGTGCTGGCTGCATTCTTCTGTCACACTGCTACTGTGGCTGTGTGTAAATCAGTAAACTAAACAGTGCGAGGACACAGACACACGCATTGATCTTGATCTGCTACTATAGCATGGTCTGGGCTTGGCACAGTTTGTAGTCTCCCCACCAAAAAATTCCTGGGCATAGTTTAGGCAGTATTACAAACCAGGGAGAGGCAATTTGGATGTAACTGCCCTGTTTCAGGAACAAGGGTGTTTAACACAGTGTAAACTACTAAACTATACAAATGTGCTGGATCTCTTTCCATGTTCTTAGGCCATTGATTTTCCCAGTATAACAATAGTCTGCAAGTTCAACTGGGTTTGGAGGTACTTATCTCTGCCTTTGGAACTGGAAGCTACTGACTCTATTCAGCTTTTACAAAAGTAAGCATTTTAATATGGCGTGAGTGGAATATTTATCAACTAAATGCTCTTCTACTCAGGCGCATCTAGGGTCAGGCTTTTCCATCAAGGTGGAAAGGGTTGATAGAAGGAGGTGCTTTCCATTGTCTTCCAAAACCTTGAATTGGCAGTCAACTAACAGTATTTTCTGATACCCGTTTTTCGAGATTAATAAACTACATAATTTATATTGTTTAATTTCCATTCCATAGTTATTATGCAATCACTTCCTTTTGAGCCACAGTACTTTGCCAGGTAAGCGACTGTGCAAGAATCATGGAGTTATTAGCACCAAAACGCAGTCTTACACATTTTACGGGGGGGAGGGGGCAAAAAAATCCCTGAACAGTCATCACCTCCTACTCTGCATTTCATTACTGTAAGCAGCAGGAGCACATTTTGGAACGAATGTGGGACGAATCGCTAGTGCTGTACTTTTTATGCCCATCACCATCGCCCCTTACGAAGGGGAGGGCAGCAGGTTAGAGGCAGGCTGTGCGAGCCGCCCGCCTCACGCCGCCTCCTCACACCTTCCGAGAGCGAACGCCGAGGAATTCCGCCGGGATCCGCCGGGACCCGCCGGGAGCGGCCTCGGCACGGGCCTCTCGGTGGGAGGAGCCTCCTGCCGGGCGCGCCTGCGCACGAGGCCGGCGGTGCCCGGATCCCTCCGCCGGGCGCAGCGCCCGCCCGGAGCGTGTGCG
>JAWMRA010000162.1:19555439-19629972 GCA_035584735.1 Pseudotriccus pelzelni
CAGGAAGTCCAGCCCGCTGCACTTCGCCGCAGGTACCGGGCGGGGGGAGCCGGGCCGGGCCGCGGGGCAGCGCCGGCGGCCTGGGCCGCTCGGGCGGGCGGAGCTCCGGAGTCCGGGCCCTCCATCGCCCCCGAGCATCGCCCCCCCCGCGGCTGTGCCGGGGCCCGTTCGGGGTCAGCCACGCGGTGGGGGCTGCGAGCGGTACAGCGGCGTCTGCGAGCGGTCTATTTCCTTTCCCTTTCTCCCCTTTTTATTAAAAAAAACAAACCTCGGCTGGCCTTGAGGGCATCTGGAGCGGGGTTTGTTCTGTTCGTGTTGTGACACGTGAGCTCCGACAGGGACACTTGTCCCAGGTACAGTTCTCATGGATTTCAGCAGGCCTGTGCGTTTTTGGAATTGCACCCATGAAGGTGCCTGTCAGATAACGCAGTTTCTAAGGTTTTTTGCATTCTTATCTTTAACAAATGGACTTTGTTAATTCAAGACATAAGTACGCAAACAACTGACGTCACAGAACAACTGCTTTCTGTGGCAGCAGGCCAGAAGATTGTATCCCACCTTTTCAGACAAAGACCTGACTGTAACTTGTTTTCATGTTGGTGCTTTTGATTTGATTAGAGCCTTAGATGTAGGACCCCAAGGCTGGCAGGCTGCAGAAGACAGCAGCTTGCCTTCGGCTGAGCAGTACTGGGTAGTAACAAAGATGTTCGTTTCTTTACTGAATTGTCATAGAAAAGGTTTCTACTTAAGGTGTCCTTTCTTTGTGTTAAGAGGTCTTCATTCAGACCTAAGAGGTCTAAGTTTTTGAAAGCCTCCTTAGGACAGCAGCATTCCATAAATTCAAGAAACTTGATCAATAAGGGAGCACAGGAGACAAAATACCCTGTCAGAGGAAAACAATTTTGCAGCTATTCTTTCACATGCAGCAGTCCTGCCTGTTCACTAATTGACTGAACTAAACAAATGTGTATGTTTTAGAGGCTTTTGGAGAAGTGAGGGGTTTTGTTTATTTGATTTTGGTTGGTTTGGGCTTCCTTTGGGTGTCTGAGATGTTTCTCATTCAGTCTAGTTTATCTCTCTGGACAGCAGTCATCCATCTTGACTTTAAAGAAGTCCTGATCTGTAGAAAGATTTTTCTTTAGAAAAATGCCCAGCAATAAGTTCATGTAGCTGTTGGTGTGTAAATGGGAAAAACCATTGCCATGCTTAAGCGTTCTCCAGACCTGATACAGAGAAATTAATTCCTCCTCTCACCAGACTGGAGGAGACGCTGAAAGTTTCTAGTTAACATGTGGTATAAAATATTTGTGGATTTAACACTCCATACTGCCTCAGGTCGAACTCCACTGTTGTCAGCCCACCTGCAATAGACTCGTTTGAAAGGTGGACATAAGTAACTCTCAAACTTGGGAGTTACTGTTTTTGTTTCATTTTGCCTGTACCCCGTTACTTACAATTGGAGTAATACTGACTTCTTTTGTCTTCTGTCTCTAAAAGAATAACATTCCAGGAACTGAAAGCAAAAATCTGTTGTATTCCTGCTTTGTTTATACTAGTTCACTTGGTATTCTGAGAAAATACATTACAAAACTTTTCTGACTAGTTTCTTTCAGTTTTGAGACTTCTTTTATGGAAGTAGTGGAGTTCAAATACACTGATAGATTTTGTATTGCCCTTTTTTCCTTTTTTAGAGTGGCATTCTGGAGTCTGGACTTGGGTTCTTTTTTTTTAGGTCTTTGCACAGATTGTACTGAGCAACTTAAAAAAAAATGAAACAAAGCCTTTTTCCATGTGTCCTTTTGTAAAGGTGGATTTTAAAATAAAGTATATTGAAAAAACACAACACTACAAGCTCTCCCTGGGCATGTGTCATTATCAGAGATAATACATACTGGGCTTTTGGGGAAGGTTGCTCTTTGAATTTTGTAGTACACAACTGTGTGTGTGGTAGGTAAGTTGTACTGAAGCTTCAGGCAGGAGCCACCACCCCTCACAATAAAATGGGCTCCATCCTTTCCCACCATAACCTGCATATACTTGCTGGAGCCAGTCTTTTTCTCCACAGTGTGTGTCGAACTTCAAAGTATCACAAGGCTTTAGGGACTTGGCAGGTACCAAAATGCCATTACTGCAATCTGAAATTCATCAAAAATATGAACGGCCAGGGTAGAGGAGAAGAAGTGAAGCTCAGTTCTTTCTGTTACCTTTTCATCTCATCAGTATTAACTGAATGTCAGTTGTGGCACATAGTGACTAAATAACTACATTTTTAATTATACACAGATAAACATTTCTATTATGATTTATAATCAGGAATTGTCAGCTAAAAATTTGTAACTTGTCAGGGAACAAGTGCAGTGAGGTGTTCAGTTGTCGCAGACGGTAGGAGAGTGTCAGCTGGAGATCCTGAGTAGCCAGTCCTCCTTCTTTGCAATAACGAAATTCATATGTTCACGATGATAAGACAGTTACCTTACACGGTTGCAAGCTATGATCCCACTTAGGTGGTCTTTGTATAAAAGCTCAAGAGCCAGAGAAAATCCCCACCCCTTAAAAATCACAATGTTGTGGTTTGAAACGGTTTTTGCAGCAGCCGACTAACGGTAAAGAGGAACTAATACAGGCGGTAGTGGTTGCCTGCCCTGTGTCAGCAAAGGCTCCCTCTGCTTTCCAGTCTCGGTGAAAACAACACAAGGCGAGGCCTTTGTGTGGTTTGGTCATTTCCTCTGTACACATGCATCCTTTAGAGAGTAAGGAGAAAATAATTCTCCTTCCATATATGGTGCCCTCTCGTACAGATGCTTCCACAAGGAAGTAAGGAACCCCTGCTGTGCACTCAGTGCTGGAAAGAAGTTATGAAAATTGGTGTGATGCAAATGAGCCCATCTCAACATTAAATTAGATACAGGTAGTTGCGGGGTGTTGCTCTACTGGAGGCATTTTCTGAATGGATGCAGGCTTTGCACAGAGAGAAGCTGCAGGCTGCTCGTGAGCTGTATCTGATTGAACCTCTGTACTGAATAGAGGGATCTGGGTAAATTCTCTATGCCTGTTATGAGGTTCACTACAGCTGGTTTTCAATCATGGAATTGTTTTGTGCTAAGGTTGGCATTTTACTCTCAAAAACATGGCTGTGCGTCAGCCCTTTGAGGGATAGGAATACCTTGTGTACAAGAATGAGTGGCTTAGCTACCAGATGTGTAAATTCTGGATGGAGAATTTGATCAGAGGCTTTTCTAACATATTGCAGCAGTCCTGGAAAACATTTTTTTGGTACTCAGAGAAGAAAATACCAAACAGTCTGTCATCAAATAAAAGCTTTGATGATGTGTTTGCAGAATTCTGGCACTTGCAAAAGTCTCATGGAGTAGATTCTCAAAGAATTTAGTAAATTTTGAGTATACATTCAAACTAGAAGCAGAATTTTTTTAAGGCTTGAAGATGTAAGAAAAAGATCAGGACACATTTAAGAAAATAACAGTATTTATAATACCTGGGTAGGAAAGCAAACTGTATTTAAGAATAAGAAATACTCCGCATCTAATTTAGTCTATTAGACAAGATGAGTGCATGGGTATATGTACAGGTACTGATTTTTTTTTTCAGCAGAAATATGCGTGCATGTGCAGTGAATATGGCTTACTGTGCCAGTGCAGATAAATGGGGTTTGCAAGGACCACATGTCTGATACAGTTCTTATCCCAAGTGTGCTGAGCTCCCATTCTCTCTTAGGACAGGCAGGGTGGGTAGGTGTCATGTTGAGACACAAAAGTGATTTTGCTGTACAGTCTGTGGTTCTGTTGTAGGCAAAGTGTTAATGAGCTTTGTATTATTAGTATTATATTTTGAAAAATTGGAGCACATCACCAGTATAGCCTTGTAACTGTTACTTGAAAACACCTTGAAGTTCATTCTGGGATTAAAAACTGATTTTTATCATAATGATGAATTTGTGGTGAATGTGGTTCTTTATCAGAGGGAAGAGGAGAAAAGTTAGAATTTAACTAAGGCTTTTCTGAATACTTTTCCTGGCCTCTTTCTTTTTGCCATATATGATTACAAGATCTTGTCTTATTAAGTAGGATCCAGAAATTGCTCAATAATGGCAGTGGGGTTTTTTTGTGAGCTTCAGATGGTGTAACTGAAAGTGCCTCTTGCTCCAAGAGAGGGATTTACTGAAGTCAGTTTTAGTGAAGAACATGCTATGAAGAGGTTGAGTCACAACTAAGCTAAAACTAAAAGTTCAGTTGTAACTGAAATATTGTCCCTTCTCTTGTGCTTTGGTGGCTTTGTCACTGTGTTGTTATCAGGAATATATATCATTTCTAGGTTACGGTTGCAGGAATATACACCTATCTGCTGACTTTCCATGGATGATTTGTAGCAAAGTTTAAATTTGCTACAACCTGAGTATCAGTGGTTTTGGCAATTGTATGATTATTCTGCCTGAGGGAAAAGCCCAAGACTTCATCCCTACCCAGGTCTTGATCTCTTTAGGCAACCAGTTTCTGTCAGATTTTTAAAGCAAGGAAGGTCAAGTCCTGCACACATGGGTTGTTTCCCAGAAGGTACTTGACAGAAGACTGATAAATACCAAAATATGGCTCTTACTGCCATAATAATCCTGAGGCCCACAGAGACATTCATGGAACCTTTGAGGGATTTCTGTAGGCAGTGGCTTTGGAACGTAACCAGATGGGCATAATGGCTACAAGCAGAAGTCCTAAAGCTTTCTGGCCCCCTGTGGGATACTGGAACAAACAAGATACAGCTTGTTGTCCTAGTTTATTTGCCATTAAAAAAACCATGCAAGATTCAGCTGAAATTGAAAAATAGTACCTATAGAAATGTTTTATAAGAGCAATTACCTTATTTATGATATATTTCTAAGCCCAGATGTACCAGTGGGCATATTTTTTGCTGTCCCCTAACTTGAATAACAGGCTTGTTAAAAAGTGCCTGAGAATGTATAAGAGCAATGTTGTCCTTCAGTCAGGATCAAATATTTATAATAATTTTAGACATCACTGAAAATAGAGAGTATGAATATGTTTACATTATGGTTGTGCATAGTCTTATAATAAATTTCTTTGATATAGAATGGTGTCAGATAAACTTCTTATGTTCCTAAGGGCTTTCTTAAGTGATTATTTCAAAGATAGAATCTGTGTACACTTTTAAGTTAATTATTCCTAGGAAAGCAAATAGCCATGTTTCTAGTCTTAACCTGAGAGTAGTGCTGCCTACGTGCTTCTTTTAAAAAACAAGAAACTTTATTCTGTAAAATACTTTTCCTGTTACATGAATATTTTTTAAAAAGCTTACAATATGAATTGTAAAAAGAATCATAGAATTTTGGGGGTTGGAAAGGACCTTGAAGATCATGTAGTTTCAACCCCTTTGCCATGGACAGGGATGTCAATCACTAGACCAGGTTGCTAAGGGCGCCATCCAGCCTGGTCTTGAACACTTCCACCTTGGATGCTACATGCATTGGCTTGAAGCCAGTCTCATCCTCACTGTTCCCAGGGCTCATCCATTGGTCCATACACAAACTGGCAGTGGGTTGGCAGAGTATCACATAAAATATTGTTCAGTTTATTAACAATATAAAGTGACTAAAAAATGTCTGTTCTGTTCTTTTTGTTATACTTTAAGGAAGCTGTTGACTCGTGGGAGCCCTATTCATTGTTCCAGTAATCTTGACTATTATTTTTCTGCTTATTTTAATCTAGCTTTTAAGGATTTCAGAAACAACCTTAGTGTGTCAATGCTCTTTAGTAAACAGTGGCAGTTGTGGGTTGTTATTTAGAGTGGTTACTGTTATTTAAGTTTATTGTTTCAATCTGTACATGTGGAACATGGAATTTTCTTACACCTGAATTTTCCTGACACCTTTTTTCCCTTTTCCTCTTCAAGGTTTTGGTCGGAAGGATGTGGTTGAATATTTGCTTCAGAGTGGTGCCAATGTCCACGCCCGAGATGATGGAGGCCTTATTCCTCTTCACAATGCATGCTCTTTTGGTCATGCTGAAGTGGTCAATCTTCTTTTGCGGCATGGTGCAGATCCCAACGCTCGGGATAATTGGAATTACACTCCCCTTCATGAAGCTGCCATTAAGGGCAAGACAGATGTCTGCATTGGTAATTTTCTCCCACTCTTCCTGTGACTGACTCATTTGTTTTCACAGTGAAAAATCCTAAACCTTTTAAAGACCATTTTTATTCTGTGAAGCTGTGGCTGGTGTAAGGGTTAAAACTAAAAATCCTTCGTAAACGTAAATTCATATGCCACTTGTTACGTGTCACTGTTTTTGATAATTGCTGACCTATGAAGGTTCAGATTGACATCATGGAAAAGGAGCTATAGAGTGATGTGATGGAGCTAAATTCTGTTCTATTTCAGCTTAGACTCTTATGCTGCCTTCTGCTGCTCACAGTGCAGTGGAAAGAAAAAAACTGATTTTAATAAGGGATGTATTCTGTCTGTATGTAGCAGCTGTGTTAAATTTGTTAAGATGGAGCTAAACTTCAGTTACATTGACCACTTTTTTACCAATGCAGTTCCTAAGAGGAACTTCTTAAGGAAGAGGTAGAAAGTTAAGATATGTGATCAAGAAACAAATTTTTTGATTGTGTGGCTGACTCTCTGTTGCTTTAAGGAGCACATCCAGAGAGAGCTGTATATATAACATTGCCTCTTTGGCCTGAGTACGAGTGTGAGATGCACGGCCTGCCACTGCTGTGTACAGTTTAGGGCACAGTTCCTTGTGGATTTGGATCAGCATGCTCTGGAGCTGATGGAAGTTGCTACTGTTTTTTTGTAGTGTGTCACAAGCTCTCAGCTGAGATTGCCTCTTGCCAGTCTGTTGTCGTTCCCTTTCTGTTCCGCTTTTTTCTCGTAAAATGTGTGTAGACATGTTTCACTGGATAAACTGTTCACAGATGACGTTAGGGAAATTTGACATTAAAAATCTGAGAAAAGAAGTTAGGATCAGGAACTGGATGTTTCTTTTGTTGTAAATGAAAGTAATGATATATCTCATAAGCCTTGTCTTGTAGAATTGTTTTCTCATGGAAAACTTTGGCATTTTGGTAGTATTGTTGCAGCATGGTGCTGAACCAACCATCCGGAACACAGATGGAAGAACAGCTTTGGATTTAGCAGACCCGTCTGCAAAAGCAGTGCTGACTGGTAAGTGATAATCTTTAGATTACTTTATGATTAATAACGGCTGAACTAATATAACACAGTAGTTTGGGTTTTGTCCTTTTCATACTTCTCTAACTTCTCCCAGGTTTATAATTCTAAATAGAAATTCCTTTATGGCCTTCATCATCTCAGTCACGGCATGTGCTCTGGGTAGTTTACTGTGCTAGTTCAGTAATGAACTGTCAAATGGTTTGAGTTGAAAGGGACTTTAAAGAGCATCTAGTTCCAACCCCCCTGCAATGCACGGGGACATCCACTTGACCAGTTTGCCCAGAGCCCCATCCAACATGGCCTTAAACACTTCCAGAAACAGGGCATCCCCAGCTTCTCTGGGCATCTTGTTCCAGTGTCTCACTGCCCTCTGAGTAAAGAAGTTCCTCCTAACATCTCATCTAAATCTCTCCCATTTTAGTTTAAAAACATATCCCCTTGTCCTGTCATTATCTGCCTGTGTAAATGTATTGGGTCTGCCTGAGATGAAGTACAGTTCCCCGTAGCAGCCCTCACGGTGTTGTGCTTTGCACTGGGAGCTAGAAAGGCATTTATAACACACCAGTGTTTTGGCTGCTGCTGGGCAGCACTGGCACACCATCCTCCCCACCCCCAGTCAAGGGCAAGATCCTGGTAGGGAACACAAATGAGCCAGCTGACCCAAACTAAGCAAAGGGGATATTCCATACCGTATGATGTCAGCTCAGATATAAAACCTAAGGAAAGGAGGAAGAAGAGGGGGCATTTGTTGTTTCCAATGGCTGCCTGCTGAGAAACCACTACCCATGCTGGAGCCCTGCTCCCCAGGACGTAGCGGAACACCGTTCGCTAATGTGGAGTAGAGAATAAACCTCATTATTTTCCTCTGCGTGCGGACTTTTGCTTCTGCTTTAGAAAACTGCCTTATCTCAACCTATGAGTCATTTTCCACCTTGTTTTCTCTCCCCTGTCTGGCTGGAAAGGGGTGTGATAGAGCAACTTGGTGGGCACCTGCTGTCCAACCCATTACGGTAAAAAAATCGCTCTTCCTATTTTCTGTGAGCATCCTTTAAGTACTGAAAGGTGTGCTTTTAAGTACTTCTAGCACTTGTGTTCTCTAAAATTTTAGAAGAGGAGGATAAGTAGTGAACTTCACATATATAGATATTTATTTGATCGCTAAAAAAAACCCTTTTGTTTTCTAGGTGAATACAAGAAAGATGAACTCTTAGAAAGTGCCAGGTATGTAGGTTTGGAAGATACCTAGAATTACATTTTTAAAATTGTGTGAAATTAATGTATATGTTGTCTTTTGAGCTGTCATTCCATCTAGATGCTAAGCTTTGGCTGTTTTCTGTGAATGTATTGCTTTAAATCTGCTGAACAGTGTAGCAAGCAAAATATAAAACCAGAATAAGCTACTAACAATCAGGATAAAAATATTTCTGCCCATTTCATATTTTGTTTTTCAGGAGTGGGAATGAGGAAAAGATGATGTCTCTTCTTACACCTTTAAATGTTAACTGTCATGCAAGCGATGGCAGAAAGGTATTTTTGTTTAAAACCTCATTTAAAATTAGTTCTCTCTTACGCTTTTCACAGTCATTGTTTGACCAGATTTTAAAAATTTTAAACATAAAATCTGTCTATTTTCTTTACTGTATGTGGGAAAATAAGATTCCACCTCTGTAGCAACAAGATGATTTGTTTGTTTGTTTGTTTTTTAATCTTAAGAGGACTGTGTAGGTATTTCTCTCTAGGAGCTATAAACAAACGCCTTTTCAATTGAAACTTTGACTTGACCTTCATATCTGCAGTGATAAAGAAACAGGGCCGTTCTGTAGGTTCTTATTGCTGTCAGAGATACAGGCCCCTTATTTGGCATGCACCCTAGGCAAGTGGGCTGTTCATTGCTGTAAGTATTGGTATAGAAATAACAAAAATGTTCAAAATCTCTATTCTCAAAAATCTTGAGTCTTCTGGGTTCAGCCCCTAGCTTGTGGAAGTTTCAGATTATTGAGTATCAATTTTTGGCATCCTTGTTGTTGTCATGAAGTATGTGTATTCATTCACCTAAGTTTTGATCTAATCAGCCTTTTTTGAGGCTTTGTGATGAGATATCGGAATCTCCAAAACACTGATGCATCTCTGTTTTCTCATCTTCTAGTCATGAGACTCATCCTCTGGGAACTGTACTAACCTAGTTCAGCAGATGGGTTTGTAAATGTACAGGATAAGATTTCTCCTCACTGATTTGTAGCTGTGCCCTTAGTGCTACTGATGAGAATGCTTGGATGCATTCGCTGGAAATGATCACAGAGCAGTTACCTGTCTGCTCTGTGAGAGTTTGGAAGAGAAGATTAAGTTTCCCCCACATCCCACTAAATTACTGCACTCACAGATGTGGATGACAATTTCTGTTGATAATTTCTAACTTACTTTATTGATTGGCAGGGAGACTTCTTCATAATTTATTGATTCTAATGCCCACCTTACTTTGCCTTTCACAAGCAACATAGTTTGTGCCAGCAAAGTGTTTCTAGTTAGGGTAGGCTGAAAGACAAAAATGGACTGTAGGACTCTAAAATCCTTTAAGAGGGCCTTTGTTGCCCAAATATATTAGTGATAGAGTAAATTCAGGATTTATGTTTATGTTGACTTTCCTAGAGTAGTCAGTAAACAATGAACATAGTTATCAAATATCTGATTCAAGCACTCTGGTGTTTTTTTTCAATCTTGTAAATCTTTAAAGACTTCAGTATTTAGTACTGTTAACAAGTTTTGAAACAAAATGAAATCAACCCTTGATTTTGTGTTACTGATTACTTCTACCTTCTTTCATTTCAGTCTACTCCATTACATTTAGCAGCTGGGTATAACCGTGTAAAAATAGTGCAGCTCTTACTGCAGCATGGGGCTGACGTACATGCCAAGGATAAAGGGTAAGTTCCTTTTTGCTTTGGTCCAGAATGAACAGAGTTTGTTAAAAAAGGAGATGAAGTAAAGAACAGTAATGCTGTTTTAACCAGGAAGAATTTCCAACTTGAGTCTGTTCTGTCATCTTTAACCTTTCTGTTATGACAAAAATGCAACTTGATTAGTTTTCAAGCGAGGAGATATTACAGCAATGTTCTTGTGAAAAAAGATATCATTACAGTCACTCCTGAACATTCCCTGCAGATAGTTCTTCCTGCTTAGGGTTTCAAGTCTGAGTGAAACCAGTTCATCTACAGTGAGACAATGCAATTAATTTCTCATCTTCTGATAATTTTATGTGTTTGTTCTGATAAATTGTAGTGGGATTTTCTGGTTTCTTCTCCAGCTTCTTATTTCCACTCAACTTCATCTGATTCTCTCTCATATTATTTTTGTAAAATGTTCAAGATGCGGTATAGTACCATTTGCAGTGCTATAGATGCATTTAGAATTGACATATGTGTACTAAAATAATCATCCTTCTCCTTTTTCTTCCGTATAGAGATCTGGTGCCACTTCACAATGCCTGTTCCTATGGTCATTATGAAGTAACAGAGCTTCTAGTAAAGGTTGGTCTCTGAAGAGATGAAGTTGAATGCTATTGAATTAGAGCAGTTTATAATAGACTAATACAAGTTACATATTTTTTTTGTACTTAGATTTAGGAAACTTCATGATAGATAGCTTTTGCTTTACATGTTAGTGATTATTAAGCTGGAGCTACAGAATCCTCTGCTTGCAAGGAAGCTTTTTCTTTATAAATGTGCTTTCTCTTTTTAACTCTCTCTGCTCCAAAGTTGAATGTTTTTGTACCAAGAAGTAAATACTGCTTATCTCAACCTTCCTACCCTTACCCAAAAAATTCCACCGAAAGGAAACCCTAAAAGCTGAGTGATATTTTGAATTTGACAGTAGAGGAATATTTCAGAAGACAGAGTAATAAGAGATGTTTAAAAAAAAATTGGTAAAGATAGTAAATGTTTTTAAATTGAAGAGTATTCAGTCTCTTGAGGAAATGAACTTTATAGCATCAGTTCTGGCCCTGAATTGTAGCCTTCACCACAAAGAGAGAGAAACATGTCAATTTCCCTAACATAAGTGAACTCCTGTAACTAAAGTGGTTTATCTAGATTATGTTAACCTTGTAGATAAGTATGAAGTACATAAAACTAGTGGATTGAAGATGTGGCCTGCAAAATAATCTGTGTTTTCCACCAAGGGAGTTTTGAACTGTCTATTCTCAGCTGCCACAGCAAATCCAGATCATTATAACAGCTGAGGGTGTTCTGTTAGATAACTTCAGACATTTGGATGCTCAGGGAATAGCTCTTGTTCCATCCTGGATGACTAAGCCCCCCACTAATTCCATGTGTCTTTCTATTTGTTTAGCAAAATATGAAGTAAAAAAAAATATTGAAATAAGCATGTATTTAGTAACAATAAATAGTCATGATTTTTTTACTTCAGAGACTAATTGTAAAGTGAATTTTTGCAATGGTGGTACTAGACACAAAAAAACACTACTGTATACCTTAACTGTTAAGCTGGAGTTTTATTCCACGTTGGATTTCTCCTCCACAGAATCTTGAATTACTTTTTGCAAAGCCATACAGCTTTAATAGAAATGATGGGAAAAAGCATGTTCTGTTAGAGTTGATTACAGACTGAACTCGAGGTGCAATCAAGATGTTACTGGAGAAGAATTCCACATACATTAAAACATCCAAGACCATTACTTGCAGAACCTTGTACTTAAATGTGATAGGTTGAAAATTAATGTCTTGGAAACAGTTTGCATATAAGCATTGATTTTTATTTTATTTTAACAGTCTACTGTATTAAAACTAATAACCTTGTCTTTTTCTAACGACCTGGTTTTGATATTGCATCTTTTTTTACCCCTTTCCCTTTTAAGCATGGAGCATGTGTGAATGCAATGGATCTGTGGCAATTCACCCCTCTGCATGAAGCAGCTTCTAAGAACAGGGTGGAAGTATGTTCTCTTTTGTTAAGTTATGGTGCTGACCCAACACTGTTGAACTGTCACAACAAAAGCACCATTGATTTGGCTCCAACACCCCAGTTAAAAGAACGATTAGCATGTGAGTATAAAGTGAGATCAGTTCTATAGTTATAGCTTGTGATGTGTATTTAAGTTCCCTAGACAGTGACCTGCCAGAAAACAGATTTGAAAAATGCTTACACTTTCCAAGTCATTGTGCAATATTGAATGGTACATTTCACTGTTTATAATTTGAGATTGCTAGATTTTCTGAATGTAGGCATTTAAAATAATTTTACTGTCAGTTTTACAGTCATGTGGTTGTGATGGGTTTTGTAGCTTTTCTTCCCAGAATACATGCTTTCCCTCACAACCTTGCCCATACACTGTAATTTTCCATACTTGCTCTTGTCATTGCATCAAGACTGTTGAAATACTCGTTTTTGTTCCACAGTGTTTTGTTTGAAGCAAAGAAAAAAGATAACTGTTTAGAATGCTGAATATATTTCAGTATGCCACAAACACTGAACGTTCAAAGAACTTTATGAAAGGCATTGATTTTTGTCCAGCAGACTATAAAGGAGTTGCAAAGAGTGACTTCAAATTCTGTTCTCAATGGCTCAAACAATAACTTTCTGGGATATGTACAAAAATTATCAGTAAATACTTCATTAGACTTCATGTTATCATCTAAAAATTGTTTTCCAAAGATAAGTCAGAAGTAAAGATTTAGATATGCTTGAATTGGTACATATGTGAACAGTAGAACCTATAAAGTGGTGAGTGAAATAGCTCTTGTTCAGCCAGTTTGGACGTATCTGGCTTTGGTTTAGAAACAAAGCAAAATTCATACAGTGTTTTGACTTAACTAACAAGTTCTGTCAAGTGATGTAAAGGCTTGAGTCAGAGAAATGAAAATGTCTGTACCATGGTCTGCTGAATAAAATGAATAGTTTTGTCTAACTGGAAGAAACAATTCTCTTGGTCCATCTCTAGCCAACCTTGTAACCTTCTGCTATGTATTTATTTGTTTTTAAAGATGAATTCAAAGGTCACTCACTGCTACAGGCTGCAAGAGAGTCAGATGTAGCTCGTATAAAGAAACATCTGTCTTTGGAAACAGTGAACTTCAAGCATCCTCAGACACATGAGACAGCACTGGTAATATCTCAGGATTTATTAATGATTTGGCTTATATTGTGGCTGATCTAAGCATACTAGGTAATAGTTTAGAAATAAACATTTCAGTGTCAAAGAATGTAATTCAGACCAACTGGAATATCTAGTGTCTAGTTAAACAAATAACACTGATTAATATTTTGTTCTTGAAGTTAACATTAAGACTAACCTAAATTGCCCTTTTAGCTTGTCCAAATGACATTTTCCTAGAACAGTCTCATTTTAAGCAACAGCAAGCTTAAGTGTTAGCTTTGTTTTTAAACCTTGATGGTTTCCAGCAATTATTGGAGAGGAAGCTCTGGAAGATCCTAGAGTAAATCCAAAAGCCCATTTGGAATCTTCCAAATTAATAAGCTTCTGCATGTTTTGGGGCTTTTTTTCTGTTGACTTTGTACACTACCAGCTCTTAACTGCCAGCTGATCAGCAGGCAATAAAGCCTTTATATTGCTAGCTAGTTGTTAATCCTAAATTTTCTAATGTTCGCAGCACTGTGCTGCTGCATCTCCATATCCTAAGAGGAAACAAGTATGTGAACTGCTGCTGAGGAAAGGAGCCAACATCAATGAAAAAACAAAAGAGTGAGTGGTTTTAAATGAATACTCCTAAGCGTTTGTTTAGAAGATTTTGCAAAATACATTTTGAATTATTTCTTTTTGGGTTTTTTTAAAGCTTCTTGACTCCTCTTCATGTGGCATCAGAAAAGGCTCATAATGATGTTGTTGAAGTAGTTGTGAAACATGAAGCTAAGGTATGAGTATCGTGGGGGTTTTTTGTTGACATTTGTGTACTGTATAGGTTTTCATACCATAAGAATGGACAGCCAAGTAGACAGGCTTTTCTAAAATAATAAATTTTGGAAGGTTCTAGGTTTATACACTTCAAGTATAGGCCATCCATCCATCAGTACAGGCTGACACATGGAATCATTGTTTTGAATTAATGTTTGAAATTCAGTTGTAGTTCTCTCTGTGAATGGAAAATTTTTAGAGTGTCTTATTCAGTGCTTCATTGTCCAGCAGTAATAATGAAATGTGTAAGGAAAAGGGTAGGGAGTATATATGAACAGCAAGAAGCTAGACTGAACTGTGTGACAGGTAGATTTTACATGATGTTGTGTGCAATAAGAATTCCAATGACCTTTGGAAATATGCTTAATATTTTCTTTTAATTAAAGTAAGATGAATACTTGTGAAGTGCTCCTAGTCAGCAATGAAAACACTTCTAATACTAAAGTTTGATGGTGCTATCTTTTGTCTGTGTTATATTTAGGTTAATGCATTAGATAATCTCGGCCAGACCTCTCTTCATAGAGCAGCACATTGTGGTCATCTTCAGACATGCAGGTTGCTGCTGAGTTCTGGATGTGATCCTTCCATCGTGTCTCTGCAGGGCTTTACAGCCTTACAAATGGGGACTGAAAGTGTGCAACAGCTGCTACAGGGTATGCTGATTTATTCAAGATCTGCTGTAGTCCTTTGTTTTACTTGCCATTTCAAGTGCTGTCAAGAAATAATAGTGAAGACAAGTCAAAAAAAAAAAGTATGTTCTTTAAGAGGCAGTACTGGGTTGTGGAGTTTCATTCCATAGTTAACAATATCATTTACTGTCTAGATTGTCAGAGATGCTCCGAATGTTTGTGGCATAGCCACCTGAAATAATTCTAGAAAAATCCTGACATTTTGAAAATTAATTTCTAAAGCAAAGGTGTCTGCTTTACATCTGTGAGCAGAGGCAAAAGTGTACAAGGATTTTCAGAAGTAAGGTTTGAGCATTATACATGTAGGTAAACTTGATATAGTCTGATTCTGAAACTGAAATAAGAATGGTTCCACAGTACTTCAAAACAAATAGGAAGCATGTTGCTAAAGACAACTTTGCAACACTATTAGCTCTGTCAGCTGTAGCTGTTGATAGTAAGCAAAGACAAAACCTGTCTGTAATTGGTTAACTTTATTTCAAGGATTTTCCTTTAAAAAACTCAAATGATTTCGTATCTTAACTAATTCCTGCAACTGTCTACACTTACCTGTCATGCAACCTCATTTATTTTGCAGAAGGGATCCCATTAGGTAATTCTGATGCAGATCGACAGTTGCTGGAGGCTGCAAAGGCTGGAGATGTGGATACTGTAAAAGTAAGTTTAACCTGTCCTTAAAAATAGAGAATTTGTCATAGTTTAACCCCAGCCAGCAGCCAAGCCCCACACAGCTGCTCACTTACTCCCCCACCTGTGGGATCGGGGAGATTATCAGAAGGGTAAAAGCTGGAAAACTTGTGAGTTGAGATAGAGAGAGTTTAATAGGGAAAACAAAAGCTGCACACACAAGCAAAGCAAAACAAGGGATTAATTCACTGCTTCCCATGGGCAGCCAAGTGTTCAGCCATCTCCAGTAGAGCAAAGCCCCATCACGGTGGTAACACAAACACCATCACTGCAAATGTCATCCCTTCCTCCTTCTTCCGCTACTGAGCATGATGCCGTATGGTCTGGAATATCCCTTTAGTCACTTTGGGTCACTTGTCCCAGCTGTGTCTCCACCCAACTTCCTGTACACTTCCAGCCTCCTCACGAGTGTGGCAGCACAAAAAGGCCTCCACTCTGTGTAAGCCCTGCTCAGCAATGACATCTCTACATTTTCAGTCCTGTGTTCATCACAAATCCAAAACACAGCCCCATACCAGCCACTGTGAAACAAATTTATTCCACTACAGCCAAGACTAGCACATAATTATATCTCAGTCTATAATTTCTCAAAGCAGGCAATCAAACAGCCCTTCACTGACTGCTTTGGAGTTGTGATCCCTGTCCTAAGACCTTTATATTGCACAATTATTACAGATGACAGACTATAATATTCATGTCCAGATGTTTGCCCTATATAAAAAGCATAAATAAGTCACAGGTGTGGATTTGGGAGCAGGTGGATTTTTTTCTTAGGACACAATCTATGAAAAGTAAAGACTTTACGTAAAAATAAATTTTAAACTTTCTTTTTAATAAAAGTTATTCAAAATTTGGTGTGTGTAACAACATTCTATGACTAAATTAAAAGTGCCAACACTGCATAATTAGTAACACATGTTTTGTTCTGGGAAATTCACAGAAGCTATGTACTGTTCAGAGTGTGAACTGCAGAGATATTGAGGGACGTCAGTCTACACCACTTCATTTTGCAGCTGGATATAACAGAGTATCTGTTGTGGAGTATCTTCTTCAGCATGGAGCTGATGTGCACGCAAAAGATAAGGGGTAAGTGCTCAAATGTGTATTTTTCTAGGCAATTGTAGTTGGTAGTATCTTGTCAGCTTTTGAACATTGCTAGCTGATAAGCATCCCATCTCTCTTCAGATGTTTAATTTTTTTATTTTCATGGAACCTTCTGTTAGAATGATGATGTTCATAATATCCAAAAGCAGCGTCAAGGATTTCTCTGGCCCTGTCTTTTTGCTTCTCTACAGTGCTGCTGCTGATTGCATTTTCACTGCTTTGGCAATAGGTACTCCTACTATATTGGACCATTGCGGGGGGGAAATGAAGGTTTTGTTATGGTTTCATTGTTGAAGGTGCACTGTGTTTTAAGTTTATATCACTTGGTGGAAAAAAAAGACATTTTCAAAGAGAATTTTTCTTTTCTTTTAATTGTTTCCAGAGGACTTGTCCCATTACATAATGCTTGTTCATATGGTCACTATGAAGTTGCAGAACTGCTGGTTAAACATGGTGCAGTTGTCAATGTAGCTGACTTGTGGAAATTCACTCCCTTGCACGAAGCTGCAGCAAAAGGAAAATATGAGATTTGCAAACTCCTGTTACAGGTATAACACGTGCTGGAGAAAGTTTGCTTTCTTTTCTTTCTTGTTCACTCTGAAATGTAAATGGACTTCTTTCAGAAATTACTTGTACTTTGTGGTTTCTGAATGATTATAGCTCACTGTTTTCAGTAAAAGGGGTACTATTAGCACCTATATTGTCCTTTCTCTCTCAGTAAATGGAAGGTTCTCTGAAGAATTCCAACGTATGTCAGAATATTTGCTCAGTAAGCTTTAAGATGCAGCATCTTTATTCTACTGACATATTTCCAAACCTGTTTTTGATGTGCACAGCATGGAGCTGACCCTACCAAGAAAAACAGAGATGGAAATACTCCTCTAGACCTCGTTAAAGATGGTGATACTGATATTCAAGACCTACTTAGAGGAGATGCAGCTCTACTAGATGCTGCAAAGAAAGGTTGTTTGGCCCGAGTAAAAAAGCTTTGTTCACCCGACAATGTCAACTGTCGGGACACGCAAGGACGACATTCAACACCACTACATTTAGCAGGTCAGTGTTCTAATTAACTAGTTTGATCAGTTACTAATTACTGTGGCTGAAATTTCTATGCCTGAGCAAATTTAAAATGTAGCCTCATAGCTAGAGGATTCAATATTTTCCATTTTTAAAAATTAGTATTTCAGGCATATTAATCTTTCATTGCTCTTCCAACCATTTACTTAATTTCCTGTTCTTTCTAGCTGAAAAAGATCTTTTATTGTTTATTGACAGGCTTTAAAACCAAATACTTTTAATTAGGGTTAAGGTGTCCTCAATAATAAGTAATATACTGTCTTCACTGGGATTGACATATTAACTAACTTGCAAGTAATTTAAGTAAGTTACTGCTTCTGTGTGGCCTGTTGGGGGTGTTTTTTTAATTCTGTTTATTCTGTCCTTCTGCAACCTTCCAGCTGGTTACAACAATTTGGAGGTTGCAGAGTACCTGTTACAGCATGGAGCAGATGTGAATGCACAGGATAAAGGAGGTTTGATTCCTCTGCATAATGCAGCATCCTATGGGGTAAATACCTCAAACTTTCTTAGATTTTATTTATTAAGAAAAAGGGATACATTTCACTGACAGCATCATGAGCCAATACTTTGTAGAATGCTTTTGAGTTATAATGTAATCTTACTTGTAAAATAACATCGGTAATTCAATCATAGCTCGTAGGTGAAGACTTAGGAATTTGTAAAATCATGAATGCAGTTTACAGAAGTGAGTTTTCTGAGCATGAATACCTAGGAAACCAGCATTTTGAAAGGTGTTCAATAAAATGCCTTTCCTTACCTGTGCCACTTGAATTTTATCAGCAAGATCTAACTTTCACATATATGGCTGCTGTTGAGACAGCAATTGTTTTTTTGAACTCGAATCTTTGTGCTTTAATCAAGTCTTTAACCAAAACAGCTGGAGTATTTTCCAAACTGGAAGTTTAAAATCAGGCTTTTTTTCCTTCTGATTCCCCTTGATTTGGGATTCTGGTTTACTCTGTCCTTTTTTCACAAGAGAACAAAGCTTTACTTTTTACTGGTATGTTGTAAGTGAAGAAGGAAACACCTTTTTAAAATTTTAAATTTTTAAAATCATAATTAAATGTATTCTAAGAAAAATCAGAATAGCTCTGATTACAGAGAAGTGTCAGTAATAGTTAAGAGTTACTTTAAGGTACTGTAGTACCTTGGAATTTAACAGATATTTTTTATTTTTCCAGCATGTTGATGTAGCAGCTTTACTTATAAAATATAATGCATGTGTGAATGCTACGGACAAATGGGCTTTCACACCTCTCCATGAAGCAGCCCAGAAAGGAAGGACTCAGCTTTGTGCCTTGTTACTGGCACATGGGGCTGATCCCACTCTGAAAAACCAAGAAGGACAAACGCCGTTGGACCTGGTCACTGTAAGTGATGGGGCTCATCTTGGGAAATCTGTACTTACCTGCTGTTTGTGACAGCTCATGTAATAACTATCTTTGAACAAAAGGGTAATACAGCAACTTCTTCAGAATTTAAAATACTCTGGTTTCCCTGGTGTTTGTATGTGTCTGGTGAGGACAGTCTACAGTAGAGCCTTTATAAACCTTCTTTAAAGAATTTCTTACTTCAGACATCTTATTTCAGTGTAGGTTTGGAGGAATAAACCCAAAGCAACAAAAGAAATTTATGGTTATAATTTGATGCTTTTAATTCAGTGCTTGTAGTTTGACTAGTACAAAAATTGTGACAATAAGTTGTAAGCAAACTTTGTAGCAACATAAATTTCAGAAACTGTCTGGCTGTTAAGTTTTTGGGCATGTTTCTTCTAAATATTATATTGCAATCCAAAGCTACACTCAGAGTAACTGTTTTGCTTCATAAATTCTGTTGCCAGTAGAAGCTTCTGTTCATTCTGTTTAACTGTCCCTAAACCTTTTACCCCTAAACCTTATTACAGCTTTGATTTGACAGCTTTTATTATTTTACAGTTTCATGCATGCTATTGGCACAACAGGCCATTTGTAAACTATGCTGTAAAATGCCTATTTTTTTCCAACATGCATTTATTCATTTTGTAGTATCCTTAAGAAATCTGAAATAATGGTAGTTCATTCAAGGAGAAAACATAATGCAAAAGTGTTCCTCTGTTTTAATGAGTTGGTTTTTCGCTCTTCAGGCAGATGATGTCAGTGCGTTATTGACAGCGGCAATGCCTCCTTCTGCCTTACCGACTTGCTACAAACCTCAGGTCATAAGTGTGTGTCAGACTACAGGTTCTGCAGCTGATTCCCTGTCTTCTGTTCCATCCAGTCCATCCAGTCTGTCTGCTGCAAGTAGTCTCGATAACTTGTCTGGTAGTTTTTCTGAGCTTCCCTCTGTTGTTGGTACAAACTGTGCAGAGGGAGCTACGGTTCTGGAGAAAAAAGAAGGTGAGGCTTTCTCAGGAATGAATAACATTTCTTAACGTGTGGTAAAAAGGCTTACAAAAGTGTGAAGTTTCCCATACATACATACAGTTATTATGGTATATGCAGTATTTCTATTCCTATGATGCCATTAATGAAGAACAGAAGTCTGAAAGTCTTGTAGTATAAGATTTTACTACTTTCCCCTTACAGAACCTTTAAACTCTAAATCTTTGCTGTAGAGAAACAAAATGGTGAGTTGTGTTTTAAAAGCAAAATCAAATGAAATTGGGCTCCATAGCAAGCAGTATTTTACTACAAACTTTATCTACTTTCTAAGAAGCTATCCCTGATGAGGTATCGATATGTGTTCTGTTTGAATTTGCATTCCTGGTAGCTAATTAGTGGCTTGTTTTGTGGAAACACCAAGACTACTCCTAGCGAGGTAGAAATCTTAAAGAACTAGGATAGACTAAGTTAATAGTTGTTACTGGTTAGTGACATATTTAATCTCCATCTGCACAAGACCAGGAATTTCTGTCTCATTGTTGCCACAGACAGGGTGAGATGTGTATACTTTATTTTACACTGCAGGTATGAATGTTCATTGTGAGTTTTTCTTCTTGCACAGTTTCAGGTGTAGATTTTAGCATTAATCAGTTTGTGCGGAACCTTGGCCTTGAACACCTAATTGACATATTTGAGAGAGAACAGGTAAGTGGCTGCATTCTTTTCCAGATACTCAATCCTAGAAAGCAAGGGAATGAAGCTGGGGCCAATCGTGTTGATATCAGTTTAACAATGTAGCAATGTTTCCTTTCAGCAGTATAAATGGTAGTGTGAGTAAGTGGTCACTGTTGGTTAGTAATTTCAGTTTTTGTTTGTGTCGGCTTGAATACATCTAGAAAAGTATTTCTCAGTCAGAAACGTGATCCTTACAAGCAATACCAGTTACGTAACAGTATTTTGTAGTGTATTTATTTAAAGACAAAAGGACTGGAGAAAACAGTTGAGTAACAGTGAAATATGAGAATAATACACTAAAGTCTCTTATGTTCATATTCTTTTCACACTTGCTTTTTCTCTCAGCTATTGTGAGGTAGATTTTCACTGTCATTGGCAGTTGTTCTAGTACCAAAAAAATGGTGTTGCTTTCATTATAGATAACATTGGATGTATTGGTTGAAATGGGACACAAAGAATTGAAGGAAATTGGAATTAATGCTTATGGCCACAGGCATAAAATCATCAAGGGAGTTGAAAGACTTATTTCTGGACAACAAGGTATATACTCATTTTAAATTATCATGTAGTACTGCCTTTATATAATCAGTTTTTATAGATGATTGATATTATTCCGTATTATATCTCATTAAAAAGAATTGATAATAAAACTTGTCCTAGAAAATGGCACTTCAACTGCTTACAAGTAGTTTTGCTGTCATGTACATTGTCATACTGAGCTAAGCACACACAAATGGGTCAGTGTGTCTGAAATGATGATTCTTGCTGAGAGAAGGACTGATCAGTGGCCACAGATCAATGACATGATTGCAGTTATCTGCATCCATATCTACCTGCTGTGCCTCTCATGGCATTCATGGTGTATGCATGGTAAATGTATGTATGTAAATCTATGGTAGAGGTTACAGAGATGCTGAAAAAGTTTAAAAGTAATGAAATAATTTGAGGGATCACACTTAGATATGCACAAAGATGTCTGTGGCCAGTATAAGACAATTAAAGTAATTTGTAATCTCTGCCTTCCTTAGCAAATAAGCTCTTCATCTGGTAAAATGCCTTTTGAGAAAATGGTCCCTTGAAAAAAAAAATTCTGACTGGTTATCGTTCCAGATCAGCAGTCTTAAAGCAGTTTCTGAAACTGTTGTTGTGTTTTATTACATTCACAGGACTTAACCCATACCTGACTCTAAATACTTCTGGCAGTGGAACTATTCTCATTGACCTTTCCACCGAAGATAAGGAATTTCAGTCAGTAGAAGAAGAGGTATGGCGTTCTTTGTAGTCTCTCGGTATTTTTGTCATTGCTACTGAAGAGGTATTGCTAGACAACTTAACAATGCAATAAATATCACTCTATGCTTAAGAAAAACTTGCGTAAGCAAACCTCTAATTTTCAGCTTTGCACCACTTATGATCTGTGCTCATGATGTCTATACTTTTTTCTTACTTATATTGTTACTGCTCGTAGTATTTTTAAAATCTCTACTATACAGAAAAGCTCTTTCATGTATCCTATAAATTCTGTGCTACCAATTGATTGTCTGTCTGTTATATACAGTTTTAAATCACTTCCTTTCAAAGTGTCATAATCACACAATAAAATATCAAAGAAACAGAATTCTAGATAGATTAGTGACAATATTCTCCAGTTTGAAAACTAGGCCACAGACTAGTCCAAACACATGGGGTTTTTTTAAATCACAAAACCTGTTCATGCGCATCCATAAAATCTGTCATTATTTAACATACAGTCATTGCCTACAAATTTCTTGTATGATTTTTTAGTTATTTTAATACATAATAAAAAATGAGTTCTTTTGGTTATTTGACTTGTGTGAAGGAAATGTGTGTTGAATGTGTTCTGAGCCAATGTGATCCTCCTCAAATTCTCAATGTTAGATGCAGAGCACTGTCCGGGAGCACAGAGATGGAGGACATGCTGGTGGAGTCTTCAATAGATACAACATCTTAAAGGTACCTGTTGCATTTTTATGGTCAATGGTTACACCTTTAGAGTTTTGGCTGAAAGTGACCTCTCCATAAAATGTTTTACATTTGTTGGAGTTCCATAATGTGACAAGATGTGTGTGTCCTTCTGAGGCGTGCATAGGATAAAGATCGTTTTCCAGGGAAATTCAGAGTGAGCTTATATGGAAAAGCTACTTACAGGTTACTAGTCAGGAAGAAATTTTATGAGAAATTGACATGAAAGACCTCACAGAAAACTGCAAAATGTTTGAAGAAAGAGACAGGATGTTCTACAGGAAACAAAAGAAGATTTCTCTTGAGGGAGAATGGCAAGGGGGAAAAATCAGCAAGAAGTGGAAGCAAGACTCTTGTAATATGGAACTAAGGGTACTTACTTTGGCTTGATTTAACATCAAACACGTGTAAAACATTTGCTTTGTATTTATATATTTTCCCCCTGAAGAAATGGTAATTTTCATTAATATTATAAAGATTTTGATTTGCAAGTAGGCACTACTAAGTTTTATTCTGAACTGATATTACAGTTTTCCCAGTAGAATTGCATGCTATATCCATGTATATAAGGCTTTGCAGTGTCCAGCATACCTGCAGGGAGTACATAATTTATTTTCTTTTAAAAGTGTTCCAGAAGCCTTCATGGAAGGCACTTCTTAATTTACTAGTTTATCATTTTACTAGTGATTTGGCATCAAGTAGAATTGTGGCTAAGCCTGCTAAATTTAAATTATGAAATATTACTCAAGAGCTCTTTAAAATGAATTGATTCTTAATTAAGTATATAGTTATGTTTTACTTGTCATACTACAACAATCAGCTTGTGCAGGACCAGTTAGAGAATTTGTGTTTCATTGAGTTCCAAGGAAGCTTTTCTTGTTGAAGTGGCAGTGTACTGTAGTATGGTGGCTATAGGTTATACATCTCTCCAGTAAAATGAACAGACCTTTTCAGTTTCAAGATGGAACTTTTGCATTTTGACTGTTTCAGATTCAGAAAGTGTGCAACAAAAAACTGTGGGAAAGATACACTCATAGGAGGAAAGAGGTCTCTGAAGAGAATCATAACCATGCTAATGAAAGGATGCTGTTTCATGGTGAGATTTTGAAATTCACCTTAATCAGCAATTAATTGAAGGGTTTCTACTGTCTCAAACAAAGTAAATTTCTCAGTGGAAATAGGGTCTGTATTTTATTTGAGTTTTTATAAACAAGTGTTTGTATATGTCACAATGTGATGATATAATGCAGTGGATCTTTCTTATGAAATTTGCATCTCTTTGTCTCTCCCTGAGGGAGACTTCAAAGATGGAAGTGAAAACATTTTAGCAATTATGAATGAAGATTAAGTAGTGTGCCTCCTCAAATTTTATTGGCTGTATGACCAAAATGAACAAAGGTCAAACTTTTTTCTGCTATGGGTTGTTTTGGGTTGGGATTTTTTTTGTTTTCTTGGTTTTATAATTTGATAAGTTAGTTTTGTTCAGCATTCCAGAAAAGGTAGATTATCATTAGCAAATTAAAACCAGTTGAAAGCTCTTCTGTGCACAAATGCATTGTTTATCCTGATGAACAAATTAAACAAGTTCACAGTATGTACTCATAATGAAGGCCATGTGTTTCCCAACATAATGGGACACATAAAAAAATCTGTATACTGTATTTTCAATATTTTACCTCCTTTCTCTTAGGCTCCCCATTTGTGAATGCAATCATTCACAAAGGCTTTGATGAGAGACATGCCTATATAGGGGGCATGTTTGGAGCTGGGATTTATTTTGCTGAAAATTCTTCCAAAAGCAATCAGTACGTGTATGGAATTGGAGGTGGCACTGGATGTCCAATTCACAAAGATAGATCTTGTTATGTTTGCCACAGGTAAGTCCTTTTGTATATTGTGTTCTAGACTATCAGTGCAGCAGAGATTGCACTTGGCCTTGATGTTGATTTGGCTGTTAGATACAAATCTGGCTTTAGAACACTCTTGAATTATGTTGTCAGTATGAGTGATGCAGGGAGGGGTTAGGAAACTTTTGTTTTAAAAACAAACTAATTAAAATAACTACATAAATTTAGAAAATTTAAAGAAAATGTGGTGACAATCTCAGAGTACCTCATTAAGCATGCTGTTTCCAGTACTTAGGATAAACATTTCTCAGTGTTATTACCAACACTTTCCTTGGGCTAAAGAGCTTTCCAAAGGGAGCATACCTTTGGTTCTTTAAAACTGAACTTCAGGATTTTGTGAACTACAAAGACTGACTGAAGTGGCTTCAAAGTTCTACTGTTCTTCTCAAGTAAAAGTTTCAAATTACGAAGATGAATAATCATTCATAAGCATTGAGTGTTCATGGTCCTCTTTCCCTTTTAACACAGGCAATTGCTCTTTTGTCGTGTAACATTGGGCAAGTCTTTCCTGCAGTTCAGTGCTATGAAAATGGCTCACTCTCCCCCAGGACATCACTCAGTTACTGGGAGACCCAGTGTAAATGGGTTGGCATTGGCAGAGTACGTCATTTACAGAGGAGAGCAGGTAAACAGCGTTTGGGTTGGTTTTTCAGGCTCTTTGGGTTTTTTTCCTCACAAAGTGTGTAATGCATTTTCTTATGTTTGGGATGCTAGGACTTGCTTTTGTCTTTAAACAAACTCTAGCTGTGGTTGCAGGTGAAAGGATATGTTTCCTGATGCCCCAGCGATTTTTACCTCTGACATTTTGCCATTTTTTCTTTGGCATTAGTAGTTTTTTCTCCTCTCTATCAAACATCCTGAACTTATCAAGAGAATGAAATCATAATTAAAAAATGTGTGTGTCACTCTTTCAGGCTTATCCAGAATACTTGATTACTTACCAGATCATGAAACCTGAAGCCACCGCTGAAGCTTAAGACAAGTTATTTGTGGGAAACCATCAGACTGTGGATGAGAAGATACCAATGGCTACCATCCTGTTAATTACAACTTTTTGTTGAAAAACTTCCATTCACAGGTGGTGTGGTAGCAAATGTGAACAAAATATACCAGTTTTGACTTGATAAAGCTTTAATAATGTACAGTATGTTTTTCTAAAATTTCAGAAAAGTCCTCTTTTTCAGCACTTTAACAGATACCATTCCAGGCATAAACTGGCTGTAGTAAATTATAAACAAAATGATCTTGAAACAATGGTTTTATACAATACTACGTTCAAATTTAGCAGAAATTGTAATGCTCTATACGGGAACTCATTTTACTAATATTGTGTTCTTTGAAACACTGCATTTACACTGAAAACGTTTCCATTTGTAAAACTGTAAATAAGAGCTTTTGTACTAGCCCAGTATTTATTTACATTGCTTTGTAATATACGTGTTTTAGAACGGCAGTCTTGTACAAAATGTTCTTTCCAGATGTTGGTTTGTTCATTTGTTTTTTCTCATGCAAGATAGATTTGAAAAGCCAATTTTTTTCAGGTTTTATCACTTAATTGTGAGGGAGAAAACAAATTTTATCCGAAGAGGTTTAGAAATATCCAACTGTAGATTGAATACACACATTTTTGTTCAGTAGTTTTATTTATGAAATACACATTCCTGAGAATGATGGGCTACGAAAATAGAATGTTCCAGATGAATACTAAAGTGGTTTTCCACCTACTTCCTAGAGTTGCATATTTTATTCCTGTAAAATGTCTTTTGAAGTTTTTTATTTAACTGTAGGCCTAGTTAGCCCGTATCCTCACTTCAAGGCTAGAAGACCTTGCAAGTTACAATTTTAGTAAATTATTTCCTTTGAATGTAGATGGAAAATTAACCTCAAGGAGTTCTTTCTTGAGTTTCTCTTGCTTACATTTAAGCCAGGAAGTTAAATATTTTATTCCTAATATGAGGGCAAACAACTTGGCCTATTTTGTATGCTTATTTGGTAGATTAGTCTACCTGTTGGTGCCCTGAGGATATGAGTATCGCAAGGCAGAAACCTTAAAAGCCATCCTGTCATCTCCTGTGTCTCTTTCATGTTAAAGTTCAGGCTGTAGTTGGGGCAGGTGTGTTGGGGTGTTTTTATCTGCTTTCAGCTGAGTGGGACTGTTTGGGGGGATGTGGTTCTGCTCCCAGCTCAGCCTGCGGGGTGAGAGTGAGTGAGTGGGGTGAGCAGCTCTTCCACAGCAGCAGCTGCCTTTGGTAGCCCTGGTAAGACCTCTGTGACAGAGGAAGAGTGCAAAAGGTACAACCCCCTGTCCAAGTCTCATTCAGGGTTACTGAATGCACCCATCAGTTCTGTCAGCACTATCACAGCTCTCCTCTGTACTCTGCTTCTCTTCTGTCTGCAGTTTTTACCTACATATTTCAAAAGTGTGTAAATACAAATTATAGTTTACTTGGGGTTAAAGTGGGTAGGAGTATATTTTAGTTGTTTAATATTTCTACATACAGAACACTGTCCCAAAAGACAATTTGTTTGCAGGGCATGTTATCATACCATGGTTTTAAATGTAGTAACTGGTCAAGATAATGAAATCCTCTTGCTGATGTGGTGGTTATGTGATTATGCTCTATGTAAAAATGTATTGAACCTTACCCAGTTATGTGAGAAAACTGAATAATAAGATTGCAGAATTCTTGCAGAAAGTAATATTGGCTATGAATACAAAAGGCTTTGATTTTTAGGTACTTTCTCCCAGCATGTTGCCTGTTCCTTAGGTATAGTAATGCTGGAATTGGTGTTCCTGCAAAATCTGTTAATTATGTTTAAAACTTTTTTGTTATTGCTAAAATGCTTCATTCTGTATGAATGATCACCTAATGTCTTGTAAAATGTTGTGGTATGATAGCATTTTAAGTGGTACCACAATGTTGGTTTTGTCTGTTTGGGGATTTTTTGAGCTGTTTTTTTTGCATGACATACCTTGCACTCCGAAGATGGAAGCTGTAATGATTTGGTAATACTGACTATTGAGGTGAACCTTTAATCCCTTGTGCGATTAGTTCTGCTTTACTCATCTTGAAGTGTCTTTACATGTACTGTATGACATTCCATATCCATAACACTAAATAAATTTAATTCACTGGTTTTCTGGTAGCATGGGAGTAATTACAGATGTAGTGTGTTAACTGATTGTTTTAAATGTAAGCATGCACAATACTATAACAAACTACATCACTGGAGGCAAAATTAATTGCATTAAGTAGAAAAGCTTTTAACATGGATGAAAATCTGTAAATACTGTGGAAACTTGTAGTTTGATACATGGCTAACTAACAGCTTTAGCAGTGAAAATGTTTTAATAATCAATCCAAAAGTAAGGTTCAGTTTGTGCACTTAAAACTCCACTGTATGGTCCAAAACTGAAAAAGAAAACTCATTTACATTGGGTTTGTAGAATGAAAAGTAACCTAAAAAAGTCTTGCCTTTCAGGTAACTGGATGGGTAGCAGTATGACACAGGAGCAACAAAAGTAACCACTTAGATCACTGGTAGTATTGCAGTAAGTAAATAATTTCATTTTGGTAGGACTGTTTATATGATAGAAGGTTTCCAAAACCAGGCTTGTATAGAGGACTTAAATAGACATGAGCACTAGAGGGCAGGAAAGCAAATGTTTGGTAAGATCAAGGGTAACGAAAACCTTTAAAGTATCTTGGAAGCAGAACTTCTGATAAAATTGCTCCTGAAAATTCCACCTATCTAGGTTGCAAAAAATTAACATTAACTTTCTATTATGCATTAATGTTGGGTCTTCTATAAAAACAAGTGGTACAACTAAGCAAATTGAAAATATTAAGGTTTTTTCTTTAAAAATTTGCTCATAACTTAAATCTTAGTTCTTAGAAATCAAAAAAATTTTTTGCCAGACTCTTCTATTATATATAACTTAAAAAGTTAAGATTATCCATACAGTGCATGTTTAAGAGGTATGTTGGCACTAATTTTGAAGGAGTTACACTGAACTTGCTCACTAACTATGAGTGTGTATATCTATGAGTACACACACACACTTGCTCACTCCCTCACTTTATTCATCAAGGAGCTGAGAAAAAGTTTAAAAAGTGACTTTTCGAGCAGACCATCATTGTCAGTGAAGGTGCTGCAGCCTAGGAGTCATTTCGCTTTCTTCTGCCCATCCTGAACTTAATATAATAAGACAGATTTTCTCTTTTGCTGTAAACAACAGAACCCCATGGGTGATTTGCCTTCTGCCTTCCAGTTTAACAAAAAAGAAAAAAAAGTATAAAGGCTTGGTTGGTATTGATGTAAAGCAGCAGTGCAGCAAAGCCTGCTTTCTTGCCTTCAGAGACCTGGAATTGAGGCTGACTGAGGTCTGCCCCTCGGTGGTTCTTGGAGCTATGCTTTTCCTGCACCCACGGAAGTCGCAGTAGGAGGTGGAGGCGGTGTCAGCAAGGGAAGTGCCAAAGTTGAGGGCACGGGGGGAGGTGTGTCCCTCTTTTTGCCCCTTTCCAGCAAGCATAAGCAATGGTATTTCTGAGAGTATCGAGGGGTTTCTTCCCCCTCCCTGTGGCTCACTAGATCAGAAGAAGCTGCAGGCAGCCAGAACAGAATGCCAAACAGAAAGAAAAAGCATGTAGGTGACTGGTTTGAAGCTATCAAGTTCTGCCCTAAAAAGAGGCGAGGTTGGTAACTGAGAGGAGACAGATAGGAGCAGAGAGATAAAAAAGAACTAATTATCTGCAAAAAAAGAAAGGCAAATTCTACAAGCACTGAAAAGTTATGGTAGGAATAACTGTTACAATTATTAGGGATGACCAGGGCAATCACAGTAACTAAACTTCCCAACTTCTGTTTGAGTTAAAGCAGCAAACAGGCACTGATGTGTAGACATTACAGAGATTTCAAAACAGCTTTTCCTGAGAAGAACACACATGTTTAGAAGGGGAAAATAGCAGCCAATTCAAAACGTTAATGTTAGACCTGGGAAATAATGTGTGCAAGGAAAGAAATAGGATTTAAAAACTGAAGGCAAATGCCCTGTACAATAGCTCTTCAAAACTTTGGTTTGACACAAAGGACACGGAGTTCAGATCCATCTCTCTTGATAAAACTGCTAAACTTATGTTTCAGCTGGGACCTTAATGGGTAGCAGTGAAGGGATGGGGGGGTCCTTACGTGTTTTATAAGTTAGGAGCATTAAGAATTTTCAAAAGATCATGGGAGTAGTATTTGCCAACCTTAACATTTAAAATGAATGTGAATTGTTTAAGGAGCAAAAGAAGATGCACTAATGCCTAAGAAGGTGTGATTGAGGCCTCTTATAGTTGGAAAAGCAGCTTCATGTCGGCTGACAATACTGTGCACAGATCCAGAATGGTACATGTGGGAAAGGATTAATATGGAACAGTGAAGCTCATAGAAATAGTCAGAGAAATGGACTTGGTAGTAGTCTGTGCTAGAGGTGTAAGGCTTTGTGGTGGTCAGGTGCTCTTCAAAAAGATGACGTTTTCCAGCAATGTATATGGGAGTTTCACAACAGGATATTTATTCAATTTTGTGAGGCAGTGGGCATCATAGGTCAGTAGAAGTGCATAGAAGGAGAATTTCTTACTAGGCTACTAAAGAAGCAGGTAAATAATTAAGCAAGTAAATGGGATTGATATGTAAGTAGAACTGAAATCACAAGAAAAAATTACAAAACAGGGTTTGTTGCAAAAATGAGTAACAGTAAATCAACTAGCGTATATAATATTTATGACCCAACTGAGGAGGGTATTGTATCTAATAGCTTTTAATTATTGAAGTAGTCGAAGTAGAAGCTGACAGCAGTTACATTAAGTATTGTTTTAATTAATGATAGAATGAGCTACTAGAGTCCAAAAGAGTCATCTTTTAATAAATAAACAAACCTGTATGTGATGACCAGTGGCTGATAGTTGTTCCCTATTTGAAAGTACTTTACTGAAGCATTGAAAACATGCAATGAAAAATTAGATTTTGAATTAAGGGGCTTTACTTTGAATAGTAAATATTCGTTAGAGCAGTTGTTTTCATAAAACAAATTCTAATTCAGAGTCTAGGGAAAGAACATACTTAGGAGTTGGTTACCAAAACCTAAAGATTTATAAATAATCAAAAAACTTTATGAATAATCAAAAAGCTTTATAAAGAAGGGCAGTTTCACAGATAGTATAGTCCCAGTAATAAACTGAGGCCTCTGAAGTACATAGTGTAGAAGGTGTTATTTAATGCAAAGATTCTAAAACCAATAATCAGACAGTGAAATAAATCTGACTTCAAATTAAATGAACTAATGCTGAAGCTTATTTTGAAAGTTTAGGAACATTAAAATGCACTAGAAACTGCAAAACCTAGGTTTTAAGAGAAGAAAATGTTCTCGCATTGGGAGTAAAGCTCTATGAATGGAGAACAGTTTAGCACATTACTAGCAAGATGGATTTCTAATGGTGCAGAACAGACCTTGAATAAAAAGATGAGGTTAAAAAATAAGGGAGTGAGGTGGGGATGTGTGAGTGTGTGTGTGGAATTGACTGAGCATGTCAGAGTGGTGGCGACTACATTAACAGAGAAAATCTGGTCAGTCGTATACCAAAAGGTCTGAAATAGTCTACACTAAATTAGAATGAAAGGCAATGTCTTGAGGAGGAGACAGAGAATAGAGAAAAGTGCTGCTCTTAACTGTGTCAGATTGCTGAATTTCTGAAGTAAAAAAGTTCTACACTGAGCCTTCAATCCAACGTGCTATTTATATTTGCCATGTAAGCATTTTAAATATCTTTAAAAACCTCTTAGCTCTTGTATAATCAGACTCAAAATGAAGTGGAGTGGCAGAATGATGAGCTGGTACTTGTTCATTTTAAGCAATCCTCAATAGTAGTGCTAGTCCCAGGGGGGGAATTCTCATGTGAATAACCCATTATGGATAGGATTGGACAAAAATAATATGGAAACCTGCTTTTTTTATGTAATTGTGTATTAGACCATATTCCAAGGCACTTCTGAAGTATTACCTGCTATTAAAAGTGCACTTAATTATAAATTCGGAAACACTTAGAAAAAAAAGAGCAGACATTTATAAAATACAGAAATAAATAACAGTAATTCAGACCTGGACCAATTAAGTGGAATATTTCAGTTAAAAGGAATATTTCTTACTTACTGTAAATATATTCATTCAGGGACATGATTAAAAGGTTTGGATAGTTTTATTTATATAAGTACCATGTGGCTGCTGTAGGGAGTCCAGCAGAAGTACTTAAAGCAGGACAATTGTTTGCAAGAGATATGAAAGCCTTGTACCTATGGCAACTTTAAAAAGCCAAGGACCCATACAAGGTCCATAAACTAGTAGTTACAGATTTAGGTGTGCCTGCTCTCTGAGACTTCCCTTCCCATCCCCAGAACTGCCACTTTTCAGTAAAGCAGTTTAACAAAATGTGTGAGTTAAATATTTCATATATCAAGTTTGGGGTTGTTTATTTTTTTGAGAAGAAGAAAGAGTGATGTGATGTTGTACAATTAATAGCTTAAGTATTATTAATTGTGTAATAAGGTGCATTGTTATGTATTACAGATGGTTTATTGCAAAATCAATAAATAACGTATTTTCCTTTAAAAAAAGGAAAAAACTTTACAAAATAATGCTTAATATGTCTCTTCACTGAACTGATTTTATAGTACAAATTTTGTGGAGTTTGTGGTTCAGCATCTTCAACCTACTTGAAATACTGTTAAAATAGTGGGTTTGGACTTGATGACATATGGAATTATCTTGTATCTGTTAACACAAATTTGCCTCATAATTTTTTTAATTTCAGAAAAATTAACTATATTTACACATACCCTGATTTTGCAATACAGGTGTTTTAAGGTTATTAAGCAGAATAGTTGGCATCTCAAGACAGAATTCATTCTCCCCATCAATCTAGTTTTGAAGGTAAAATGTAACCAGGTTTTTCCAAGCAAATTCATGATGTCCTTTAGTTTTTAAAACTTTTTTCATGTTGCTTATTTTTTTGTACCATTTTGTCCCTTTTGACTGATCAGAATTACTTTGTTAACCCTGGCTACCTAAAAAAAGCCTCACTTCATTATCACTGTTTCTCCCTTACACTGAGATCAGAATGGGGTTTGGCAGGTAATACTGTAGGGACAAGGCTATGTACACATTTTGTCTCTAAAATTTACCTCCTAAACTGAGCTTTTGCTTGTTCACATCAGGAGGGGCTGGGGGGTAGTTCAGGCATCCAGATAACCTGTCCCTCTTCCCTGAGCGATGCTGAGGGGTCAGACCACTGCAGTTGGCAGCACCTGGAGGCTCAGGCTCCCTCAGCACCTTCTTTATTGCAGACAGCAGGGACTCGCTGGTGTTAAGGGCCTCAGCTCCTTGGTTCAGAGTCTGCCCCTCTACAGACCCTCTACCTGATCCGAAAAAGCAGTAGAAGTCTGTTCTGTCTGGCAGGAGCTTCATGATCTAAAATGTTTTAGGTGATGAGGGTAGCATATGAGAGGGTGGTATGTGTTCTAAATGAACAGCAGTTTCCATGGGGATCTCTGTACAGCAGACAGTCATGTGTCTTTTTCATTGCTGGAAATCCCTGTTTCTCTACAGCATTCTCCATAATTTTGCCTAGTTTATTTTTCAGCCCAACTCTCAGTTCACATAGAAGTGAGATTCATTCGCCTTGTTCCCAGGTAACTTCACACCAAAATATCTGCTGTGGTGCTTTCAATATACATCCTGTAAAAGCAAATTATCATTGAATCTAGAATGGTTTGGGTTGGAAGGGACCTTTAAAGTTCATCTAGTCTAAACCTCTGCAATGAGCAGGGACATCTTCAGCTAGACCAGGTTGCCTACAGACCTGTCCAACCTGAATGTTTCCAGAGATGGGGCATTTACCCCCTCTCTGGGCAACCTGTGCCAGGGGTTTACCACCTTCATTGTAAAAATTGGATTAATTCTGGCTGATATTTAAAAACCTAAATCGCAACTGGTAATTTTAAACCTTGTACTCGAGGAGGATAAAATGAGTATATATTTCTAGAAGTCTCTTCTTTTTTTATATGTTTTATATCTTTTTGATGTTAAGTCATAAGAGTAAGATCACATCATAATAAAAGTTATTTGCCATTTTAAGTAGTTATATAAGGAGTATCTGCCTGAGAGAAAAGGAACTATGTTTGTTGTTTTTGTATTTTAGGATTTAAAAAACTAAGTTGAGGACACCACTAATACAGCACTAATTGTTAAGAACAAGGTACACTAATCTGCATGCTAGTGATGTAAAATGCACATGAAATCTATAGCTCTGTATATGGAAAGCAGGACAACCAAGACCACCAGTTCTGCCAATCAGTCATTCACATTTCCCACTGTTTTCCTCTATTGTAGCAAAATGTGAGAAGCTGCTCTCAGGCCACACAAACAATGCTCTTTATTGGTCTTTACTGAGGCATGATTGGGTGTCTGCTGAGACTGCCAGCCTCAAAGAAGGGCTACTGGATGACATCTGGCAGCCTGGCTTTGCTACAGATAGATTTATGAGCTGTGAAAGATGGTCAAATTAACATCTTCTGCATTCTTGATAGGATTAGGGTTTCTGGGACATGCAGCCATTTGCATATTGCCCTGACTTACCACATTAGTACTGTGTTTGTGGCTCATTTTAATAGATTAGGGGGCAGCAGGGGCTTTCTCCCTTTACATCCTATTATTTTCCAGTCACTCTTCGCAGTGACACAGCTGTGTTGGTTTAACAGACCTAGCAGAAATCATATTTGTTGTTCTGACTTCCTCCTGTTACAATCTTAATGTGAATCAGGAGCAGCAGCAGTTGTAATAAGCCTTTTCACTTGGGGCGGGATGCTCTTCACAAGAGGCGAGTTCACGCAGACACACACAAAGTTGAAATGATAATGCACTTCTATGAGAGGCCACAGAAGTTGTCCCTAGGAGTTAAAGAGAGAAGATCTGACACAAGCTACCTTTCTACAGCCCCAAGCAGCAACTATTGAAGGTGTCAGAAAGCTTAATTTAATCAACAGAAACTTAGATAAAAACTCTGTTAGCATTAAATGCCTGTTCCTGTTCCTTCACCTCCTCCCCCACAAGGAACTCAGACCACAAGATTTTTTATTGTTATTTCAATTATGATCATCCAGTGTTGCTAAAATACAGCCTGTGCTTGTCACTAGACTGGAGATGGCTTCAGTTTGCTGTGTGTGCTGAGCGACCACACCCCTCAACAGCTCCCGCTGGTCTACCTCAGCAGTGGCACAGGACACTGTCCGCTTCCCAGGAGACAGGGAAGGGTCTGGGCTGGAGACACTGAGCCCTGGACAGCACAGGGTAAGGCTGACAGCAGGGGAGGGAGAGGGGATGGGGTCCCTGTGGGATGACAGAGGTAGTGAGGTGAGAGTATGGCCAGTGGTGGAAGATGCTGTACAAGAACACGGGCTACCAAGAGTGACCATCATGGGTAGGAGTGATAGTGGAGGATGTAAAATGCAGCTTAGATGCACCATTCTAGTCCTGTCACTGAAAGCACCGGTGTGAGATAACCGAGTGAGCTGCACAAGATGCGCTGAACAGGATTTCCAAGGTGCCTAGAAAGGAGAGGGTATCCAACAAATTGCTGTCCCAAATTTACAATGAGTACTTATGTATACTTACTCCTTACTTAGGCTGTAATAATGAAAAAATAAATGTGCTGCTGTTCTTCTTCAGGTAATGATGTCTTTTCCAGTCTTCCCTTCTGAGTTACCTACTCAATTTTTATGCGCACTTTCACTCTGATTTAAAGTTAGCTGGTGCTTCCACTCTAGAGCAAAGTACTTTTATGGCAACTGATGTGTGATGGAAATATTTTCATTAACCTCAGTCAGGGGTTAGCTCCAAATTTGCAACAAGACGTCTATTCCGCTCTGACACCTTACTTCTAATAACTTGAAAGGAATTAGCATCTCTGAGAGTCCCACCACTCCAAATTGTGGGCAGAGGCAAAAATATATGTGATCATTGGAGTCTGATCTTCTTGGGCAGCGAAGAACATGAAGAAGGCAATGAAGCATCTGCACAACCAGGGCAGGTGAGGATCCATGTGAAAGGTAGAGCAAACTGTGACTTTGTATTGTGCTAGCATTAGGTGCATTTTGTGATGTTATCTCTTCACTAAGCCATGTTTACCACAGGGGCACATTAAAAGGAAAAGGCAGCCATTGCCACATGATTTGGGCTCTCCCCACCATGCTGATACTGGCAGAAAGGGTCAGCTGGAGTTTCTTGGTGGCCCAGCCGTGTGTTGTCCCCATAGGTGCCCCCTGCACGTGGCTGACCCCCACCCCAGGGCTACCTCATCTCCCAGAAATTAAAATAGGAGCTTTATCTCCCTTAGATCTATAATAACTTCTTAAACCAAACTACTTTTTGTTTCCTGGTGCTGTTTTCCTACATGGCTACATCACCAGAGCATTCCTGGCTCAGAGACATCCATTGAAACAAAGGGTCACGTTACAGCTGCTGTTTGCCACGGACTAATAAAGCTTTAAAAAGCCCCCAGAAGCGATTAAGATGCTGTTGATGTGTACGTGTGTGGCGGGGCTGGGCGCTGGAGGACGTTCATTGGCCCCGTGCTGGGTGGGATGACATCAGGCCCCCCTTTCCATAGGGCCTCCAGCTTGCCCTGACGTCTGCTGAGGGCTGCAAGAGAATAGAGCTGAGGGGAGAAAACCTTCACACTACACCCTCTCAGCTCCAATGGGAACACAGGCAGCTCAGTCAGGGATAAAAGAACTTAGAAAAAAAAAAAAAAGAGAGACTGTAGTCTTGGAGCTGCTATTAACAGGAGATGAATTGCAAGAGACCATTTCATGCCAAGGGACTTTACAGAGCAGCATCCCCAAGAGCCATTAACTCTCAGCGAGAGTCGTGTTGAAGCCCTTTGCTGTCAAGACAGAAGCATGCATATAAATTTTATACCATTTGTCTTTGAGCAGAAACAAAAGATCAGTTCTAAATCCTCAACATCTTGTCTCGACTAACGTGAAATAACACGCCCTTGTATGGCTGTCTTATTACTCTTTTCCCATCAAAAGGATACTAGTGATAAATTTATTCATAATTTTGAAAGGTTTTGCTTTTAAAATTAAAAAAGAAGCAGCAAACACATGGAGTTGAGGCTATATTTATTCCTGTTAGGGCAAATCATGCTGTTGCTAAGCATGGTGACTTTCAGAGGTGCACAGTACTTTTTTTAACTGAAAAGGAACACAGCTTTAAAAAGTTAGCCACTAGACTTTCAGAGGTGCACAGTACTTTTTTTAATTGAAAAGGAACACAGCTTTAAAAAGTTAGCCACTAGACTTTCTTCTGCTTTTCACTGAATTAACTCTGAAGATATACATCTCATGTATTTTCTAGTGCAGTCTGAAAAAAAAAGAAATTACTATAGGCTTTTTACTGTAGGCATTTTTGCTCTTTTTCAACCAAGAATTCAAACCTTTTAGTCATTTTGGGATATTTATTCATAGAAGGACTCCATTTATTCATCTCACATTCAAGATGTGAGAAAATCTGCTGAATCCAGTATTCAGATTAACAGGGGCTCTTGATACAATTTGCAGAATAAAATGCTTTAAGATTTTTTTATTGAATTAAGAATGTGGGCTGAAGTAGATATTACATACAATTTTACATTTCAGGATTTGGATCTCTTTTATTGGACCAGATTTTGTCCTATGGATGTCCTTTGTTAAATAGATACTTTAACTTCAGTACTTTGTGAATACGTAATAAGAAATTCGTTAATTCTGTGTTTTACCATGACACTTTCATCAAACATTTTCTCATTTTATGGCAGTCTAAATAGAAAATAAAGTCATGTCAGAGTCTAAAATTAATTACAACTAAATCCTAAGAAGTCTTGTTTTACATAGAGCAATTATTCCTAGGTTTCCTCTAACAGGTTAACACAGAACTCCTGCAGCTGATCCAACAGCTCTGCAGTGGCTGTGAAATGGGTGAGCGAACTGCAGGGCACAGGTGGTGGTGGTGCAGTGTCTTGGGCAGCACCCCAGAAGGCAGCAGGGCCCTTTGCCCAGCTGAGCTGTTGTTAAATGCATGTACCTGTCCAGGGTACCCAGGCCAGCAGCAAGGACAAAGCTCTGAAATATACATAGAAATAGATAGATTTTTTTTTTAATATATATATATATGTAAATTTTTTGTTTTCTGTCACTGAAGCAGCTGTGTATTTCCCTGAGTGTGCTGAGACCCCAGGAGCCAGCCCTCAGTGTTTGCCCTTGTTGGCTGGGGCTGCGTGGAAGCCTGGGGGAGACCGAAGCTGCTCATGGGAAGGCTGGAGTGGACAGTTAAAATCAGGGCCCTGTGCTCAGGCCATGCTGCTATTCAGCCATTGGGAATGTGGGCTGGGCTCAGGCTGTGCCTTGCTGCCCCTCTTACACCCTCTCCCCCTTTGAAGAAACATGCATCATTAACCATCTCAGGCCTTGAAATAAATTGGACAAAATATCTGCATTCTGAGAGCCCAGCACAGCCTGTACACACTTCAGAAAGCACAGCACATACCAAGCGAGGTTAAGCCCTAAAACACTGAATTATTTCTAAAGCTGTAGATATTTTATACATGCTTGTACTTAACAGATCCCTTCCACATAAGAAGGAGTGTGAAGGCTAGGAGAGTTAATCTAAACTCTCTAATACTGTACGGTTAAAAGCCTCTTTCATGTAACTGTGTTCATGAACTGAGCTTGGAATTCTTAAAAATCCAGATTATTACAAAGGAAGGGATTTGGTGTTTGGCAAATTGACAAAGCCTGCCATTCACTCACCTCATGTGCTGCTCAGCTTTACAGTGAGTCTCAGGCAGGGCTCACAGCACAAGGGAGAGCCTGAAATATGTCAGAGGCAATGAAAGAGAAGTGCCCAAAGACTTCTGGTTCCGTTATCCAACCAGCTCCCATTTGAAAAGTTGCTTCTTTTTTTTGTGCCTCTGCCTTATTATCAGATGTGGAAGCAATAAATATATAAACACAGGCAAATACAGCTGGTAGAGATAAGGGCTGAATTATGAGTGCCTGACCAGATTTCACTTGTTGAACCTGTGAATTCAGAGGAATTGTGAAGGCATGACTGAGATGGAAAATTCAACAAATATTTATTTCATTTATTAATTTTCTGATGTCATTTTATAGGAAGGGATTGTTACCCACAGCAAGACATATTGATGTCTGCTTTAACCTTACAAATAAGTAACATTTTGTAACTGTTCCTTCAAAATCACAAAGTGATGAAAGAGAGATTAGTAGTTTGCTGTTTAATAAGATCAAGAGTTTTCTCTGTATAAGGAGAGTAATTAAAGCCAACTGCACTAAATGCATACCCAGATTCATCATCACTGATTTCTCTCCAAAGGAAAATCAAGGAATGCTACTGACAGCTTTTGAGCTTCTGTTGGAACCTGCAGACACTGAAATAAGCTCAGCAGCCAAAGGAAAGAAAACAATGCTGTGTGTGCAATATAGCACATAGCTGATTCTATATTTTTTACCTCTGAAAATTTCCAGAGTTAGAGCTCCCAGAATTCAATATTCAGAAGCTAAAATGTCGATCAGTTGTTTTTGTTTTAAGGTAGCTCATTTATCCTTGAAAAACAAACCTAGTGTCCTAATATGTCAAACTGGCAGCACCCTTGTGATGACAACTCAAGCAGCAGCTGCATGTAGGGGTTGTGCCCTCTCATTAATTATGCCCAGGACCACCTTCCTCTGGGAGGGAAGAGCTTATCAGGCCTGTCGGGCAAGCAGGCCGGGTTTGCCCAGGCAGGTTGGCTACACTGGCTCTTCTTGCTTGGGTGGCCAGGAGGAGCTGAGGAGAGATGGATGAGATGACAGGAGCCAGCCAAGCGAGGAACCAGAGAAGTGACGAGGAGCCACCACAGCTGTAATAGGAGGGCAGAGGTAAGGTTGGCTGCAGAGTGGATGTGTAGACACATTTGGGTGCCTGAATGAAAGCAGGATGGCGGAGAATGGAAGCGGCTGTGTGTGGAGTGTGACAAGTACACACTGTGGAGCTGCCATAGGGCTGGAAAGAAACAGTTTTTGTTGGAAGTGAAGATCTTGGCTACAAAGCATTCCTAGTTTTGGTTGGCTTAGCGGGTGGTGTCAGCTGTTACTGAACCATGGGGGAGGATAGGAAGCGAGAGTTGAGATAGGAAGCGAAAAGATATGGTCTTTCACCTTAAAAAACAAATCTGAGGATCTCACTATAGTTTTCCAGCCTTTACGATCTGCAGTTCAGTTTTTCAGTAGAAAAAACGAATATTTGTTGCTATTCAACTCTAGGCATTGGTGTTATTAACCACAGTAAATGCAATTAATACAGTCTCTTGGGTTGTTGTATTTCATTAGTCAGTGGTGCTAAAAGGAAGACTGAGCTCTTTTGGAGAATCAGGGGAATAATGTGGTTAAACACAGAGCAAGGGACCCTCTTCTTTCTTCTCCCTCTTGGGTAAACAATGAGTTTGTTCAGAGTTCCTAGTTGGGTTTTTAAATGCAGAGCGATGTGGGTAATCAGCTTGGTTGCCATGGTGTTCCACCTTTGCATCTGATGGTGAGAAATGCAGGCTCTAACAGCACTGCACAAAGCTGCCATGCCAGTGCCATGAAAGTAAAACAAAGCTTTGTTTTACTGCAAGATACTGTGCAATGCTATGGCCAGCAGCCTTCTCTATGGCTGTGTGTGTGACATACACATGAAGTGAAAGTGAGATGTGGTTAAAAAAATAATCATGTAAGTCACATACATTGATGATCAAGTTTTTGCATAGTGCTGCTGAGGCTCATCCAGCTACTTGCTTTACATGAAAATGCTTTGGCACTAAGAGCTGTGTGCAACAATCCACAGCCTCGTGAGATCCACTGGGCAGATCCTTATTACTTCTTGGTGGCCTTGTCACAGACGTCCTTAAAACCTTACAGAAAGATTCTGCAAGTGTTCCTGGTCATGGCCAGGTGTCTGGGGCTGTGTAGGACCACAGGCAGGTAAGGAGAGCTGGTTTGCAGAGTGGCCCATCCTTGTGGCTGCCCTCCTACCACCCCTCACCTGCACTGTGACAGTTCTCAGTCTATCTGTGGCACTTGATACACGAATGAGGGCCGGGGCCAGCAGGGGGTTCAAGCCTGGTTTTTTGTTAAACATGGGGTTTAACAGTACAAAAGAAGGGCTAAAGGAGAGATTGCAAAGGCGCACACACTTACAAAGCTACATAAGCTACAGTTTTGTTTTGGTACTTGTCTGGGTTAGGTTCAATTTAAAACTGTTAAAATTCTGGTTTTGCTCTGTTGCATCATGTCTGTAGGCCACAGTGCATGCCTGTGAGGCTGAATAAGCTCACCAACAGTTTAGCTGTGAAGTTCACACTTTTGCAACACAGTGTAGGAAAAGGTGAAATTCTGTGACTCAGCAAAGTAAATAATGCTGCTATAAGAAGACATATGATGTGACTAAACACTCATTTGTAATGCTAGAGCTTTGACAGAGATGTCTTTTCCTGTGGGAGAGCTGGTTAGGCAGTGAGTACTAGTCTTAGGAAAGTAGTGCTAGCTTCCTTTTCTAACCCAGCTACTTTCCCAAATAGTTCTTCAGGTTAAAAAGTAAACTTATGTGGTGCCTTCTGATGTGATTGCTCCTTCAAATGCTCTTGTTTGAGGGAGATTGGGTTTTATTTTTGACATTTACCTGTCTGCTTTATCCATGGTTTATGTGGTTGTTCTACTGCATCCATCAGGGATTTGACATTTAATCGCTGGTCTTGTGTGTGGGGACCATGATGGATGCTCTGCTGTATTGGGATACTTCTCTGTTCTCAGTCTGTCAATGCACCTAAGTGTTCTGGTTCAGGAAAAATGTATGAGCACCAGCCCCCTGAGTGACTGCAGGGGTAATTTTGAGATATCTCTGTGGTACAATTAAACTAATGTAAGTGTTTAACCAAACACCTCTCTGCAGACAGGTATAGTTTCAGTTTCTGCAAAAGTGACTCCCAAGCAGCTTATTTGTGAGTGAAGGGGCTGGGCCCTTCCCACTTTTACCTGGAGTGTTGCCCTGCTTTCTGCACTGTTGTATTGGACAGCAGGGTAGAGATGTTGTTGATGTGCAGTCAGGTATGCACTGCAAAAATCACAATCCTTTTTTTAGCATCTACTGTGTCTAAAGAAAAAAAATTGGGACCAAGGAAAATTTCAGCTCTCCTTAACAAAATGTACCACGCTTTGCGTGGACAGATTATTTAACATCTCAAACTCCTTTTCTCCCTTGGTAAAACAAGTTGCCTTCTTCAACGCTGTGGCATTAGCCAGGTGAAATGCCATTCACCTCCCAGGTCCAGTTTTTGTTTTGAGTTTCTCAACTTTTCACAGCTGGTTTTTCACTGAATTCTGCTCATGTTTCTATTTGAAGACAGTCAGTTGACCAACGGCTTTGTGAAGAAAGGACTGGACTGACTTGTGTAGCTTATGAAATCTTTGTCAGCAAAAAAGTTCTTTCTAGGACTTACTGTTTAGTGAAGTCTCAGTTGTTTCTCATTCTGGTTTTTCTACTCAAGTGATTTCATAGTAACTTGAGGCTTACAGAAATTGATTTTTGGGGAGGGAATAGCTGTCTCTTCGTGCTTATGTCCTTTGAAAACCTTTAATACACTTGAGGGCACGAGTTGTCCCTAGGTGCTCTCACCAGGTTAGCTGGTGGATGCCACAGACACTGTTCAGCTGCGTGCCGGTGCTGCAGGTGTTACAGGGCTTTGACGAGACAAAGAATTACGTGAACTTCTTGTCATAAAATAGTTACCGTTTTATTGGGAGTAAAAGAGGAAAGCTGACAGAGTCGGTGGGGCAGTGGCGGCAGTGGGTGAGGGCAGACGATGCCGGGAGCGTCCTGGCGCGGGGGACAGGCGGACCCGCTCCCTCCCGCGGGCCGGGGCACCTCAGCCCTCCCAGAAGCCGACGAAGAAGCTGCACAACGAGTGCCACCGCTCGGCGCAGTAGGTCTCCGCGGGGTCCTCGGTGGGCTCCGGGGCGGGGGCCGGCGTGGCCGGGCCGGGGTCGGGCAGCAGGCGGAGCTGCGCCTCGGGCGGCGCCCGGCCCGGCCCGCACAGGCGGGCGCTGAGCGGCGCTCCCGGGGCGCAGGGATGGAGCCGCCGCCGCAGCCGGGACAGGATCTGCCGCCAGTACTGGTGGCTGCGGGTGCCGTAGGCCGGGCAGCGCCGCGGCTCTCCGCGGTAGGCGCAGCTCCGCGCCGCCCCGCCGCCCGCCGCCCGGCAGCTCAGCCGCAGCTCGCTGACCCCCGCGGCCGAGCGCAGCTCCCAGCGGCACCGCTGCTGCTCCGGCGTGGAGAACCGGCCCTCCCGCGCCTCCTCCCGGCTCGCCCCGCCTGCGGCGGCTGCCCCCAGGGCCGCCAGGGCCAGCAGCGCCAGCGACATTCTCATCCTCGGCGCCGCGGGAGCCTCCTCGGTGCCTCAGCGACGGGGCGTCCCGGCGCGGGCCCCGCAGTCCCGCCGCATCCTCCGCGCCCTGCGGACACAAGGACCGTGCCGGGCGGTGCCCCCGCGGATCCCACCCTCTGCCCTCCCCGCGTCGCGCCAGCCCAAGCCGGGCGGGGCTGGTCCCGGCAGAGGGGCACGGAGGGGGCTTGTCCCTCCAGGGTGGGCCTTTTAGCTTGTGTCCGTCCACCCTCCTGCTCCACTGACAGCCCGCCGATGGCGGTGAGGTCCCGGGATCACCCCGGCCGAGAAGCCGCGACGGGACAGGGCCAGCCGGGAGCCCGCACCCGCGGGCTGCGGCATCACAGTTGCGAGCGTATCACTGCTGCCGCTCGGCTGCCAGATCCTCACACGGGCAACCCGCTCCCCTAAAGCCCCATCCTCTTCCCCCGCACCCGGTTCCCCCCCCACCCCCCACCCCGCCTTGCGCCCCGGTGTTCTCCACGCAGTCCCGAGGCACTCACGGCTCTCTGTGGGCTGGGTGGCGGTGCGGGACAGGCGTGCGCGGCGGCTCCGCGCTCCCGGGCTGCCCGCGGCCGGCCCGGCACGGGGGTTATCAATGGCCGGGGACTGCCCCCGCCGACGCCCCTCCCCGGCCACCGCCCGCGGGGGACAGCGCGGGGACACGCCGGCAGAGCTGTGCCCCGACGGCACCGGCTCGCGGGAGTTTCCCCGACACACGTACACACAAACACACACGCACGCTTTGTTCGAGAAACCCGCACGCCGGTACCTCAAAGTCATCCCGGGACTGCGGCACCCTTGGGAGGTGGCGAGGGAGAGGGCCCGGGGGCCGAGCCGGGCAGCGGCAGCTCGGCTGTGCGGGTATCTCCCTGCGGGGGCAGAGCGGGGAATGGTTGTGTGTCTGATGGACGAGAATCGGTTTATTTGTTTTCCTTTGGAATTGATGGAGTTAAGGGAAACGTTATTGCACCACTTTTGTTACTTAAAGAAGGCCTGTAAGAAAGATGGGGACAAACTTTCACCAGGGCTTGCTGTGATAGGACAAGGTGTAATATTAAAACTAAAAGAGAGCAGATTAAGACTAGTTACAAAGAAGGAATCTTTTACAATGAGGATGTGAAGCAGTGGAACAGATTGCCCAAGGAGGTTGTAGATGCCACATCCCTGGAAACATTCAAGGCCAGGCTGGACAGGGCCCTGAGGAACCTGATTTGGCTGAAGATGTCCCTGTGCATTGCAGGAGGGGGTACTAGGAGACCTTTAAACATCCCTCGCAACCCAAACTATTCTATGATGTGACTCAATGGAGGAAAGAGGCCAATTTACCTTTCTGTGCAATAAGTCCTAAAAACGAAAGACTTCTGCAGAGACTGAGAGAATGACTGCTGCGGAAGAGGTGGGATGTAGAGTCCTTTCCCCAGTTCAGGGAAGGGAGGAGCGTTTTCAGATAGATCTCCCATTTACTAGTTGCATTGCATACTTAGAGCTCTCCGTAGTCAGTAGTTTGGAGTGGAGGGGAAATGGCAAGGGAGAGAGGATCATGAGAAGGAAATAAAATGGCTTAGGCAACAAACAATAGGAGAGGGTTTGCAACCAAGAATTTCAAGTGAAAGCTGGTATCTCCTCTTGGCCTGTAATTACATAAAGAACCATCTCTGAAGGAGAAGGCTTAGCTGACTGTTAGCCATGTGTGGCTCCTTTCTCAGCGTGCTGGATTGTGTGTATTGCTTTCATGGGTGCTGAGGACCACCCATGGGCTGTAGGAGGAATCTTGGCACCTAACTGAGGGCTGTGGGTACCGTGAGGCATAAAGAACTGCATTGTGACTTTGAAACCACCTATGGCTCCAGTGAGCACGTGGCATGTCATGTGCCTTAGCTTATGAGTCTGCCAAACCTTGGAGTTGCTTTCAAATTAAGTTCTGACCACCTGTAATTACTATATATTATTATGCTGAAACCTTTGTTAATTTTCCACATTCCACTGCTGTCATTTATGCAGTGTGAAATGGAGTTGTCTAATATGTTTGAGATCACTTTTATAGCAGTTTGTTCTAATAATATCACTTTGGAGGAAAATATTACTATGTGTTTTAATGAACATGTTCCTGTTATATTTTTTGACAGATTACATTAAATCTCATACAAGTTATTACTCTCCAGGAACTAAGGAAAGAAAATGAAACAGAATGAAACTTGTCTAGCCTCCCCATATTGTGATTAATCTTCCTTAATCTTCTTTGCCATGTTCTCTTAGTACCTAAATTTACACACACATTTTCCTCCATGATTGTGACTCATCTTTTGCAGTAAAGCAGATGTTAGTCTTTGATACCCATTGCTTCCATATTAATTTTCTTGCATAAACTACAATTTTATCTCCTGAATTTGATGGGGATGTAGTGTGGGGGACAGGAGGGAGGGAAGGATCATTCTTACATTACTAAAATCACTGTATCCTTTTGTTCTGTGCTTGCAGTTTAAATCTAGTTAGTGTGTGTTATTGTTGTAGCTGGATTTTGACTGCTCTTTCCCTACTGTCCCCCTCACCTTAGAATAACCTTTATAGCTCTGAAAGTCAGCTGGTTATGAAGTTATTTTTGAAAATGTGATCAGTGTGCACCATGGCAGATGTAGTTGCCTTGTTTCTGCAGAGAGCCTGAATCAAACCCCTGAGGAGTTAATGGGCCTGTCCATCTAAGCAAATGATGGATTGTATTCACTGTGTGAATGATGGATGGATTCACTGTGTGAATCCTACAAGAAGACTAAACTGGAAGTTTAGTCTTCTTGGATTCAATTTGGACTCTAAAGATTTTGAAACAAGTTCCAAGTTAAAGTAAACACTCATAGGACCAGTCTAAAACACGGGGAGAAAAATGCAAGATACAGGTCTAAAATACCTTCACAAATGCAAGATGATGGATACTGACTGAGTAATGTGTCACAGAAAAGCATATTCTGTATGTGATTCACTGTAGCTGAATGTAAGACAGCAGTTGTCCTGCAACTGCAAAAGGCAAACACATAAATAAGGATCTCGCCTATAAGACACAGGAAGTAAGGCATTGGCTAAAACCAGGCTTTGAGTGGGTCATTGTGTTCAGTTTAAGCTTTACTCTTCAAAAAAAGATCAACTGAATTGAGTCTGTAAAAGAACACTGAGAGTATCACAGACCTAGAAAACTCGATTTATAATGAAGTGATTTAAACAGTGCGCTTGTTAACCTAACAAAGAAAATAACTAAGGCAAATGTGGCAGTAGTAAAAATTGAATCTATTATCTAATTAAATCTATTTATGCATCTTTTAATTTTAGAAGTTCAGATCATACCCTTAATCATACTTTTCACTAGTCAATAAATACGTTATCCTGTTAATTTTTAACTCTGAATTGAAAAACTTATATTCTGTTTATAGGCCACTTCACTCACATTGAAGATATTGCCCAGGAAACTGTGTTAGGACTTTGACTTCAGGGTTTTGATCTTTAAAAGTTCAGTTGAATTAACTATTTGTATTTTATAAAAACTCTGGTCATTATGAAAAATAATATTTATTTCTCTAACTCCAATCCCCAGGACTGCAGCAACAACTGTGAATGATTGCAAGAACAGTGTTGCTTTACAAGTGGAAAGTAGGCAGTGTCCAGCCCTGTCACTATAAACTCCTTTTCAGAGAAGTGGGTAGGGTAAACAATCTTGATGGTTCATAAACCTAAATTGTTTAAAATATACAGGACCATGGCTGTGTTTAACCTACTCGTTTGAGTTATCAGTCTTCCAATTTCTTGTTACTGGCTCAAGAGAATAACATCATATTTAACGTGTCTACAGATTGACCTTCTCAATTACCTGGTTTTGTTCAGAGCAAGCCAAGCTCTGCATGGTATAAAAGACAAAAACTGGTGGCTGAAGAGCCATACAGAAACATTTATCTCAATTTGGTCATGAAGCAAACTGAGATACTTATCTTACACTGGGAAGGTGCCCAACAGTCCCGTTCATCTCATCTGGCCACCTCAGAAATTCAATCCCTAAAGGGTATCATGTATTTCCTGGCTTTACTGATAGAGGTGACTAGTCCTTCCTGTCTAGTTATGCTGAAGGACCCTCTGTGTGCACACGGCTGTGAGGAATCTTTCTCTGAACTAGACCGCTGCAAGGCAAAGTTGTGAAGCACTTTTTATTCTCCTTCCTTCACAAGCTGGCAAATAAGCATGACTACTGAAGAGTTCTGTAAGATTATGTACAGGTTCATGTACTATTGCACCCTTGACTTGCACATAGATGAAATTCTAGGGTCTGTGCCCTGTCCCAAATTGTATAGAAGAAACAAAGTGAAAAAAGAATTTCCTTGCTCAAATTTTCCCTTTCTGAAGTCTCTCCTAGCTACGGTTTAAGCACTTTTCTACGGTCAGACCTATGCCTTTTTCCAGTTTTTGACATGTTTTTGTGTTGATTCTTCCTTTCCTTGCCAATAAACTGCTACTGAAGTTCAACACAACCTTTCACTTGAAAGGTAGCTTTTTGTAAAACAATAGAAAACTCAAAGAAACTGCATAATATTGATCAGGGATTTATAAATCCATTTCTTATACTGCAGAATTGGTTTGAAATTATCCATGTGCCCATCCTACAGTCGACAGATCGTTGATTGAACGCGCTCTTGGAAGCCAGGACATAGCAGGGTGCTTCAGAATCATCCCAGAATACATTTTCTCCTCAATTCATTTGCTTTAACAAAAAATATTCCACGTATGTTTCCACCATCTTTACCGTCTCACATTCCCTGCAGGCTTTTTCACAAGCTGGTCTGAGTCATTTGCCTTGTGTTTTCCCACTGGAGTTCAGGAGATAGTGAATGAAGTTTTTGGTATCGGTTCTTTTGCTCCATAGGAACTGTTTTGTTCCTTGCACCACGTATATATTCCTTTCTTCAATTGGCTTGTATGTTCTCAACTCAGATTGTTGTATTTCTGATTAGAGATGCATATTTGCATGCTAATTTTTCTAATTATGTAATTTTTCATATTTAAAATGTCACCTCTTAAATGTTTTCTTCTGTAATCTGCCTTCCACTGTGAGGATGTTGCTTCATTGGTCATGTAAAGGTTACCATGCTTACTCTTTCCCTTCATCAAACAAACTTTTTTACCTTTCCAAACAAACTCAGGAAGTTTTTAATTTTTGTTTCTCAAATGTTTCTCTAAGAGTCATTGTAGTCTCTGTTCCCAGAGAACCCATATGACTGACCACTGTTTCCTACCTTCATTCTTCCCTGTGTAATGAATGGACTGACCTCAGCTTTGACAATGCCCCTTGTTGAGCTGGGTATGGGAGCTGCTAGAACACCCCTACCACTCCAGGCTTTTCTATCAGCTGATCAAAATTACAAGTCTTGTGAAAGACTGAACTTCACCTTTGTCTTTCACATTCTCTAAGCTCATTCAAAATAATAGTGAAAGAAATCAGAGAAAGAAGTTTTTCAGCTTGTACTAAACAGGGGACTTCATTAGGATGCCAAAAAGACTTTTTCCTTTCATAGAACTTATGGTTGGTCATCCTACAGTCAATTTAAAGAAGCTGAAAATACATTCCTTGTTGTTGTAGCAACATGCATACAGACTTAAGTAGAATTAAAAACCCTTGCAAGTACTGTGGAATGAAGATGAGCTCCCTTTTAAATTGCTCTTGGCCTGTTATTTTAGACACAGACAGAAGGGGTGAGTGGGACCTATTTAATCTGAACACTTCTAGAAACATGAAGCGTTAAAATTAGCTCAACAAATGCATCTTGACACTATTTCTTGGCTGCAGTGTGGTGGAGATGACCAACATGCCAGGAAAGGTTTATTTCATAATTTAAGTGACAAGAGTAGCTGAAGAGCAGAAGGGTGTGGGGAGCTACAAGGATGCAGGAGATCAGCAGTTAAAATGTTAGCAGAGAGTGCTTGTGTCAGATGGTGTGAGAGTGCACTTTTATTGAAGAAGCAGCAGGAACATGAGGAGAACAGAGGGCTGGTAATGGAAAACCTGGTACTGCGGCGTGAGCTCCCCATTCACCACGTATGGGAGGAAACATGTTGTACAGATCACTGAGAAAACTGAGGGGTGGGATTGCTTCTCATTTTTCTCCTATTTGTGAAATGCAAGGGAAGTTCACATTCTGAAAATATAAGTTGTGAGGGTTTCATTACCGAAATGTAATCACAGAGCTTTTCAGAGAGGAAACAAATTATGATTATTTAACAAACAAATTGTAAACAGAAGACTGAGTTCTTTAACATACATCTTGCAGATTGAGTAAAAAGCTTCAAGGCTGTATGACTAAAATATAAGTTTAAGAAAAAAATAAATTTCTAGAACCAAAGGTCTGATCTACCAGATTCCAGTTAAAATTCCAGAAAACCTGAATGGCAAATTTATAAAATATACAATAAACTATCCAGATATGTTTAATTTTATTTCAGAAAAAATTAATAGAAATATTCCTTTTTTAATTGAGAAAAATATAACATTGATAATGCCTGCTGTATATCGCCACAGTAAAACACCCCACCTGAAACTGGAGCAAGTTCAGACATTTAACTTGTCCAGACATTCAGTTTGTTTGGGCTGAACTCTTTTACCACCTACTCACAGACTGAAGGATGGAGATTGGTTCTCCATGGTGTGAGCTGATATGTAGACTATTATATGGAAAAGTAAATGTCAAAAGAGATAATTGTGAAAGATGTCCTGTACCTAAAAGATGGATGTTTTTCTAAGGAATTTTCTTATGGTTTATGCTTATTTTTATGACTCTCATGACTGGACTGCAGGAGAGCAGGCACGTTGTAGCAATACTTAGGGAGAAAACATATATTTGGAAGCACATGACTTGAGGCATTGTTTGAGCTCAGCTTGAGCCACCCCAAAATTACACATTTCAGCTTTATAAAGTAAGACATACTGAACAACAGTTGAAGCTCAACAAAGCATTTACAATTCAAATTTTGTGCCTGTCTAGCTTGCCTGTCACTGAAAGTTAGGCTTATATTCATAAAGGGAATTGTTCAGAAGCAAAATAAAATGTCGTTTCTATTTAAAAAAAAATATAGTGCATATTCAGATCAATAACTATCATGCATTATGTGGAACCAAAAGTGATGGTAGTAGTGAGTGCAGTGACCTGTGCTGCAAATAAAATCAGTTTGCATTCTCAAATATCAGCACAGCACAAAAGGCATTGTGTTTTTCCTCTGCTCCCTTGTCCCTGGACTTAGACCCAGCTGTGCTAAGGTGGTGCCTCTGAGGATCATCATAGTGACTTTTTACCATACTTCAAGGAAATGGCTCCCTCTGCAAACATCTTTAAAGCTACTGTGTACTTCTTCAGTACCACAAGCTGCTGGCAATACAGTGAAAATCTACTTTCTTTTTGAAAGAAGTCTGCAGTGAACTGCGGTGTCTCCCAAGCCCTATTGTTCCCAGTAATAGCTGCTCTATGTTACTTGTGATGGTAACAGATGTTTGAGGGTTTTTTAAGCTTTTCAGAAGCTTTAAACTAAGTCTGGCAGCACACCAAGGAGGTATCGGTCTGGTGCTACTGTAATTCATGGCTTAGATGCACTGGTACTACAGCATTAATTACCACTATCAATTGTTTTATTGTGACAATGTATTTTGGCAGCACTAATATACTACTATGGTCCAAAACATGAGGCAATATCTAATTACCAGTCTGATGTCTTGAAACTTAGCTCCTTTATGTATTTCTCCTCGTCTGTTAACAAAGATGCACCAGGAACATTTGTTATGATATTGTCTCTGACTGTATTACTGGTTTAGGCATTAGTAAATACTCCATGCTCTGCATTATTTTATGCATTCATTTATTTAAACTACTGTGAAAAATCGATAGTTCTTATTACCTTGATTATATTTTTTTAATTTATTTCCTGAAATCTAAATGGTAAGGCTAGAGAAACTTTTCAGACTGACCGTCCAACAAAAGAGCAAATGCAACTCTGCATACATAGTAAAAATCATTACCTCTCGTCATGCTTTTAGTACGATCTCTAATTGTTACCAACCAATTGTTATAGCTTTGTCACCAACAGCAAAAAATTGGAACCAGTTTGCACACTGGCTCATTTATTCACTGTCTGTTGCTGTCCTGAATTACTGGCTTTTTTCCCCCTGTCAGCTAGTCAGTCTAGTGAGCTTTTCCTCTCATCCCAGAGTGGGTATCTTCACTGGATCCAGTAAATCTCTCTAGACATGTTTGACTGTTTGGCCTAGATTTCGCCTGGCTGTAATAGAAGCTCAGACAACTTGCTCACATGTTTCAGCAAAGGCATCACAGGATTTCAACCCATGAAATAGTGTGTATAAACTCCATTCAGCCAGTTCAGATTTAAATAAGAAAAGAGTAAAACGAAATTATGTGTTGCTAGAGGGTGGGTGCAAAGATGGATTTAATTAGTTAAAAATATATTAAAATATTGAACTGCAGAAAGCTCTATGAAAATGTTCTTTAAAGAAAAAGGGGAACCTAGCAACGGTTTCTGTAAATTTTACAAATGGAAATTACTTCTCACTACCTAAACTATTCTAAAACTGTCTCAAGACGAAAATCTGCGTCTCTGCTTGACGAAGATAAACCTACATTTTCCCTAGTGCTGTCATTCATTTTATGCTATACACATGTAAAAAACTCTGGGTACATGTCCACACATTGTTTATTGCTGTCAGTAGTTCCACTGATAGGCAGTTTCATGTAGCTTGTTACCTTAGAAAAATGTGAAATGCAATCATAAGCCCTTGGTTTTCTAAAATGTCTTGAATGATTAGACACAGGTAGGGACTGGGGAGGAATGTAACAAGCCCAGATCTGGACTACCAAAAAGTTTTTTCGAGCCAAATATGCTAGAAAATAAAATCATTACTTTAGTGTCTTTTTGCCTTTCTTTAGTGTAAATGCAAATTTATTCTTAAGAAAATTGGAAATCTGAGGAATAGCTCATGCCCAGGGAGTGCATCCTGCTGTATGTCTCTTTACAATCAGAAGGGCAAGAGGTTTCAGGAAAGTGAATTAAATTATTACAACGAGATAAAGTTAAGCAGAGGGAGTCCGTAACCATGGTGATGAAACCACTTTAGCATATCAGAGTCCAGGGGGACTGGACTGACGATGCTTAACATCCAGAAAGCCTCTTTAACCTCCCAAGCTAAGGGGGGGAAAACAGTTCATAAAGAATAGAGAATTTTTCACAAAAGCATTTTTACTGATATTGAGCTGATTGAAATATGCTTAATATGGTGTGCGTAGGTGCATCATCTGAAATCCAACACAAGAGGCGTGATTTTGGCAAAGGCAAACCAACAGATGCTTCTGACACCCAAGTTGCGTAATAGGTTTCTTTTTGCTACCTAGGTCACCTGTTTTTCAGTGACAGCTTAACTGAAATGTTAAGGCACCAGTTAAGTATTAGAGGTATAAGAAAAAAATTGAGGTATGATACATACATACACACAATAGGGGTATGATCTTGTTTTGCTTTACATTGATATTTCCACTGCATTCAGAATTTGTTAAAGTTGCACATATCTATAACCATGTGGATGAGAGTGGTTTTTCGGTTGGTTTTCTTTTGGTTGTTTTGTTTTGTTTGATTATTTGGGGGGGTTTTATCATAAAAACTATATGTAATGATAGATCAGAACTACTTGATTAGTTTTCCATTTGTACATATATTTAGGTGTAGTTTCTAAGGACACAGTGTTATTTAGTTTATATTCAACTCAGCCAAACAAACTGCAGCAATTTAGCAAGATATAAAAGGAGGAGGGAAGATTAACTCTGGAAAAAGATTATTTCCTCTGATGCCTTGGAAATATACTTTGCAATATAAAAGGACTAATACCCCTGTGCAATATCTGCATGTCTGTGTGCATTTGTGAAGGAGAAAGAAAACAGGGAAGGTGAAAGATTTTCTCTGCAAGTAGAATACATGGATAGACTTCCAGTGTAAGAGGAGGGGGGATTTGGGAGAAAATCTAGTCTTATTACGTATTGCTTATTAGGATTTTGCTAACAGGGAGCTTCTTTAAGAATGTATTTTTCTGTTGTTGTGATTTGAATTGAAGAAATGCCCCAAGGGTTTATATTTTCTTATGACAAGTCACACATGCTTTTTCAGTTCCTTTTCATTCCTAGAACTGATATGTGTAGAGGCAGGGTCGTAGCTGTAACAAACTTCCTGTTCAAGTCAATGGTGATCTCTGAAATTGTGTGTGTAAGGCAAAATAAAGACCTACATAAATAACACGACAGGCAATAAACAGCAGAATACAAAACCCTAAACATAATGTCTAGGATGCATGTGTGTTGCAGTTAATATTCTTAAAATATCACTCAGGAAACAAGGTGAAGCTTTACATCAGTATTTGTTTGAGTACATCTCTGCTGTCCTACTATTGCCTCCTGCTACAGAGGTGCTGCATGTGACTGGCAGCACTGCCTTTGTTTTTAGAAATTACACTCTCATGATGGATTACCAAAATGTCACCTGACACCTCTGGTGGCACCTCTGCCATACAGTGGTGTGTGATCAGCCTTGGTCTTTCAACAGGAAGGGGTTCTTGTCCTTTCCCTGATGTATTTCCAGCTCCAGATAGCCCTGCCTTGAGGTTTGTTTTCTCTGCCTTGAGGAATGTTGTTTATGTTCTAGGCCAGTTGTCTAAAAGATGTGCACACGTGCCTGCCTGTCTCTGTTTATACCTAACTTTGAAACCCAATCAAAAATTTTTTAGCAACTTGACAGCAGGGAAAAGCTCTCAGCTGGACAAGCATCTCTACAGCTACTTAAGAAGGCTGCAGAGACATTACCCCTATTTTTCATGTGTGATGTAACAGTGAGAAGGGCTGCTTTGGCAGCTCAGCTACTTAAGCTTGTAACTGACCACAAGAATTTTGTATTCATCTCAGGTGTGTAATAAAATAACAAGACCTGTAGCTGGTTGAGAACTCCATAGACTGACAGAAGGAAAGGGATTGGGAATTATTTGAACAGAGAAGGCATTTGGTGTACAATGTAAAGCCCTACCACTTGTACTTTGCTGAACTGAACTGTATTTAGATTCAGAGGTTTAAGCACTGGCTACTAAGAGTGTTTAGATAAAGTGTTTGTGAAGTTACACTGTTTTGATACCAGGGCTATTTAGAAGCTATTTTTTAGATCACTATGATGTTAATGGTATTGTAAAGGTGGTACTATTAGGCATCAAAGTAAACTGCTTTTAGTCAACCAAATACCTTACACATAGTGTGGTGAATCCATAAACAGATGTGTAGATTTGATGATCTGAGTTATAAAAAGTGTGTTTGAGGAATAGCTGTAGATCTCCATTAAATAATACCTTTGTCATTTGATCCATAGGTAACAAAGTGCTGCCAAGTTTTTGCTTCAAAAGATGTTTCTTTTGAGTGGCTGCAATGGTGGAAATATGAAATAATTTTGTCCCTTTATTTCTGTTGATGTCAAGCTTGGCTTTTTAAATAATTTTAATATCTCTCAGCATACTTGAACCTAACAATGCTAGTTGAATCTTCTGTAATCTAACACAGCAGCTTGCCCTGTCATGAGGAAAAAAGTCAATTAGAAATCATAGTTAGTAATTACAAAAAATTATTAGGGAAAACAAATCTTTCTCATTTACTATTCACAGAAGTGGGTGGTCTGTGCTATGCTTAGCATTCAAGAGCCTTCCCAGTCTAGGAAAATAAAATAACGCACAGTATCAATATTTATATGTTATTACATTAGCAACAGCAGATGTAGTCTGAATGGCTATGGGGTGTAACTTCACTAATACACCACTAAAAATGTGAATAAAGAGTTTATAATATGCAATTTCTGCAATTAATTGCAGCCTTGAACATTACACTGCACTTACTTTACAGCTGTAACCTATTGTAATGTGTATCATCTGCACATCAGTAATGATCATTATCAATTAGATACAAACAACTATTTCCAGCAGCACTTACAATGAGCAATTTTAAATTATCACTTTGAAAAAGCTTCAGTAAAGACCAGCAGTTTTTATTCAGGCACAATCTGACCTATTAATGAACCTTATTTAAGCTATAGCCACAAGCACTAATACAAATAGCTTTTTCCATTCTTAATACAAATATAGTTTCATAAATCAAAGCTACTATGCATTTCTGATTGTTCTTAAGAGAAAATATATATTCAAAAATATCCATTGCTTAATTTCTGCTGCCCATCCTGCCCTACAACGTTTTCATCATTACTTTGTATGGTAAGTCCAGCCTAATACCTGGGCAAGACAGTCCCCATAGGCACGGCAAACCCTGTGAGAAGGTAAATCTTTTCCTCTGTTGATTAACATCTTTTGTCACTAATAATGAGACTGTACACATACTAAAAAAAAAATAATAAAATTGAAAAATCTCCTGTGAATAATAATTGTATGTTTGGCCTCGACTGCCAGAAGACTGCCTGCCCATGAGATGGAAGATGTGTGGGGCAGGGACAGTTAAGTCTCCGAGAGATTGAGCCAGCTGAAGCTCTTGCAAGAGAAACCGAAGTGTAACAGGCAGTGGGGGAGTCACGCTTGGGGGCAGTATCTTGCCAGGTGTGTCAGTATATCCCCAGGATGGATTTTAGTGTACAGAGGGTTAGATGAGATGTCTCTTAGACCTTGAAAATAAAATTTTGGGGTTTATTTTGAAGGAGATAAAAGATTATTCTTAAAATTTGTGTTTCTGATTTGTGTAAGGAGAAAGAAAGGTATCAGGGAAAATCCTCTCACAAAGTCATTGAACTTTTAACATCTAAATCCATGTACATATGATCACCTAGAATGTAATCAAAGGGAATCAGAACAAGAAATGTGTCTCTTTTAAGGAAATACTAGGTTTATTGCTCTCCAGATGAGACACTGGGGATTCTGAATGATAGTTGGTAAATGCTAAGGAAAATGAGTAACTGCCAAGAGAAAGGAAATACATCAGTGGCATCTCAGAGTTCTCATCTGTATGCTTTTTTGCCTTAAAGAAAATATCTAAGGATCATTGCATGCAAAAAAAAGTATCAAACATCTTGAGCTCAATGCTTCTGAAGGAAATATGTTGTCATAGTGAAGCAGGACTTGAAATTATCTAAAGGGACCATTACACTACGCCTCTGCCCCAAGACAGGATTAACAATGTCACTGTCATATCTGACAGATGTTTACAATATCATCTTAAAGACTTCTACTGACAGAGATGTCATAAACTTCCTAGGCAATCTACTCCAGTGTTTAACTATCCTTATTCTTAGGAAGTTTTTCTGAAGTCTTGCCTTGGTCTTTCTTACAGTTAAGCCTATAACCTCTTGTCCTGACAGACTTGGCCATGAAGAACAGATTGCAGCCACACCCAGCTATTCCTTAAGGACACATTCTGGAAAGAGCAGGATAAGAAAAGCACATTTTCCCATAAGAACGAATGATGGGGGAAATGCTTACAGGGACTTAAGAATTACAAGTGGTTTAAAATCACAGGGAGCAGGAGCAGAGTCACTGGGAGGAGAGTCTGTCTTTTCTGCTGCTGTCTTTCAGCATGGATCACTGTTCTGAAAGATATCAGCTATGCCACCTATGAGACTGAATGTCCAAAGAAACTCTTACAGTGTAAGCACTCTTGATATTTCTTTCTGGACAGTTGCATCTTCATCATCTTCCTTAGATAAATCAAGGTCAGTCAATCACAGGTGAGGGACAGAAGAAATGGGGTAATGGTGGTGGTCAGCAAATCACAGTGTTAAATGGTCAGCAGCAGAACTCTGATGTAGCGGACAGAGAAGCAGAGGATAGTGAGGTGCCGCTGTATTCTCTTACTGTCTGCTGAACCCTTTTACACAGACAGAAATGACCATAGATTTCCCCCAGTATTTTCTCTCTTGCAAGCCATCCAACATCCATTTAATCTGCCTTTTATTGCTCTTCATATCTGCAAATAGTTAAATGGGTTCGGAGAGATGACCTGGTCACTTTTTATTTTGTGGGCCAGCTTGCTTTCTGGAAGGATTGGCTGCCTGAAGTAGTAGGACAAAGAAAGGATTGCAGCTGCATCAGCTGATAGCAGCTTAAATCTCTCCGGAGTTGTAGTGTTAGTTCTCAAACATCATACTTTAGTAGCTTCAGTCTAATAGAATAATATATTTCTAACATTTGAGGATGAGGAATACCCTAGCTCAATTTCATTAAGACTGGATGCCAAAGTTAGACACCTGAAACTGTTTGGGGTGTCCTACATAAAAACATCTTAATTTTCCAGGGTTTTGTGCAGTCTTTTGATTCAGCATCAGATAGTAATGTTTTAACAGAAAATTTTTATTTAAGAACCTAAACACAGATTCAGATGTGTAAATCCAGACACATGGCTTTGAAATAATCACAGAAGTAAACCCACAACCTTTAAGACCAGGTTTATGAAAATGTATGAAGACATGAGGGGGGAGAAAAGGTTTTAGCAATGAAGATAAACTTGAGATTAACTTATCTTAAGATCGTATTATAGAGTCTCAAACCATGAACTATTTTCATTTTGACCTAATTATCTCACTATTCTTAATAAATATCTCAAGTTTGATTGAAGAGTGGGGGTGAACAAATGCATGTGAGATGTCTACTGACTGCGACAGTAAAGGGTGACGGTGGCCGTGGGAAAAAGTTAATATGTGTCTGCTTTATGCCTCTGGAATGGACTTCAAATGCCTATCACCACTGTGGTTTTTTCCATCCCTCTGGAATGGGACTTTTTTTGCTGGGGCACAGGTGTAGCTTACATGGAGGCAGAGTGAACTCTCTGTGTGGGGTGGCGCTGTGTGTGAAAGCATGCAATTACTTATCCCTCTGAAACAAGGCAATGGTGTCCCTCACACTGACCAAGTCCTGTACAGGGGACAACAGTTTCTAGGGATAGCTCTGCCTTGCAATCCAATTGCAAAACAGCTGGCACCTGACAATTCTTGGGGCTGCTCCCAGGGGCAGCCCGCGTTGGAGTAGTCACGAGACTCTTCTCTGCAGGCATCTCGCTGCTGTCCTCTCCGTGAAGGTTTACGGCATGGGGAATGGGCTGCACCCAGGCGGTGACAGCAGCAGGAGGTACTGACAATGAGGCAGCTCCTTCCTTCTGGCAGGTGGTGTCATGATGATAGGAAACCAGCTCATTGCTGAAGTTGACCCTCTCCACAGTGGATTTGGGTGTGCCACAGCAGAAGCACCAGCAGCCCAAGAGGTTGCTGAAAGCCCTCCTGAAGTCTGCGTTGAAAGCATAGATCACTGGATTCAATGAAGAGTTGGCCCAGCCAAACCACACAAAGATGTTGAAAGTGGTTTGGCTAACACAGGCTGACTGTCCTTCATGGTCTTTCTCTAGTGTGGGCTGACAGAAAGGCAGCAGGCAGTTGAGCAGGAAGAAGGGCAGCCAGCAGCAAACAAATACTCCCATTATGATAGAAAGGGTCTGTAGCACCTTGGTCTCCTTGTGCAAGGAATTCTGCAAAGAGGAGGCGGGCTCCTTGCTGTGAGCTGGCCACTGCCCCCCTGCTCTCTCAAGGGTGGAGATACGGCGGATCTGGGCCTGGGCAATTCGATAGATCCTGGTATAGGTGATGATCATTATGGCCACGGGGATGTAGAAGCTGATAAGGGAGGAGGTGATGGCATAAGTGCGGTTCAGTCTGACATCACATCGGGGTGTCCCAGGCAGCCGGGAACCCGGATATCCCCTGTCCTTGGCTTTATGCCAGTGCAGCTGCACTGGGATAAAGGAGATGAGGATGGAGAGGGCCCAGGCCATGGCTATCATGGCACAAGCAAGGCGCTGCGTCATCTTGCGCTCATAGCGAAATGGACTGGCGATGGCCCAGTACCGGTCCAGGCTGATGATGCAGAGGTGGAGGATGGATGCGGTGGAGCACATGATGTCAAAAGCCACCCAGGTGTCACAAAAGCGGCTGCCGAAGAGCCAGGAGCCTCCAACCACCTCAGTGACTGCCTTCCAGGGCATCACCAGCAGGGCTACGCAGAGGTCCGAGATGGCCAGTGACAGCACAAACCAGTTGGTGACCTTGGCGCGCAGGTGGCGGAAGCGCAGGACAGCCAGGCACACCAGCGCATTGCCCATCAGCGTGCTCAGCACCAGGGCGCCCAGCAGGCACCCGGTAAGGGCCCGCAGCACCCGCGGGCTGTCCCCCGCCTCCGAGCTTCCCATCAGGGGCGCTCCCTCGGCCGCCCCCTGTCCGCCTGCGGGGCAGCGCCGGCACCGCTACCCCGGGACCCCCGGCCGCTCTTGCCAGCGGGACGCCACCCGAGGGACCGGCTGTGGCAGCGGCCGCCAGCGGGGGCATCTCTGCCCGCCGCCCCCGCCCGCCTCAGTGATCCCCGCGGCGGGTCGGGCTGTCCCGGCGGTACTCACCGCTCCGGCTGCCGGGGCCGCCCGCCTGTCGCCTCCTCGCCGCCGCCGCTCCCGAGGCTCGGAGGATGGGAGGCAAGGAGGGGCTGTTCCGCGGCGGGACTGGGCGGCGGCGGCCCCTCGACGGCGGAGCGGAGCGGTGGCAGCGGGGACCGCAGCGCCGGGACGGAGCGGCGGCAGCTCCGAGTGCCGCCCGCGGGCGGGATGCGGCCCCCGCAAAGCCGGAGGGAGAGGGGCGCCAACCGGGAATGACGGGAAAGGTCCCTGGGATCGAGCGCCCTTTCGAACCGCACGGAGGGAAATTTCCCCACAGAATCGTCCAGGAAAGAGCCCTTTTCCAGTTTTTAGTATGTATTGCCCAAAGTGTCAGAGGAGGGGGAGGACCTGGCGCTTTTGAAGTGTCTCATTCTTCTGGAGACCACGATGACATTTCAGGTTTGTTAAAGAGCAGGATAGCACTTTGTGTCGGATTATGTACATTGAGAATGCCATCTAGATATCAGAATCCGTGTTTTTAGCAAAACAACATTGCGCTATTTATTTTTTTATTTGAAATATTATGTAAAGAAACCAAAAGCACAGCAACCTAAGATCAGTTTGAATCTGCATTTTGTCATAAAGTTGTTCATGCCTTTCCTCAGACACGGTACCCAAAAGCTGCCTCTTTTTTAAGCCAAAGGTGTTTTCTGGTGTATTTTAACAGATCTTTCATTTGCTGTTATAATAATATGCACGCTGCCATATAAATGTCCTTCATACATTTACATTCTGCTTTCAATAAAGTACCCTAATACAAATAGAATATAATCCTTTATTTTAAAAGAATTTATATGGCAATCCTGTCATGAGAAAAAGAAAAAAAAAAGAGATTGGAGTGTGAATAGAAAGTATCAAGTAATGTAATTAATTAACATGAGAAACCGGCATTTATTTTTAAATGAGGTATTTTTTATTTTCTCTTTGTCTCTGAATTAAAATTACTCCAGTCACTAGTGTCAATACAAGTAATTTTCAAGCCAATAAGTATCTGATTTCTATTTACTATTCTGATATTCTTTGTAATTAGAATACAGAGTGGAAATTTTAAAATACAGAGTGGAAATTTTGAACAGCAAAGCTGGCAGCTTTGCCTGTAAAAAATCAGCACATTTAAGCTAAACTAACTGGATGGTATTAGTCATAACAGATTGTTAACATTTGGTCGGGTTTTTTGAAGATCCTAATTTCTTTGTGCCTTCAAGACCCCAGCCATCATAATGCAGCCCACTGTTTTAATCCTGCTATGACATTGAAAATTGGAATACATTTCTAGTTATTGTGTTTCTAAGATGAACTCATAATTCAAACAATTGATCTAGAATCTTCTCTAATGAAATATGTACTTTTTTTAAACAGCAGTAGCTGTAAAAATAGCATAGGCCCCAAGATAAGAGCCAACTCCACATCTCTTCTTATTTGGAACCAACCGTAGTTCTACGTATGTGGATTTTGCCAACATCTGCAAACCACAATAGGTCTCTGATGTTCATTCCAATCCTAAGGACTAAACCTTGGTTTGTAAGAATTATCTACACACTTGCTAATTTGACTCAAAACATTTACTTTTATTTAACATTCAATGTAATGATCCTGAAGAAGAGAACATATTTGTGAAGGATTTTAAATGGGATAGTAGATGGACCTAAGGCATTACAGCACTGGAAAGGAAAGGGCAATGCTTTTGCATATTCAGCAGATAGTAGCGCTGCAGGGCTCTGTAGTGGAAGGTAGCTAGCATTATCCGCACTAAAGCAACTGTTTGCAGTGTCTCTGTTCCAGTTCCCAGGATTTCATTATGCTCCACTTATGTGTCTGGCTCCTCTTTAGTATGCATTATAAGGGAAAGTGTATGTATTGTTGCTATTTTGTGTGCATGTCTGCGAGTGCCCTACCTCAAAATTTTGTGTCTTTTGGCTAAAGTAAAATCTCACTGAGAAGTAGATACCACAAGAAATAAATTTCCTGTAGTTGTAATTAAAGTAGGCATCTGGGTAGAAGCCAGAACCCCTACTAATAATCTCACTGATAGGAAGGTTGCAGTGTAGACTCAACCCTTATTAAACACAAGAGAATCTGCACAGAGAATCTGCACATTATGAAGCCTCTTACCACAAAGAAAACATCAACAGACGCATTCTTCTTAGATACCAGAGGATCCAAGTGGAAAATGCAAATTCTGAGGAAACTATATAATGAGTCAGTGGCAAAGACAGAAATAGAAACATTGCCCTGCTTTTATTCCTATATTAGGCATGATGGAGTGAAGTGTAAGCTTTTAGGAGAGGGACGAAAGACAGACACAGGGGAAAACACAACACTGCGTGAAAATTAGTGTATGCAGTAAGTCGAAAATACTGTAAACTTTGATTTTAAGGCCTGTACCTATTTCTTAAATTTATTTTACTCAGAATAGAACAGGAAGGTTCTGAGCAAAATAATGGAAGAAAATTCTGATGGAATGGATAAGTCTGTTTTGACTCCGGAAAATTTCCAAGCTTCTTCCATCTGTGAAAAAAATTAACTTGTCCAGAGAATATACATAAAACATATTGCAATGTATGTAATGTCTTGATACTGTATGGGTTTTTTAAAATGCAGTCACTTCTATTTAAAATCTCTCTCTCTCCAAGAAGAGAAAAAAGAGATTTATATGAGAAACTAAAATCAGTTTTCTTCTCCCTCCCTTTCCTTTTCCTGGTCTTACTTTTCCCTTGTAAAATTATCTCATCCTTGACTAAGTGTTCACATGTTTCTAGTACATATTATGATCAAGAGGAGATCTGATTCAGAAATTAAAATTAAGCCTTTAGTGGTTTACTATGATTACATTCATCTAGGTCTCTGGTGTGCTGCCTGGACAACTGAAGCAGTTTAAAACTCAGTGCTCAGCAGGATGTGAAATTTCAACCCAAGCATGAAGGAGCCTCCTGGAAGGGCACTGCAGTTCTCAGGTCCTGTGAATGAGCCTCGAGCAGGTCAAGAACAGGGTTTGCTCTGCACCAGAGGGCTGTGTGCAGGAAAAGGGCAGGTGCTGCTGATGTTACGTGGTCTCATAAAGACTGAAGGTTGCAGTCACATTTGTCTGGTGCCAGTCACTGCTGCTTTGCCAAATGAATCTAATACCAACAGTGGTTACATAAATAGTTAATATAATTTTGAGATCTTGTCCAATTTGGAGAGGATTATTATAATCAACTTCATGAAGTGGGGTCAGTTTTTGTATGTGATCACACTGTGTAAAGGTGTATTGAGGTACTGGTAAAATGAGGTTCTGGATTAGTTGTCTTCCTTGCAGTCTGAAAAAACATTGATAGTATGTGAATTATACTAAACTGGGTTTTGTGATTAGCTTTACATGGACTTTACAGTCCCTTTAGGAACTGGTTTTAAAGTCTTGGAAGAAAATGTCATTGAAGGCAATAATGGTACATCTGAAACAAATATGATTATCTGTCTATCCATCTATTTATCTTCGCATAGGCAAAGAGTCTATCCGATTTTGTATGTATAGGTGTGTATGTACACATGTACTCTTGGCTTTATATATTATATTCATGCTTTCAAGGCCATATGAGTTCTGTGAACTTGATCATATACTGAGATTGCTAAACTATTTATATGGTTAATCCAGCACTTACTGTTGAAAATAAATGAGTTTTGATTACAGAAATGAATTAGCTTTACAAGTGAACTGGAAGTTTATGCATAATTGTTTCAGAAACTGTGTAGAGAAGTTGAAGAAAGGGTAACTAAATCAACAGCTAAGTATCAAGAGGATGTTTAGTCTGTTCAGACTTAAAAGAAATAATTTGAATTTGTGTCATCCAGTACAGAGTCCACTCTAGCTCTTCACATATTCTGAAGTTAATGTGGTTCTTTGAGAAATATCACTGTGACTTGTTTAGCAAATCAGCTCTTGAGTTTGAAATAGCTTTAAAGTTAAGTAAGGAAGAATAAAAAATATATAATATCTGACTAAATTACTTTTCTGGGAAAAGTGCCTGGCATCTCTCCGAGATAGAAAGGCCAAAGATATCAAATTCACTTTTAGGAAATGCCCTCCAAGCTTCGCTCTGTGATGGCTTATGAATACCAGTCTGTAGGGATGCTGTGACACTTTCAAATGATCTAATTTGGAGAGACCCTATTTGCAGTTGGGATTTCCTGTGTAAGTGCCTTAGGAGAACAATCACTACAGGTAAATGTCTTTCCACTAACACTTGCTGGTATCACAACACAATGGGTACTCAGCAGTGAAGATGCTACCTTTTGTGTGTCTAGACCACTAAGCAGCTAAATCGATTTCATTGAGAAAGAAAGGGAAGGTGTGTTGTTTTGACCCTTCAGGTCTCACACAAAAGCCGCATGTTTTTGCTAGCAGCTTAACCACTTCATCTGTAAGCACTTGGAGTTCTTGGGTATGCCACCTGGACATGATGACTCTTATGCTTTTAAAATTATATGATTGCTCTGATTTATCTTGTAGATACTCTTCAGTTTCAGAGGATGCTTTCTTTTCATTACTGATAAGATCAGAACAAGAGTAGCTGTCATGTCCTCCAGTTTAGAATTGAAGTAGAGAAGATAACATTTACCTTGGAAAGACTGCCTGAATCTTCTTTGATTATTCCCTATAACCTCTAGTAATACAGGAAATGCACATTTAGAGCCATACCATCCCTTCTAATTGCTGTCTTATTCTCTGTCTGCTGTAGTCTACTGTTCCTGAGGCTGTTTTCAGTATTTGGTTTTGGAGCTGGACCTCAGAATCCAAAAATACTGCATTCTGGCTTAGCTTTGAGTAGATATCAATCATTTAGCCATCTTGGGGGGTTTTGGCAAATTGCTTTCTTTTGTCATGTTATTATTCCTTCTACTATTCTCCAGAACTAGCATACATGAGCCTCTTGGTTTTTCCCTTCTTGTGTTTTCTTATCAGCTCCCTTGGTTCAGTTCTAGCTCGCAGCTTCCAGCAAAGGAGCCCAGATGAGAGATTGGGGCTGGCAATTTATCCCCTCTGGCCCACTGGTTTGACCTTCCTGGGAGAATGCCAGTGATTGAACAGTAGTATTTTTCACCTTCAAAGTGAAATGCCCATTGTGACATCTGGGAACAGTCCAAAAGCCAGAAGGTAAACCCAGAAGCTTTAGTGGCCAGGCAGCCCTGTGACAGTGCTCTTGACTCTTCCGATCCCGAGCACCATTCTCTTGCAGACATGGAGCACCTCTGCAAGGCAAAGCAGCACACATCTGGCTGCAGTTAATGGTGGCGTTGAGTTGGCTCCTGACATAGCCCAGCAGAAAGATGGTGTTAGTGCAGTCTTTGTTCTCTTCTGTATGAGCTTTTGAGTTGCACTTTATTGAACAAAGCAATGTGTCCAGCTGCTTGGGTATTTTATGACAGTGGTTGTCATTTTCCAGGGTGGCAGGGCACAGTAAAGAGCTTTCTGATTTTACTATTTAAAGGCCTTTACATCCCTACAGTAATCAGTACCTATGTTATTTTAACTAGTGTTTAATCTAGATTAAAGTAATAAAGATAATAATGTGAAAAACAGTTTATAATAAAGTGTGGACCATTTTAAAATGGTCCCTCTGTATACTTCAGGATAAAAGTAGCTTATTGAATTTTTTTGCATTTTAAAAACTAGCTTGAAAATAAAGATTAAAAAATGCAATCCACCCCATGCTTCCAATAGAGGGCACACAAAGCACTTTGCAGAATAAAAGATTTTTGAAATTTGCTCTTACTAACTGATGTGGCAGAACTATTGTCAGATCATACTCAAATTCCTGTAGAAATTATTTATTAATTTGTCTCCACTTATGGCAATACATTTCCAACATAGCACATAAATTATCTCTTTGGTTTGCTTCAGAGTATGCAAATTTTAATTAGTCAGAATATCAGTAAGAGTTTTCCTTACTTTTTTTGCCCATGCCCCCACAAGGTGTAAATAGTTTTTTGAGAGATGATATGTGGTATTTTCATGGGGCAGACGATTTTCTGTCTATATGTAACAGTGCTCAGCTCTCAGAATTAAGAAGTCCAATTTATTCTCTAATTAAAATTATTTTACTTTCAAGAATTTCAGACAGCCACAGCATTGCTTTTCGTTTTGTTTTGTGTTCTCTTATTTCAGAGATTTAGTGAAACAGGGTCTATCAGCAAGCTGGAAAGATGTGATACTTGATAGCCACTGAATTTCAGGGTTTCACAAGGACCATTTCAGTCTCTCATCTTGTTACAAGTCTCTATGCTGCCACTATTACAGCTAGCTGTACTGCATGGTCAGACCGCACAAGCACGACGCACAATTGTTTTTGTCCTGAAGAGAAGACCCAGCCACTGCCACCAGTAACATTTGGTGCTTCAAAAACCTGTGTTTGAGGACCAACAATGGCTCAGTACCCAAAATATGAGTCAGGCAGAAGTGATGCCAGGAGGCAGATAAAAGCCTTTTGAAGGCTTCACAGCCCTATATTAATTCTTCTTTCTTTGAAGTTCCCACATCCCTACAGTCTATCCAAAATGTATTTTAGAACAATATTTGGATTCCTCTCAAAGACTCATTTGACAGCACAAACTTTCTATTACCTAAGCTAGGTTATGGACATATACTGGCAAGCAGTGGCAAGCCTAATTTACACACTTACTGTAAGCTCATGGCTGAACTACAGCATCTAAAGTAACTGGGCACTGATGTTCCAGGACACTTACAGACATGCAGGCACAACAGATAAAGTCCCACAGCCTACACTGATTGCTTTGGAAATTGATTAAGATTCAAGTTCTTGTTCTTAATCTTCAAGGTTTCCCCAGATTTCATGCTGACAAAAGATCACAGTTAATAACTACTTGGAAATTATCCCTGGTCAGAAAAACATCCATCCTGCAGGAGTTGCTTGATTGCAATCTTTGCCCTGGAAGTTCCAACACTTCACACACCTTGCTACCCACTGTTACATGTTCCTTCTCTAGCAAAAACGAAGCAAATTTGTGTTTGAATACAAAACAATTAAACAAAAGTCCTTGTCTGCAGTATGTGCTTCTTTCCCTCTGGTAGATCATGAGAAATATTAGTTGCACTGGCTATATCTTCATTGCGTGATAGGTACTTTCCATGCAACACTACTATTTAGATTTGGGACAGGTCCCTTTCCATCTTTCCTTGACTTTCCATCTATGGAAATAATTGCATGGAGAAGTGGAGGCATGATGTATGATTGGCTCTTAAGAGTGAATCAGGGTAAGTTATACCACTGGAAATGAAAAGTGAGAAGTGTCCCACTGTCCCACAGTTCAGTCTAATGGCTGCATTTACAGCCATTGTGATGCAGTGTTGGACTGGGACACCGCAGTGATAAGCAGAGCATAAAAAACTGTATAGAATAACTCATCAACACAAGCTTTCAGAGCTGTCTGGAAAATAGCTCAGGATATGTGTAGGATGCAACACTGCATAATTAGAGGGTGATATTTCTGAATAGTAAATATACGCCTCTTCTTTTTTTTTTCCCCCTCTCATTTTCCTCATTCCTGTCTATCCATGCAAAAACATTGATGAATGTTTTTACAAACAGACAAACATTTCTTCGCAAATATACTTTCAAAATGGCCTTAATAAACAATACACTTCAAAAAGTTTCTCCCCTTTTGCACTGCTTGTGATTTAGTCCCAGTCCCACTGGCTGTGCCTGGCTGCACCATTTCCCAAGGGCCGGTCTGCCTGTTTAGTGCACCTTAAACACACAGCAGTAAAATGAACCTTACCCTTTCCAACCACTCCCTATTATTATTCCGTTCGCCCAAGGCAAGGGAGACCTGTTCTTCTAAGGATAAACTCTTATTTACTATTATCTAGGACTTGTTCAGCGTTCACAAGCAACACTTTGTAAGCTGAGGTAGGCAGTCCTTGCTTCCAGCTATTTATTCCTGTATCTGCATCATCTAGCTTCATGTGCTAAGAGAACCAAGAGAACTGCCAGGACAGTAATGTAACTTGGCAAAAAAAGTTAAGCTATTTTTGATCCGTGGGGAAGGTCAATTCACACCAACATTGTCACTGAAAACTGTTCACTTGTTTGCTCTTATACACCCTGTGACAATTTCTTCCACTTTCTATGAAAGGTTTGAAAGCTTCTATGTTGGTCATATCTCAAGAAAATAATTTATAATAAAATCCAATTAAAAGTTTTCATCTGCAAATAGTCCTAAGCCAAATCCTGTTCTCACTGAATTCAGGAGGGAAGACTCTTTCAAGTTTCATTTGTTTTTCTTGTTGGACTTCTCTTGCCACTGAATTTATCAGAAAGAATTCTAGAGCACCCAGACCCTGATGCTCAGCCTTGGCAATATTTTAGAGCCGCGCTGTATATCTATACACAGCAACTGTAGGTCCAAGTCAGATTTAAATCAGATCAACTAGATTATTCCTAAATATGTAATATGACCTCAGCTTATGACGCAAAGAAAACATGTTTGGAGAATGTAAAGACAGGCTCCTGTTCTCATAGCCCTCAATGTGTATTACAGTATTTTTTTAAAAAAAGGAAAATTCCAAAGAATCCTTTTTTTTTTTTTCCTGCTTTTGCTTTATCAGCCATAGGAGTGATTTTATTAGTATTAGTGACACAGTAAGCAAACAGAGCACAAGACTGAGACAAGAATTTGCTCTAGTCACCATGGGGGAGGACTAACAAATCTTTATCAACAACATACTAACTTTAGAAAAGTAAATACTCTCATTGCATGTTACAAGGAATGTTGGTAGGAAAAGTGCAAAGTAGAATCCCTGCACCTGAATAAGCTGCCACAAAAAAATTTTCTGCTGTAGGATAAGACCTTGCTGATATCCTGCCTAAAAACCAGGAAGAGTTGAGGCTGAATATATGTGATTCAAAATGCCTCTAATTAGTGGATGAAATATTAAGGAAGAATTGCTCTTGGCCCTAAAAAAACCTCATGCAAACCCAAAAGGGGTAGGTGGAGAAGAACTGGCCAAAATATTCTCAGGGAAAGGAGAAAAGGGCTCACATCTTTTCATTACAATGCATGAATGAATTCCTTTTCATTTCATCCCAAAAATATGCCTCCACTAACAACACAGGGTTACTGCCTGAGCAAGTGAGGATCTCAGGCTGAGGAATATGAGATACTGTGTTGCCTGTTTACCCTTATTCTTCTTTTTCTTCTGCTTCACCTGTGTTTGTTCTCTGCTCTAGTCTTTTGGTGGATCTCAAAAGGTGGATTTGTATAAAAAGAAAGAGAAAACTCTCAGTCACACGATGACATTTCTGGCAGACATGGACAGAGCTTGGAGATTAGCTAATTAAGTGTGTGATTGATTAGCTGGATAAAAAGAGGAAAGTAAAAGCCTTTTGGATCAGAATCAGATTTTAATTTTTTTCATTCCTCTCTTCTGTTCTACACGATTGAGAATCTGTGTGATTGCATTTCTGTTTTGTATGTGGTAATAAGTACTTCTGTTTGTTTCTATTTTACCCTGGTTTCAGGGGAGGGTGATTTTTAGATGACTCTCTGTCTGCATGAGTTTAGTGACATTAATACCAGGAATATTTGGATATGTCAGATGCCTTTAGCTTTTGTGTGTCTTAATGGTGATATCCAGAGGGAAACAGAAGTCTATATGTAGGTATGTCATCTACTTAGCCCAGCTGTGGGCACCATGGAGGTTACATGGAAGGAGAGTCTTCCAATGAACATCAATAATCTGGAAAGCCTTCTGGCCCCTAGCAGAGCATGGAAAATACAGCTTATGCCACAGCAGTGCTCAGGGTGGGTTTGGGCATGTTTGAACCACCACAGGCCTAACCATACACAAGCAAAGTAGCACAGGCTGAATTCTCTTAATACAGGTATACAGCATGTTGGATCCACAAGCAGTGTAATTTAATTTTAAGATAGCAGCAGGACTGGGAGTGTGCCAAGTAGAAGCTTTCAGTGTGCGGGAGTCTACCAAACGTCTTAATTAATTGTTAGCTATACTCTGAAAATGAGATCTTGTCCAGAAGGCTTTGTATTAAAAGTGCAAACTGCTATTAGTGGGGTGCAAGATATTCTTACCAAAGTAGCATTTCTGAAGACGTGAGAGCCTCTAGAGCGAACTGACAGAGGTCACATCTGTGTTGCAAATGGAATAACATCTGAGGTTTTGGGAGCCCTGAGGTACAGCTCTTACCATATATTGATTTGAAGAAGCCATTCCATATTTTAACCAGAGAAGTGATGAAACAGCTCTGGGAAACCACCAGCTATATATTGGTTATGAGTGTACCTATTAAACATGTATTTCAGCTGTCAGCATTGGTTGGCACAAGAGTTAAGCTAATATCTGAGTCCACGCTACATTGTTCTTTTGGAAATGACAACCTAATGATAGGTATTGGCTGATTAGTTTTTCCTTTGGAAATGAGAATGGCTTATTATTTGTACAGTTTGTTGTTTGGATTTTGTTACAGAGTAGTGTTGTTCCTTAGTCTTTGGGAACAAATTATAAATTACAGTTTCCTTGTTCATAATTTCCAGAACTGCAGAGAGTGTCTGATTTATGAGCTGCAGATGGGAACTGGAGATGAGAACTTACACAGGAACATAAGAAAAGTCATTCCCAGCAGATTAAGGGTCTGTTTATCACAGTATCCTGCCCCTAAACCAGAGGGTTGGCTCACTTTCCGCTGCTAGGAAAAGGTCTGAGTCTCACTGGGAGCACAAGCAGCTCCACAGAAGTTGCCTAAACTACGAAACAATGGATGAAAGCCCCTGAAACCTCTCTGAGCAGTGGCACGCTCTAACTGATGGTACCTTACTGGATCTGCCAGCCAAGCACTTGCTTGGTTTTCTTTTGAATCTCTGTAGATGTTTTGCATCCATAGCACTTAGCCCCCAAAACTTTCCCTTTCATTCTTTCCTAGGAGAATGTCCCTTTCTTACGTGTTGCCTATGTTCTCTTTTTGTAGGCAGCACAGGTGGGACTGTGAGGTTGATTTCAAGCAAGCTAACTTGCCTTTTAGAGAAGTTCTCTCTCTCTTGCCTCCAGAGGGGACCTGTAGAAATGCTCAGAAATAGGGAGGATGAGTCTGGGCCTTGAGCACTCCCACTCTGGGCCTCAGTACTGGGGTGTCCTGCAGTCTCTGTACAACAGCTGTAAGGAAAAGCTAGTATATCTCAGCACTGTAGGAAATTAATGACACAGAAGCAGGTCACCTGTCTTCTCAAATCATTTGCTATCTTATCCTTGAGGAAACAAAAATACAGGTGAGAGGAAGACTGGGTGAAGCTTAGGCTATTGTATCTATTGTGATAGATAGCCCTGGGCAAAACAGTTGTCATGATTTTGGAGTCAGTAAGGACGGTCACTTTGTTTCTCACCACCAGACATGAGAAGAATATGAAAAAAGCTAATTTTAAGGATTTTAGGCTTAGTACTTTCAGTAGCCATTCTGATGTTAAAATTTACTGGTTTATTAGCTGTTTTCACTAATAAATTATGCTATTTCTCATGTGAATATGTCTAAAATATTGGATACTAAGGGTCTCACTGCCAGATCAGAACTGTAGTACAAGTATGTAATTTTTAACAGCATCAGGCAACAGTACAGTTACTATATGTTGTGGTTAGGGTGGAATCATGTGATTTAATTTCTTCAGTGTCAAGATGAAGAGCTTCCCACTCTGACCAGTCATTTCCAGTCTCCAGTCAGACATAGTTTAACTATTTTTGTGATGATTTAATTACTTGGGGGGACTTGCCCTAAAACGAATCAGTGAAATTATGTGGGATTTTGATTTTCTGAACCAGATGACTTCCTAGATATAGTAATAATAGTAACACAGGACTGTTCTCTCACAAGGCTCAAAATGTGATCCTCCATCCTAGCTCTTTCAGCAACTTTGCTCTTAAAACTCCTGGATTTTATAGCTACCTATCTGCTATTTAGTCCCACTTCTTCCTTGTGGATTGCTGACACGGTTCTGCCGGCTACCTGCTCATCCTTGCTCATTCAAATCAGACTGAATTGAACTGGCTGAACATCTGCCCGTTGATGGGAAGGAGTGAATTAATTCCTCATTTTGTTTTGCTGGTGTGCATGGCTTTTGTTTTACCTGTCTTTATCTCAGTGCATGAGTTTTCTCACTTTTATACTCTCCCATCCTACTGGAAGAGTGAGCAAGTGGCTGTGTGTGCCTTAGCTGCTAGCTGGGGTTAAAACACAGCATTCCTATAGGTGGAAATCAATGCAAATACAATGAAGCAAGTGGCCTTATTTTGTGCAAATCAACATAAACAATCCCTCTAGAATCCCTGGCATAATTTCCTACTATCCCAGCTGCACTGATTGAAATCAGCTCACCATAAGCCAATCCTGTGTTATAATCCCAGTGCCAGTCTTCGTTTTGCTTAGCTTGTTTAACATCTGGTACTGTTTTGCTGGTTCTGCATTAATTAAATCATAGAAGTCTATTCAAGAGTGACACTGCCATACAGCATCCCAGGTAAATAACGAACACTTTGTTGAAAATGAGCACAAACACTCTATGGATCTGAGTGTTTCTGTAAACCTGAAGTCCTCACTAGTAAAGGCAGAGAGCCTCTCTAGCACCCAAGAAGTATGTTTACTCTGCAGGCACAATGATCATCCTCCACGTGCCTCTGGATTACAGTGGAGAATAAAAAGCCTACCACCCTAGTTACAGCAAAAATCTTAATTAAAAAGCTTCAGCTAACCAAAAAGCTTAATTAGTTCATCTTTGCCAATGGTTTCTTTTGTTCACAGTAGCCTACAAAGTGCTTCTACAAGCAGCTCAGCTGTCATATCCAAGGGATAGGTAATCCTGGGAATATTTACTGGGCATTTTTGCAAGCAGCTGAGGCCAATGGTCCTTTATCTGGCATAGCTGTAGCTGGATGAGGCTGCATACTGCTGTCAAAATAGGCAAGACAAAGCAAAACAAAATCAGATTTGTTTCTTCTCCAGCCTCTGAGATCCCAAGTACTTGCCAGTTACTCAAGTCAAAAGGGTGAGACCAGATTTGCCTGTTGCATGTGCAACAGTGTTGCACATCTGACCTCAAAAGTACACTTATAAGATGACAAGAAAAAAAGAAATCACTATTTTTTTTCTTTACTTAAACAAAGCCCAAATGATTTAATATTGCAAAGTGCTAACAAGAACTCATAACACAATGAAATGCATCAACTTTTTATTTAGGTGAAGATTGCCAATTTAAACCTTTTTAAAATGCTCACAGTTCTTAAGAAAAAAACCCAAAACATTAAAAGAGGATGGCTGTTCCTTCCCTGTGGTGGGTGAGGCTTCTGTCTGGGCATGCTCCACTTTTTTGCCTTTAAAAGCAAGGCCCTGCAGTGCACTGTAGGACCCTTGAATGTGGGGTTTTCAAATGGAGGACTTCTTTGGCCAAGGATTTCCAGGAGAATGGCACTTCCCTTGCTACCAGTTGTGTGTATTTACTGTTGGAATACAAAAGCAGTCTGTTGGGTTGAGGCATTATTTTTGTGCTTGCCTAGGATGAGCTGTAGCCTACTAGAACAAGACTGAGACCTATGCTGTTACCTGTACCTCTCTGGGGACTTGAAGCCCCTTTGACTTTTCTTTTGTGTGTGACTTGTGGCCTTGCTCCCTTGCTAGGCAGAGGGGACTGTAATACCTTGTTTTTCCTTTGAGGGATGGTATGGGAAACACAGCTCAAGGAACCTGCCTTTCCATCCACTTCCCCAGCGATAACCTGGGAAGTTACAGCATCCCATCACTGCTCAGGAGAGGATTCACCCCATGATTTCGAAGTGCCCATCCTATTTCTCTTTTCTCTCTGTCCTCTTCTCCCCAAAGCTCAACTTGGTCCTATCTCCTCCAAAAAGAGATGCTGCTCCCCCCGCCCAGTCCTCCGCGGCCAGCTGCTCTTGGCTGGGCGATGACACCCAGCCTGACCCCCCGCTCCCCCGCGAGTGACAGGCGGGGAAACCGGTGCCGGGTGTCCCTGGACCCTCCCAGATCCGGCACTGCCCCTCCCGGACACGCCTTAGCCCGCCACCGCCTCTCCCGTCCCGCAGGCACAGCGGGGCATCGCAGCACCCGCGCTGCTCTTACACGGCTCTTTATCACTGTGTTTTAGGGGGCGTTTTTGGTTTGGTTGGTATTTGTTTGTTTGTTTGGGGTTTTTTTAAGGAAATAATGACAGATGTGACACTACTGAACGCCCTGCAGGTCCCGTCCCGGTCCCGGCGCTGCCCCGCCGGGCAGGACGCTGGACGGCCCGGGGGTGCCCGGGGCGGGGCACAGCTGTGCAATGCGTGCGCCCGGCTACCGACCCGCGGGGCGCTGGGGCAGCCGGGGGGGGTCCCGTTTCATCCCAGCAGGAGCGGCGCTGGGGCAGCGAGGGAGGGATGGATGAGGCCGCCGGGTTGCGCTCTCCCGGAGCAGGCCGGCGCGACACGCCGGTGGAATGCGGTACATGCTGCGCGCCGCCAGCCTTTAGGTGCAATACGGTAGGGGCGGGGGCGTGGCCTCCAGCGCAGCTCCGGCGGCGAAAGAGCCGGTCTAGGTGGCATCTCTATGGTTCCGGGTGCGGCCGCGCCGGGCGGTCGGGCAGGCGGGCGCTTCCTGCCCGTCTCTCTATGGTGACTTTCCGGGGGGAAGGGCCGGCGCCGCGCGCCTGCGTGTGCCGGGCCCGCCCGCCCCCCGCCGAGGCCGTGCCCGACGCGCGGAGCGGCGCCGGCTGCAGCGCTCGCGGCGCCGCCGGT
>JAWMRA010000162.1:19630016-19892792 GCA_035584735.1 Pseudotriccus pelzelni
CCGCCCCGGGCCGCCCCCGCGGGGGGCTCTGCGCAGGGGAGCGCGGGGGTCGCCGCGGCTCCGCGCCCCGCAGGAGGGGGCGGAGGAGGCGGCGGAGGAGGAGGAGGAGGAGGACGGGGAGCGGGATGGGAGCCGGGGCTCGAGCCGGCGGGGCGGAGGGCCGGGGCAGGAGCGGCTGCTGCAGCGGTACCTGGCGGCGCTCGGCCCCGCCGCGGCCGCGGGTGGGAAGCGCTGCCCGGAGAAGCCCGCGAACGGGGCCGCCTGCGCCGTGGGCCCCTGCGGGAGGATGACCAACGGGGACGTCGGCTTCCTGCTGCCGCCGCAGGAGCCGCCGCCGCCCCCCCGGGCAGGACGGGATGAGCCGGGGGCGGAGGAGGAGGAAGCGAAACTGCAGAACGGGGGCTTCCTCCCCTGCCCGCCCGGCCCGGCGGGCGGCGGCCCCGCGGGAACCGCCTTGGAGGAGCCGCTGCGGAGCTGCCGGCTGCGGGGCGAGGCGGAGCGGCGCGGGGAGGCGGCCGGCAGCCCTTCGCCGCCCCGCAGCCCCGGGGGCGACGCCGGCAGCCGGGCGCTGGCCGGCCCCGGCGTGCGGACCTGCGGGGACCGGGCGGAGCCCACGGCGCTGCCCCCGGCGCCCCTCGGCTTCACGGACGTGAACCTGAACTCCCGCAACACGTACGAGGTGAGCCGCCGCCGCAGCGCCCCGGAGCACCTGCCCCACGGAGGAGGGACGGCGCCTGCAGCCCCGGTACCGCCGCCGCAGGAGCCGCCGGAGAGGGCCCGGCACCGGCTAGGCATCGCCGGCGCCGGCAGCAGCTTTGCCGAGTTCTTCACCAGGTAAAGGAGCCGGCGGTGGGGCAGGTCGGTGCGCCCGGCAGAGACCGGGACGGGGGTTGGGGGATGCCCCGCGGGGCGCGGGCGGGCGGGTTCAGGTCTGTCTGCAGGACCGGCGGGGCTGTCTGAAAGAGCGTGTCTTGGGAGAGTGGACGGTGTCTTACTGCGGGTCGCAGGAAAAGCGATTTCAGCCTTGATGGACTCTTTTGCCAGAAAGCAGGCACTCTTAAAGTAAGGCAGAGGCTTTGCGTTGGACGTGACGGTAATATGATAAAGGCGCTTTTACTGCTACGAACTACATGGACTTCAATCTGGAATTTGCTTCCTGTACCAGAACGCTTTACTGTCTGCTTCATCACACCGATACTGATTAAACTGCTTGGAGAATAAGGTTAAGGTTGTTGGTATTGGAAAGTACTTTCAAATCATTGTGGAAGTTGCAAAGGCTTTGCTACTTGGTGATGGTATAGATACAGTTTACTTATTTATTTTAAAGTGTGTTGTGGGAAGCTTCAAAGACAAGGCTCAGCGTAACTTCTCTCAAGTTTTTAGCACAAAATCAAAAACTATAGGACATCCATCTTTGTCAGCTGGGAGCTCTTTAGCATTGCTCGTTCTGTAGCATACGACACAGGAGATGCAGCATATCTGTGATAGTTTATAACATACTCTATATTACTTTTATTATGTTTGAAGTGGGGAGTTTAATTTTCAACAGTTTTTATTCTCCCAAACCCAGGAGTTATAGTTAATGCGCAACAGTTACTCTGAAAGCACGGCAGGTCTCTAAGTGTCTTAAGAAGACAAAATAAGATTAAATCTATTAACTGAAGAACTGAGATAGGAGAGGCAAACTGAGAAATGGGCTACTTCTGCTGACCCTCGGGAAACAGGGAGATGGATTCCTATCTGAGGACGAAGATAGTAGTAGTTGCAGTGTAAGTTTGGTGCATCTGCTTTGTTTCAAGGATAGATTGAGAGATGTCCTTCTATTCCTACTGGTTCCTATTAGTGTACCTCCCATACTTTTTCCTCCCCCCCCGCCATGTTATGTGAGCTGCAGTATATTACCTACCTTTTGCCTCATTTCTTGACCATTTTGACCAGTACCATTTGTACCTTTTGCTTATTACCCTGGAGAATTTTCCTCTTAAGTACTGCAGTTTAACCCCAGCTGGCAACCAAGCACTACACAGCCGCTGATTTTTCTAATAGCTACAATTATATGTAAATTATTTTAAAAAGTGGACACTTCTCACAGTTATTTAAAGAAAAAGAGAGAAAGTGGGGGGGAAGTCCTACTGCCTTCACTGTGAAAGCTTCACTGGTGTAACTGCCATGACTGAATAGTTTGACTGATCAGACAGATCTGGATTAGGAGCCTGCTGTTTCCAGCTGCTTGTTCCCAACTCTTCAGTTATCAGACTGGCCTGCTTCACAGTTCTGTGAAATAATCCATGTTAATTGCCTGTCTTCATTTCGCTGAACTGGAGGAGAAACCAATGAGGTGAGGTGGGGGAAAAAGTAAGCAGCTGTCAACAGAGGCTTCTTATCCAAAGTCTGTGACAGGAAGAATGACTGTGCCCTTGAGATAGTAATTAATAATTATTCTAAGATCCCGGGAAAGTTTGCATCAGTGATTAAAGCCTTTCTTTCAGGTAAGTATTAGGTGTAATATTTGGCCCTCAGATCTTAAGTTGTATTTGTGCCAATCATTAAGCCTGTCAAATCAATGCTAACTTTTAACTGAAAAATCATTAGTTTTGCTCTACTTCTTTCTCTTAACATGTGAAGTGGGATGCCATGAGTAGATCAAGGGTATGTCAAGCAGAGTGTTGTGCCAAGGAAAATTGTATGACTATGGTCACTTGTCTCCACTGTGCTACTGTTAGTTCAGAGCATTAAGTGGCTTCTTGAAAGTCACTTGTCACTGCCTTGTACTCCTGTGTGTGATTCATAGTACAGCCATATATGAGCATTGCTCTTGTGGTTTGTGGTCTTACACAGCATCTTACAAGGGCAATACTTTGTTCTTGGGTTATTGGATCGCTTTTGGGTAGCCCCAGTGGATTGCTGTTGGGTACAGAATGGTTCAGTGAGCAGGAATATTGTGTGGACAGTTGAATTAAAGCCGTGATGACTTGAATGATACCTTGACTGCAGTATGCTCTATCGCCCAAAGCACCGCAAACAGAGCAGAACAGTTAACCAAAAAGATCAAGCAGGAGTGAGTATTCCAGGGCTGAGATAAAGACACAGTGATTCTGCACCTCTTTTAAAGATGAGTTCTACTTCATAGTTCTACAAGTATTTACCAGGCATCTTTTCAGCTTATATAGATATTGTTTGTTTACTAGACAAATTTAGGTATCTGGTAGTTGGCAAAGCTTCTTATTCCTGGATTCAAAGCTTATTGTTGACAACAGCAGTGATACTTGCTTTGTAGTAGTAGAGCACCATTTTCCCAAGTAGGTGTTTTCCAGTATTCATCTAACAAGATTCACAAAGAACTTAATTCCTAACTGCCACTTCTTGTAGGTCTTTCTGATGTGCTGTGAGAAATAGTAAGGGGTTGTAAGCATGTATAGCTTGTTGGCACACACATACTTATAGAAACTGTCTTTAGTCTCATCCTCTCTCCGTCACCCAGAATGGTTGTGTTTATTGGCCAGAAGTTTTGAAAAATACTCATTTGGGGAGATGATGGAAAGTTGAAGGGAGTCAGTATTTGTAAGAACAAGGAATTAAGAAATCACTGAAGCTCACATATTTTTCTGTCTCATTGTAAACACAGTCCTGTGATTCCATAACTAGATAGTTCTTCAAAAGCTGCTAATCTTTTTGCCTCTACAACTGTCCTTGGTAGAGACTGTGGAGGGTTGAAGAGTTTCCCTTCCTGAGTGTTGTCACTTGTGTACATAGTAGCGTCTCTAGCTCTTGAGTTTATTTCAGTGTATTACTGAGTAGCATTTGCATCTTTTTGTGCTACATAAGCATCTAGCTAGTCTACAAATGCACCCTGTGAATGTTTAGTACCAGAATCAATGTTTTTCTTAGAGAAAAGTTTTTCATACATAAGGCAGCATGAAACTTCAGGGGATGTACTGTGCATCTATGGAGAAAAAATATGTTTATCAGGCTTTTGTTCAAAAAGAAGAGTCAAGTGGGAACAGGTTGTCCTAGTTGTGACAGTTTTTCTAAACCTTCTGTTTATGTGAAGATAGGAGAACGGATTGATTGGGTCACTTCACAATGCTTAATTTATATTTTGCTGTTGTCTATGCCTATATCTTGGTCAGATCTTACTGACATCCTGAAAAAGCTTGTGTGTTTTATTTTTGATGTTGGGGTTGTTTTTATGTTGTCCAGATAAAACAAATAAATTCAAACAAATAAAAAAGTCCAAATATACTGTCAATTTATTGGAAAGATATTTGGAGAGAAGATCTAAGGAAATATAATAAATGTTCCCTGCAGAAGTCACTAGGGCTCCCTTAACCCTTCTGTCTTTGTTGGACTGAGTTGTTTTTGCTTTCTCTAAGCAATCTTATAACCTAAGTGAACAAGTGGATATATATAAGTGCTTTGAATTAAAGCTGACTGGAGAAAGTAGGCAAGAGCACCTGGACCCAAATCTGCGAGTAACTTCAAACAGTGTTCTTTTTTTTTTCCTGTGTTAGAGACATAATTAACTTGATATAAATAAGAAATAGGATTTATATTATTGAATTGAGAAGATCCTGTGTAGATTATTCCTTCACTGTTTGCTAAGAATGATTTATTTTATGAAGGTGTGTTGACATGTTTCTGGCTTTCAGTCATATGAATAACAAATGTAATGACAGCTTAAGTAAACGTAATCTCCAAAGTAAAGCAGACTCTAGCAAACATTGAAGATGAGTGCTCAGCATTATTTTTTTGACTCCGTTTTTTTAATAACTGTGTGCATATAAAATGTTACCCAAATTATGTAAAGCTTTTATTTATAAAAAGTTAAGGAAATATTTCTGGGCACCTAAAGTTTCTCTCACAAGTGCGGATCCCACTGTAGGAAATTAAATCTAAAGGACAACACCCTTGTTTTTATTAATGAACCAGTTCCAAGGAGTTCACAAAAATAAGCAAGTCCTCAAGATCTATGAGTTGAAACTGCCTGTTTGAGAAAGCTTCACTCCCAGGTCTCATGATACATAGGTTTTAAAGAGCTTTGTGTTGCTGGAAAACATTAGCAATGAATGCTTCCCCATAGGTAAGATGCTGTGCAGCCATAGTACCATTTTGCTTAGAATGTCTGTCTAGCAAACCAAAGTTAAATTTCAGGTGTGCAAGTAGAAGAGTGTTACGCTGATTTATCTTTCAGTAGGGTTTGGGTTGCAATGTTGCTCCAACTTCTGTCTCCAGACAGTCTTCCCTACCCCTGCCTCCCCCAACCCCCCAAAAAAAAGGTGACTAAATAGCTGTCACTTCTAAAACCTTAGAGCCATGTGTATAATCTTCATCATGTTATAATACTTAAAGTATTAATAGCAATTTCTCTGCACTGCTTGGTGGATAGTGTAACATTCTATATTGGTACTTATATTTGCACTAGCAATTTTGTAACCCTATTAAGAGTTTTTGTGAAGTAAGTTCTCCTTAAACTAATGCTGTAGTTTTTTGGTGGGGGGTGGGTTTTTTCAAGCCAAACAGCTGAAATTGCTCTCTAGTGTGCAGCAAACTATTGGAGTCAAAGCTTGTTTTGCTAAGGAATGTTTTACAGGGGCATTTTAACTTAACCTGAAAGCATCTCCTCTCTCCCTCCCCCATCTCTTCCTCTCACTTTATTTTGCAGAAGGCCTTTTCATTACTTGTCTCTTCTGCTTATTTTGTGTCACAGGATTTCTTACAGACTCAATGTATTGAGAGTAGTGTGACAAAGTGAATGGGACCTCTCTTCTGAATAGGCTATGACTAAAAGGACAGTATTTTACATGGGAAATAACAACCAAAGGAGGTCACTTTAATCACAGCTGGCCTCTAAGAAAATGATAGTTTTATGTTTTTGCTCTCATGGCTGTTCAATTATTCATTAGGCTATTTTGTCCTAATTGCTTAAGAATAAAAAAGGAGTTTAAGGGTTTTTGGACATGTTTCATTCACATGGATGCAAAATTTTTTATTCCTATCTTCAATTTCTTGGAACTACTGAGATGTTTATGATATGAAGTCTGTAATTTTTTATCCATCATTGGTCTTGTTTGTTTTTCAGCTGGGAAGGACTAGATTTATTGGACTGGGTAGTAGGCATCGCTTTAAACTTCTCAGCTTCAGCATATGCATGTCTTTTTTTTTTAATTGCTTTCTAAGGAAATGAAGCTTAGTTACTGTCTCAGCTCTCTAGTACTGCAGCCTGTTAACCCAGGCTCTATAAAACCTCTGAGACTTGAGAGGACTCCAACATAAAAATTCTACAGATTTTTGAATGATGCCTGAACATAAGGAGAGCCTGCAACAGAGAGACTTTGCTAATTTGGCTCTGTATTTTTAGAAATCAGTCAGCTGTGCAAGCCACCTGCAGGGCATATTGCTTCTGGCTCAGCATTGGGGTAACAGTATGAGAGATGCATGGATGTTGTTGGGTGAACCTATGACTTCAATTAGTAGCAAACTAGTTTTCATGGTCATAGATGAGTTTATTCTTTCAGAACTTCTGAGGGCCAAACACTCAGACTAGTGTTCTTTTAAATTCCTTTCCTGATTTCTTACCTCCTGACTGAAAAGAACACCTGTAGCCTGTAGGAGTACTTTCCTGTCATTTTTGCTCTCTTCTCCAAGGTAAGTAGTCCTTTATTAAGAAGAAACTATGTTCAGTTTCCACTGTTATATTAGAAAGTTTTGTTTAATGTGCTCTTGGGTACGCAAATGAGTCTCTTTTGATCATGTAGTATAATAAAAGCTTCCCTGTTGGCTCTCCTTCCCTAGGGCATTCTGTTGATCTAAACTTCCTGAAGGCCAGCTATAGGAGTAGGCAAACTAAGTTATTGTCTAGAAGTAAAGGAGAAAAGATAACAGATATAGATAGCAATGAAACATCTATAGCCCTCCTGCCTCTGTTGCTGAGGAAGACACTGTGGGAAAAGGGTGCACTTCACACATCTTACTTGTGCTCCAAGAACAGATGAATTGTTGATCCCAGCTCTTCTGCTTTCTATAGCAGGGGAAACTTGGCCCTAGTCAGGTCTCAGACCTTGCAAAGCTTAGTCCTACCTGTGTTGCTTCAGTTGTCCAATGCATCCATTAATGTAGGATCTTGTCTATCTTGCTTGCTGGGCAATAATGAAGCCGTTTGTATGCCGGATGCCAGAATGCTTTAAAAAAACCTAAACAATATATGTGCTACCAAAGGTATTTGTGTAGTTGGTAGCTGTGAAATGGGAAGCAGTGGAGATTCCAGAGCACAAAGAATCTACTTTAGGCTGACGAGGAACTGAGGTGATTTAGTCTGGAGAAAAGGAGGCTGAAGGGAGGTCTCACTCTCTGCAAATACCAGAGGGGAGGTTGTGGTTAAGTGGGTGTCAGCCTCTTTTTCCAGATATCACATGATAACATGAAAGGAAACAGTCTCGAGCTGTGGCAAGGAGGGCTTAGATTGGATATTAGGAAAAACATCTTCACTGGAAGGGTAATCATACACTGTAACAGGCTGCCAGGGAAGTAGTTGAGCCACTATCCCTGGAGATATTTAAAAGATGTGTATATGTGGCACTTAAGGATGTCGTGGACCTGGCAGTTAATGGTTGGACTCCATGATCTTGGAGGTCTTTTCCAACCTAACTCTTTCTATGATTCTAGCTTTTTGTTGTTGTAAACAGTAGGTGTTTTGCAAGTTGCTTTCTGTTCCTGAAATTATGTAGGTAGCTGAGTGGTAGATTGGGAATTTTCTTCCTCCTTTTGTAAAAAGCCATCAGGCAAAACTGAAAGGAGTGAGGCTTTTGCATTCTAATATCAGGTAATAGATGAAAAATTAATTGTGTTTTGTAGTATTTCTACAATTGATCACTGAAGCACTGACATAAAATATACTGTGAATTGCTAACCACAGCAGAAACCTGATACTCAGAGTGGCAACAAAAGTACTGCAGTAGTACTTTGTAGTACAACATTGCACAATCAATTAGTTGACAGGCACTCTGTCTGGAACCAGAAGGGAAAAATATTAACTGAAGCTTAGCCAGGTTGGGCAGAGTAGCAATTATCTCCAAGTCTTGGGACAGTCTTCAAAATAAAACTCTGCCCTGTGTTTGAAGTTACAGTTCACAAACTTTTAAGCTGTGTCAAAGGCTGGAAGTCTTTCTCACCTTGGTCATGCAAGCATATATTGTATACAAACATTTGAACTATAGAGATAGTGACTGCCCTGATAAATCTGGTGAGTTTTGCCTTAACTGGAAGTGAGTCATTACTAGAACAGTTTCAAATCGTTTGTTTAATTAGGTTGTACTTTGTGAGATATCTTGGTGAGCTGATTGAAGAATTTGCTATTGTCAGGAAACAAAGGAAATGTTTCTTCCCTGCTTCTGGTATTTATTTGATCCTCTGTGAGCTGTTGTAGCTCATTAAGCTAGGAGTGGAAAAAGGTTCATGGTTTTCTATGGGATTAGTGAGTTGAATTGACTTGCAAGGTATGGGAAATCTTGGAATCAATGCAGCAGAAGGGAGTGCAGAACATAACTTGGGCAAGGAGGAGAAATGAACTTCCCCTTAGTGGCCACTCTGTGGGAGGAAGAGGTCTTGTTCTTCTAGCACTGTTTTGCTTGGATTATGTTGCTGGTTAACTAGCTTTGACTTTGCTGGAGTAGATATTCCTGACCATGCAAGAAACAGCAGAATATCTGTAGGAAGGAGGTAGAAATTCTCTATTTCTTTTAGCTGTGATCTAGGATTTCCTTTTAGATACTCTGAGCAAGTGACATTTGATTATTATTACAGAAGATTGACCATGTTTGATGTAGTGTCAAAGTAGCTGCTGAACTGCCTGACCAAATATGAAGATAATAGAATAGTCTGGCACAGAGCTCTCTTTTGCTACATCACTCTGAAAAGTAAAGGTGTGTCTGCACTGATGATCTCCCATTCCTCATTTTGTATTTGAGCGCTCTGAAATTTAACCCTGCCTGTTACCTTGCATATGTGTCTGCTTGTTTATGTAAGTTTTTGAATGCTTGAGCTGTTTGTAAAGCTGACCTGTGCAACAGCTGTCTGTTAAGAATATAATGTGGAGTGGTAAAGAAGTGTTTATCGGTAAGTGTTCTGTACGGAATGTTCTGTAGTACTGCTAAACACTTTCAACTCCTAAAACTCCTCAAGCGTCTGTGTGCCTGTAGTAAAACTGTTTTGCCAGCAGAGTTGGTAAAGCCACTTGGGACTGCTGTCAAATGAGAGTTAGAGCAATAAGGTTGATGTAATTTAGTCTCTTCAATGCAGGTCCGTAATAGTTCTGTTAATCTTTCTGTCCTCTCTAAGAGGCCAGAAGCCACCTCCTTCAGTACCTCCCAATCCTTAGCAGATAGTCTTGACAGTTCATTGAATTTCAGACATACTTAATTGTAGTTGAGGCTTTAGTTTACCACTAGTATCAATGGAAACATCATATTTAATTCAAAAAATACTATAGGCTTGTTCTTGCTGAAGATGCATGTTCTTCTGATTAGGATTTTTGTTTCCTTATTTTAATTTTTATTTGGGAGGAGGAGGAAAGTAAAAGCTTGCTTATATGCTTTAAAGACTGTAGCATAGAGTATTACAGATGCGAACATGGAAGTTCCTTTGGAGATGGTGGTTTGGGATATTCTTTGGGTTGTCTTGGTGTGGAGAGAGAAAAAAAATATCTTTGTACTGCTAAAAGGTGTTAAACTAGAAACCTGTAACAAATCTGTGTTTGGAGTAATAAAATTTAAAGTGAAGTTTGTGTCTAGCTGCTTCTTGTAGCAAAGTGATGGAAGACACGAACTGTAAAATTGGTTGGGTCACGTCTCCTCCCATGTAGAACAGAAACTTGTGCTGAGAGCAGCCATATAAATATGTTGAATCAAAATGGGCTGACATTGAAGTTATTGAAATTAAAAATGTAGAATGTTTAATACATTCTAAGTCTTATTGTTTTGTTCTAAATCTCCATGTTAAGAGTTTTAAGCTAAGCCTAAAAATACTTGCATATTAACTTAGAAATTAAGGTTGAAATGTGAGGGTAAAGGATGAATTTAAAAGTATATTTGTAAAGTAGGTGGTATTTGCTTTTAATATGTTTATGTTCATGTCACTTTTGCAGCCATAACTAATGTGAGGAAATAATTATGAGTGTGAAACTGAGCAAATAGCTCCTGGACAATGTCATATAATTCAAATCTAAAATACCAGGGAAGCTGTGACAACCTATCCTTTGGTCTAAGAAGTAATTACTGTGTGCACTCTGAACATATACTACTAACTTTTTGGACACACTTTTTTAATCAATTCCTACAAATTGTGTACTGTATATAAGCAGTCTAAGATGTAGAAATAGAATCCTACTTCTGTTGCTCTGCAGGCTTTGTAAGTGGCTAACCAAAAAGGTTCTATTTCCTTTTAATGATTCATTATTTATGCTTAGAGTTGAGTTACGTTTGTTTCTGTATGTAAATTATTGAATAGTCTTGTTTAAAGTAGAAGGGCTAATGGTGCTTAATAAAGCAACTGGGGTTTTTTTCTGCTGTTATTACCAAATTATTGCACATAAGACCTTAACAGAATGGACAAGACTGGAGTATGGAGAAAAATTCTGTTGTGTTCTTACACAGCTTTGGTGTCTTATATATGGTAAAGACATGCCAGTGTGAATCAATTAATTCTTGTTATGTACTCGGCTGTAGTAATGAAGGAATATGGCATCACAGCCTTGCAGGGATCTTCAGAATTTGTGCAGATTGTTCTGAAAGTATGGTTTTAAGTAACAACTTCTCGGTTTAATGCTATACCGGTAAAAATGAATCTATAGCAATTCTTGGGACATACCTCTTCTAACTCCTTACTGATATAGCCCTCTGGATAAAGATTATTGGGTAAATAAGTAATTTCCTTATCAATTTGTCTTTCAGCTAACTCAAATGTCAACAAATTTCAAATGTAGACCTATCTTTTATGCCTAGGGAGGCTATTTAAAAATTAGCATAGGGATGGAGCAAGAGCAGACTATGCACACAAGGAGAACTCTGTTCCTTGTGGAGATGCAAAACCTGTTGTTTTGTAATACAAATACAATTTTAAACGAATTTTGTTGCATCATATTCCTTTTACGTATTCTGAGGTTTTATTGGAATCAGTAGGTTTTTAATGTGTTGCAGTTATTGCAGAGAAATGCAGCTTCCAGGGCTTTTAACTGCATCTGTCTTCATTTGTGCTCATTGGTAGCATTAATTCTGTGTAAGATTCCCCCTCTAAGCCTTTCTGATTCTGTGAGGAAAAGTTACGTATCGCAAAGTGAGGATGTTCTTGATGGGATCCTGATTCTTTCCTGTTTTAAAATCAGACAGTTGTATTATGCAGTGTTTACTAACAGGTATTAGATGCTTAATCAAAAGGAAAATCTAATCAGCCCTCACTTCCTTTGTCAGTTCTCTTGACTTTCAAATCCTGTTTTCTCAGTACTTCCCTCTTATCAGAGCTCTTGAAAGCTGGATGCAATGAGAAGAAATGATTGATGATGGAAAAAGACAGCGGATCAGATTAGTATGTATGTAAAGTAAAAGAAAATGTTTTAGCTTTTTTTCTTTAAAAAAAAAAAGGTAATTTTTAGTATGCTAACATAACTTAAGGTCTCTTTTTGCAACTATTTTATTTATAGATTAGTAAGTAAACATTTTGAGCAAGGTCAGAGTTACCTTGCAAGGGAAAGAATTCAAAGACTAGTAGCCTGGCTTTCAGCATCAAGATTTAACCACATCTGTTCCTAAAATAACCCCAAATTCTGAATATTTTATTTGGAAAAAATTATTTTTTTGATGCCGTGCTGCAAATTTTATAAGGACTGCTTTTCAGAGATGCCCACAGTTTGTTTGTTTGTTTGTTTTGTCTAACATGGTGCAGCATTTTTAATTAAATTTATTTGTATATTAAAGCGAACTGTAAGGAAGCATGTTTTGTTGTTCATTGATAACAGTAATGATGATCATGTGGTTTATGCTCTCTTCTGAGACCATATCCTTGTGTCAGTAGTTGATACCAGTAGAATTTTGCCTTTTTTATTTTTTTTTTTTTTAGTGCAGGATTAACAAATTGGAGAAATGCAGGCTAATTTTTTATATGCTTTATACTGATATTCATCTTACATGGCTCAGGTGTAGTATCCAAGGTACCTGAAATCTGTATATAGATTGCCAAAAGCATCAGGATGGGTGAAGTTTGAGCCTCAATGTGGAGTTCTATTGATTGGATTCTCTAACACCAAATAAGAGGTAGAATGAGGTTACAGCCATTCCTTAATGGAGAGGAGGCAAATCCCTGTTGTGACTCCTGACTGCTTTGTTTGACTACCTTTGAGTTTGCAGTGCCTTTAAAGAATCTGATTAAAACTGTGTTTCTAGACTCACTGGCTAAACAGTTGGTGTGGCTTTCTAGGGCTTTCTGAGCTGGGGCTGCGCTTCAGTGTTGCTGAATGTATGGGTTTAAGGGCTACAGTTTTATAGAGGGAGTGGAGAGATGAGTCAGTGTCTGTATCTTGCTTTAAAGTAAGAGAACTGAGAGCAGATACGGACTTGTGAATGCTGTTTCCAAGAGCTATTGTTAAGAATGCTGAACTCAAAGGGGACTTTTGGGGAAAAATGGAAGTAAATAAAGTTGATTGCTTCCCGTAACGCCCTACTATATCTTGACAACATCAGAGCTCTGAATCATCAGAGATAAATCTTTTAGGAGGCTCCTTTGAATCTGTTATTGGAAACCTGGGGATGTGCATTTGGAGTGGGAAGGAAAGCAACTTCAGATGTTGCTGAGATGCACAAAGCAGTGGAATACAGGTAGTCTGTTTGTGGCACCCATGGAGCTGTAAAAAGGGAAGGTCCATATGTGTGATCTTTGAAAGAACTGTAGCAAAATGATGTCTAACTTGAAACTAGGTTACAGTTTGACATTTTTGGTTGAACAACAGACTATTGCAAGACTACTTGGTCTTGTGGAGAGGTGAATCACTCATACCTAAAGGCAGAGTGCTGGAGTGGTATCTAACCTGATGCTTTTCCTACCTGCTGATGTTCATGGTTGCTGCACTTCAGGTTTCTTTGAGTGGCTGTTGTGCAAATACAGCAGCCCAGTTTCTAGTCTGGTTTTGGATATAATTTAAGATCAAGTTTGAAGTAACTGTCTTGTATTGTTCAGTAACTTCCTCTAAAACTTGGAAATCTGTCATCATCTTGGACTAACATATAGCTAGCTTGGAAATTGAAAAAGATTGTGTTCGGATTTTTTTTTTCAGGAGAGAAGCCAAACTCCCAAAGTAAACAAAAAAAATCCATTAAAACATCACGTTCTACCTGTCCTCTTCTGACACTTAATTCTAACTGTATTTAGACTTCACTAATTTATCTTAAATGGCAACAGAAAAACGATTTTAAAAGGAAAAGCAGAATGGAAACAAGCAACTGCAGTAGTAGAAGGTAACCATTTCTACAGGTGGCATTAACGTTAACGTTTCTGAGTTACTGTAGCACCAGTATAGTGAAACTTGCACAGACTGCTGTGGGCACAGGCAGTAATGGTTGAAGCAACATTGTTAAAAATAAGGAGGAAACCCACCAGTCATAGCTGTCACTGCAGCTGTTGTAGCTGTGTGATCCGAACCTCATAGGTTTTTGTGTAGTGTAATCCAAACCTTGTTAGCAATACATGTCTTGATGTGTGCCACTAACAGCTTCTCCTTCTCTGGCATTTCATTTAGTTTTCAGGCTCTTCAGGGCAGCTACTGAAACGTTTTGGAGTGTCATTTGAGAGTGTTAATATGTGTTCTATAAAGGTAGCAGGGAAAAAAACCCTGCAACTTTTCCCATGGGTTTTTGTAAACTAGAGCTTAAATCAATGAACTAATTTAATACTTCTATCCCATGGGTCCTTGCAACAGAAAACATTATTCAGTTCTAAAGTGTAGGCTTCTTTTTAAGGAATTTTGATGGTTCAGACAGATTTTGAGATTCTGTACCAAAGTGCTATTGACTTTTCAGCCATCTCAATAGATGACTTCCTGGGATCAGTGAAGCTCATGAATATTCTAAGCAGCAACAAATATATTAAATCTAGTACACTTCTGCCATTCAGTGAATGCAACTTCTAAGCATTCACAGATGCTGCTCCTTAACAAGGCTTTTGTAAGGCTTTACTGCTGTCAACAACACATCAGATGTGATGCTGCTAGCTGCCAAAACAATGTATTAAGTGTCCTTCCATCTTCAGCAAAGTTTATTTGTAAACATCTCATTAATTTCTCTTAGATTAGAATTGCTATGTGAGGTTTATTCTGACATGATAAAAAGTTTGAGCAGCCTTTTACCTTCACAAGAAACAGCCTTCAATAAAAGTAAAATTGCTTTTCTTCCAGACTGCATTTTGGAAGGTTTGTTTTAATGTTATATTTGTTTAAAAAAATTTGAAAAATGAGATGATGTAAAAGCCATGAGCATGCCTAAATCTTTTCTACAGAAATATTAATTAAAACCTTCTGTTTGTTTATACATTTTTTCTTTTTAAAATCTACCATCTTCCTAGTTAATCATAAACCAGCGTTGATATGGTGACAGATTGCCATCAATGTTAAAGGTATACACCTTTCAGCTTCCACAAGTGCTAGAAGCAGTGGAGCTCAACTGCTAAGTTATCCTGGTGGTGTTCCATAGTATGTGCAGAGACTGGATGGTTATTGCTATCCATGAAGTCAAGAACAGTACTGCAGAATGGAGCTTCCTACATAGTGCTTTTGGGTGAAAAAGTGTTTTTAAGTTCAAATACAGCTGCTGTCATAGTCTTGTTCTGTTGGTGATTCTTTGAACACTCTTCCTTCCCTCCTGAAGACAACCTAAAGCATTGTGGAAGGTGTCCTGTACTTGTAAAGTGAGCCTTTGTTAGCTTTGTAAACACAAGTGCACTTTTTTTTTCGCCTTAATGACCTGTTCATTTCACTAATGGTGTGCAGTCCTGGGATTGACTAGGACAGTCTTTTAAAGACATTGGTACCATGGCTTGGCTTTTTCATCAGCCCTTCTTTCAAAATTATGTGTTGGAAACCACTATTTTGGTGTTTGAGTGCTTACATGACTTCTACAGGGATGGATTAGGATATTGCAAGTTTCCCTGGTAGAGACAGAGCTGTGGGATGTGTGGGTCACCACTAATGCTTACTAGAACACCTTGTATTAATTATGCTATTATTAATAGCAACAGTTTGATTCCTTGAATGCAGTCTTTCCTGCTGAGGATTGTAGTGTGTGCTGGTGTCTTCAGACAGAATCTTGGGGTTCTGGGTACGTTAATCTTCCTGGATTCCCCAGGATTGCCAGTCTTGAGCTTACCAGTTCTTGGGACATGTCCACGCTCTATCAGCCTCTACTTCTCCATCTCTCCAGCTTTCTGTTTGCTGATGGCTACAGACTGCGTAGTCCATTCATGCAAACTTGCATGGAAGGAATTTTTGTGACAGGCATTTGCCTGTCTTCCAAAAAACATTCTGGGAACTGAAAAGATAGTTTGTATTTGAAGTCTATACAATGTTTTAGAAACACTAACAGTTCCTAATTGTAAAACTATGCTGCCTGCCCAGAAACCCCGACAGCACTGGAATTTAGGAGTACTGAGCACTTTTCAGATTGATTCAGGTGTTTGAAGCATGCTTCTTTTATCTGGGCAAGCCAAAAGACTGTTTGCTGTGCACAAATGTGACTGCATCCAATTTGGGAAGGAATTGTATTTTAAAATACAGCAAACACTTCAAGTGCAGAATAAATCTGGGGATCTTTTTCTAGAGGAAGAGTGTGAAGTTAGCTAGTTAGCACTGCACTAAAGCATCTTTCAATAAAAGTGCTCCATATTCTGTTCACTCAGAGGTCAGCTTGTAAGCTTCCTGAGAAATAACCTTATGGACTACTGAGCTTTTAATCCCTTTGTGTAGCAAGTTTCTGGAAAGTAACTTCCCAATATTTGGAACAAATACCCTTCTTTAATTTTTCTAAGCACTCACACATAGCATGCTCTGTGGGAGCTTGTGATTGGAGTCAAATAGTACAGCTGAGTATCATCACAAATGGTTGCTAATGTGGTCTTGTGATGGCTGGCTTTCTAAGAAGTAAGAGCAATGCAGTCATCTGCTTTTTTCAGTGTAGTTGCTTTAGGCACTTGTAAAGGTTATCTGCTAAACTAAAGCTATGTGCTTGTTCCCTGGTTTTCTAGTCCATGTTATAGAAGTTGAAGGTGTGAAGATTGCAGAAAATGTTAGTAGAAGTAATGTTTCACCATTTCTTTTTTAAATCTCTAAGTTACACAGTGTTTTTCAGCTGTTTTAATTTCAGGACCAAAATAGATTAGTAAGATATTAGAGCAAACCCCAAACAAAAGTCTGAGCGCTGTCTCATGCTGCCATCTTACACTTGAGAGAGTGCCTGGTATTACTAAATAAAGCTCTAATATTGCATAAAGTAGCTTAGAATTCAGAGGTAAAGCTGGATGTTAAAACCAAATATGAGCGTCAAAGCATCTGTAATGAAAGATGCTCCATTTCAAGTTAATTATTTTCAAGTCAGAGGTAAAGCTAAGGTAGCACACCATGCATTAGCTGAGCAGTAAATATCTTCAGTTCAACCTAGTGGCAAGCTGTATTTAAAGAAGTGTAAGTGAGCACAATATAACTTGTTTATATGCTTATAATAAACAAAAAGAAAACCCTCCTCTCTTTTCAGAAACTTTTTCACTAAAAGGACAAAGGAACTCAGACCTGCTGTCCAAAGCGCTCCTGGTTGGAAGTTGTTTGGAAAAGTCCCACCCAGGGAAAACCTTCCGAAAGATTCCAAAATTATTCAGCAGGTGAGTAAACATCACACAACTCTAGGTATGAAACTTGTAAAAATAACGCATAGATATTGTGTTTCTCTGCTGTTATCTCCACATGGTCATACAACCATAGAGTGCTCTGAGAAGACTCTTTTGGGGCTTTGTTTTAAAGAATAGTAGTTACTAAGGAGTCTGAGTCTTATAAAGTACATTCTTCAGTACATCTCAGTGCTTATAAAAAGCGATACATGATCAGAAGGCATTTAAGCTGTTTTTGCCAAGATGTCAGAACTTGTATTAAATTCCTGTAATGTTTTGTCTTATTGTCTTATTTAACCAGCACACTTATTTAATATGATATACCACAATCTAATGCATTTTTCCATAGTTGTTATTGCCTGGAAGGCTTCCTGTGTGGAGAACTTGCTTAGAATTCTGAAACATGTCATCTTCTTTAAATGAAAGTTTTAATTTCTTTCAAGGTATTTTGTTCCAAAATAATACTGTAAATTGAACTTGTTTTGGAGCTACTGGGGTACTCCAGAAAGGTACCTCTGATTTTTTTTTTTCCTCTGATGCAAAAATTGCACTTCCATATAGTTGTTCCTGTGGAGTTTATTTGATAACATAATATTAAAACATCATAGTCTTTGAAGGTGAGCAATTGGTAATTATCAGTTACTTAATATTAACATGCAAACCTGAAATGGAAAGATTTGTTGACAAATGAAATATGAATGTCCCGTGTGCTTGTTAAAACAGTAACACCAGTCTCTTGAGAGCTGCTTTCTGTCTCCTTTCTTAAATTCCATGTAAGCTGATGTGTTTGGCAGGTGCAAATGGCTGTGAATGAAGCAGTGTTCAGTCATATTCTAGAAGAAGCTTTGTGGCAAAAAGGACCTTTTGGGAGTAACTAAAGTGAAAAATGAGAGGTTCTTTTTAAAGGACTTTGATGTATTGGGGTTTATCACACAATAAAATGTTGTAGGAGAATGATTACAGCAAGTGCAATCTTGGGGTTTGAAACTAGATGACCTTTAAAGGTCCCTTCCAAACCATCCTGTGACTTAACTGTGAAGTAAACTGACTGCTTTTTTAACATTTTCAAATACAATTTTCTTATGTAAATAGTTCTCCTTTTTGGGTGGGAGAGTGGGCGTGTGTTCTTTGTTTACTTGCAGACGAATTGTTGTTGGCGTTGTCCTATGACAATGCTGTAGTAAAAATCTGGATGTCTTTTCCATCCTAAGAAATGGAGAATCCACACAGTGCTACCAATCGTCTACTTACTCTTTTCTAGTAATGAAGACATTTGTTCTGGAGACTGTGTTATAATCATAGAATGGTTTGAGTTGGAAGGAACCTTAAAGGTCATCTAGTTCCACCCTTCCTGCCATGGGGAGATTGCTCAATGCCCCATCCAACCTGATGTTGAACACTTCAAGGGATGGGGCATCCACACCTTGCCTGGGCAACCTGTTGAAGATAATCTGAAAAAATAGTCCTATTTTCTTATTCTGTTGTCCCTCAGTGATTGTGCTTTGTAGTGTTCCCATTTTTTTTAACTTCTCCAAAGTGGTAGAAAAGCAAATGTATTACAAGAATATATTATCTTTAAACATGATTGAGTTGGTCCTAGCCATGGTCACGTGGTTTGCATCATAAAGTTTGCCAGATTAAAGTCACTGTTGGATTTACATATTCTTGAGTAAGGTAATAGCTAGCATTTTTAGCTTTCTTTTTGGCTAAAGCATGCATGGATTTTAGATAAAGCTTCATGAGCTAAGATAGACAGTTATCAAAGGGGGATCCAGATTGACAGTATGCTCTGCACACAGTTAGATATACAATACCCAAGGCAACTTGATCTTTGAGAAGTGACCCTAATGTCTCCATATTTATCATACATCAAATGGCTTGCATGTGTGCTTAAAATTTACAGTATAGCTCCTTGCACATATGCCTTTGAAGAAAAGCCAATGGTTTCTTTTCTCAAAAAAATGTTCAAACTTGCTAATCTGGTGACGGGTTAGAATGGATGGAGGTACCCTTGGTTATTGAAGATCAGTGGGAAATAGCATCTTCAGTTTCAAATGTCTGATTGAAGCCCCTAGACTAATTCCTCACTATGCAGGAGATGTGAGTGAAAAAAAATAGGCAAGAATTCAGTAATAAGGCCTTCAAGAAGTTGATATAAATATGATTGAAGCTTAATATGTTTTATTCATAAGTAATTCTGTGAACCTGGCAGATTACTTCATAACCTACATGGAAAGTCTCTGCAAACTTGCACTTTGACTTTCTAAATTGAAGTGGAGGGATCAAATGTGATCTGAAACACAAACCCTACATTTTTCTCCAGTTTTTTTTAGCCATCTGTGGTCAGAACCATGGCTACTTACTGTTAGCCAGCTTTGGTAAAATGAGCTTTAGGTGTAAGACTGCAAGTAGAATGGGCCTAAGCTGTAGGAAAGCTGCCTGTGAGGGAGTTTATGGTAGTTTATTATAAGCAACAGATCTTGCTGTTCCTGAACATTATTCTCAGTGGTTGAACACAGTTCTCTCACTTTACTGATGCCAGTGGCCAGCCTTGAGAGGGTGCAAATAAACCCTTGATTAAGGAAACTCAGTAATGAGTCAGCAAGAAAAATTAACTCACAACAGGAAAAACTTTGTAATTAATAGGAGGAGGAAGTCCTTTGGATAAGAATAATACTTCCATCAAAGCTTTATGGCAATATAATGAAGCTTAAAGGACTTTCCTGTTAGTAAAAGAGAGAAAAATTGCATCATTCTACATTTATAGGCAAAAGGTTGGGAGAGCTCAGGTGTCCCCTTTCCATCCTGGCTGATGGAAGCCTCCTTTATTATCTTTGTTATGGTAAGGGTGATGTAGTAAATTGATAATTACATTTAAATGAACGCTTGTGGCTCCCAGTACTGCCTATCAACTAGACACTGCTATATATGCCTCCCCAGAGAAGTCAGGTAGTGATTCCAATATCTTGAATAACCTCCAAGAAAATCTGGAAACTTAATTTGGGATACTGTTTCAGACATTTTTCAGACGGTGAGGCTAGCCAGCTCTGCCTTCAGAGACTGTCTAATGAATATTACTGTAAATAACTTCTTTGCAATCTTCGTAGCGCATGTAGAAGAAGATAAATATGTTTGTGGTCCAGCAGCCTGGGGGGCTTGCCTGCCTGGGGAGCAGCAGAGTCCCTCACAGCTGTACTGCCATCAGCCTGCTCCGGGCGAGGTGCGCTCGCTCGAACTGGGTCAGAGGTTGAAAGTTCTTGGCAGCTGCATCTCCCCTCTCGCAGCTGCTGGCACGCTCATCTCTCCTTGGATTTAGAGCTGCCCAAGCAGGATGTGATCGAGGCCAACTCTTTTGCTGGACATCTCTCTCCTCTGGGCTTCCTTCCTTCACTGTTTTTTAAAAAGGGAAAACAGCAACTCCCCAGGACTGCAAATGTCAAATGCATTCGATGCTTTTAGGAAGTGTGCCTTATTTCATGAATTGCAGCTAATAAAACTGGCTATTAGAAGAAGTATGTGGTCATTAATGATCAGGTTGGTAAATTCTTTTCAGTCTGTACAGAAATCTGCTTTAAATTAGACTGCTAAAATATTTTAATGCAGAAGCATTTAAAGCAGAAACAGATTTGTGGGCTGATATATAACATTTTGGAATGTATTGACTAGAGTCCAAGTTCTCTTTTAAATATGCAAGCTCAATTTCAGTCTTTGTTCTTATGGTTAAAGAGCTTTTAATCTATGTTCAAAAATTACTCTGAATATCAAATCATTGAGTTTAACTGATTTTGTTTTTTTTGTTTTTTGGTTTTTTTTAAAGCAGTCTTGTGGTTTAAAACAGTGTGGGTTTTTTTTTTCTTTCTAATATGCCTGAATTAAACTCATAATTTGCAAATACACATTGCAAAATAAAAAAAAAGTGAAATGTACACCAAATTCATTTTATCAGCAGTTTTAACAATGCTGCTCTCAGTGCCAGCCTTAAATGAGATGGAAAAAGAGGCTTCTTTTCTATTTAAATCTGACACACCATGAAAAGCTTGCAGTGGTTTAGAAATGATTGCTTATTCAGAAGTGAAGCCATCTCTGCCAAAATCTGTCACCTTGTGTACAAACTGGAAGGTTTTAATTTTAGACAGTCCATTAAATACTAACTTTTGACTGGGTCACTGTTGTACAACTAACCTCTGAAAATGTGTTGGGGTGGCTCTGAAATTTTTTTTTAAAAAAAGTACTCAAGGGCGAAAAAACTCAGTGTCTTCACTTGCATATTTTTCCAGTGTTGTTATCTCCGGTCTGAAATCTAATGGAGAAATTGCAGTCACTGATTGGGCAGAATTCCCTTGGTCTCCCAGGGACAAGGGTTTTCAGAGGCTTCTCTTCAGAGGAACAGATGTGTTTTGAATGGGTTTGCAAACTACTCAGACCTTCTAACTTGCAGTATTAACTCTTTCCTCCAGTTTTGGTTGTTGCAGTCTAAAAGTGTGTGAAGTTCTTAATGCTTATAAAAATGTGTATGATGTGTTTGTAAACAAACCTAAGGACTGTGAGAAGTTGTACAACGCTAGGTGCTTCTTCACAGGAGCGGTTCTTAAACAGATTGTTATTTAGAGGTCATGTTGGCTCACCTTGTGCTGCTGGTGGAGAAAAGAGAAAGGCAAGACTTTTGCCTGTTTACCAGATAGAGGGTTGAAGTACATTGGTAACAAATGGCCTTGAGATGAGGACAGACAATAAAATTTATTTGTTTATTTACTTATGGGGTGTTGGGTCTTGCAAGGAACTTGTAACACCTGAATAACAATTTGCCCTAATAGCAACAGTGAGTGACAAGGCTGGGATGGTTTTCTTTGTAGATGCTGTAGCAGTTCAGAATCACATATGTAGTCAGTAAAATACCTTTTCTAGAGGTAAACCAAAGACACTCCCCAGTATTCTAGATTTCTGCAACAATCTTTTGTTCGTAAAGTGGAAGAGAAAGTAGTAGAACCACACAGAGTGAAAAATGCTTTCTTTTGTTTTGCATAAGGGACATAAAATATAATTTAGCTGCTACTGCCAGAGCTTACCCAGGTGCTTTGACAAGGAAAACTTAAGGAGAAGTTTTTATTCTGTCAGTGCTATGCTGGTGGCACAAATGCATCTTCAGGGGAGTACCTTGCAATGGGGATGGGACCTGTGTTTTGAAAATAACAGAGGTGTTGACTCTGATGTGAATTCTTTTGATTACTGTTATTTAAGACAAAGTCTTTGAGGACAACTACTGAGGGTATTGAAGCAAAATTCTTTTTCCTAATGCTTGAAAAAGAAAACATAAGCATTATATATATTTTCATTTCTATTTTTGGAAGTTTGGAGTAAACAAAGAATATAACTTGAGGTAATAAGTGGTAAAACTTCTTTTACTTTGATCTGGTGGGACATGATGTTTTGGGTCTTTTTGTCATCTGGATTCTCTCTGTGATGGTATTCCTCCCCCTCCATTAGGCCTTTGGACTTCTTTAGCAGAGCATGATGTATTTGGTTTTTTTTTCCTCTCTGAAAGAGCTGAGCTTTTGCAGGTTAAGCAGACATGGTACTGAGCTTGAGGTGCTGACATAGGGAAATCATCACCTAGCTAGGCTGTATCAAATTCCAGAAGGATAAAGAATTTAGCAAAAAGATTTAGGTGGTAGATCTGCTGTCTTATGTGGATTTTTTTTTTTTTTTAGTTGGGGGGGTTTGCTTTTTTTTAATATAAGCCTTACCCTTCTGAGGCTGGTATGGTACTTCAATATGAAAAAGAAAAAATACCATGTCAAGGGATGAGAAAGCCTTTAATATACTTCTCTATTATTCTGGGGTATGCATGGTATAGGAAACTGCAGATATGTCTGTTGAAGTCATGATACAAAGGTTGTTTTCCTTCATCTAGGTGCTGTAATTCAGTGCTTAAAAGCAATGGCTGGGTTTGTCACCTCCCCTGCATCCTATTTTTGAGCTTGGCTTTTCTTTCCATTAGAAAACCAGCTTTGACTTTTGAATGGAAGTGTGCAGAGCTGTGGTTGTACGGGATCTCCTCTAGTTGGCATGCTTTTACCTGATTGCCTTGCTGCAATGTGCTGTGAGGGGTTTGATTGGTGCTTAGAATATTAAGTTTAATTTAAGTGATTGTTTCTCAAAGCCTTACAAATGCATCTCAGTTCTCAGTGGCTCAGCAGTGATGTTGAGGTGTAGTCTTTTGGACTTTCAGTTTAGAAATACTGATTATAACATGGCAGGAGGAAGCGGTGGACAGTGTTTTGTTTCTGCTTTTGAACAGTGTGCCTTCCAAGGCTAGTGTTTAAGTTTTAACTTTTATGGGTGATGTGTACTAGGGAGAGGCAATGATGTGATAAAGAACGCCTTTTGTCATGTGCCTGAGAAACGCCATGGCAAAAGATCTCCCTTTGGGCAGAAGTGCCGATTACTGAGAATATAGAGCATCAATTAAACCAGAAAGGTAACTCAATCAATGTCTGTAGACAACTTGCACAAACGGGCAGTTTTTGTATGTGTGTCTATGTATTTTGAGGGCCAGAGAAGGAGGAACAGACACATCTGTATTTCTTCAAACATAGAAGATAAATACTCTGTGTGACTTTAAATTTTGGCTTGCATGTTGCTATACTGTAATGATATTTTCCTTCATTTATTCACTAAGGCTTTGCTTCTGTTTTTCTCATTAGGATGACAGTTCTGGCAGTCTTGCGTCAATATCTGCTCTCAGTCTGTTAAACACAGGGGTATGAAATTTAATATATACTCTTTTAGTTGTATTCAATGCCATGCATGGGACTGTGTAGCACTCATTAAAATAGAAAAAACATCACATTTTCACAGTAGCATGAATATTTTATGGCACTAACCATCAACTCATTAAATACCATTAGTAAAATAAACACATGAATCTCACTAACAACTTAAAGTCATAGAGTATTATTGTTTATTGTTTATATTGCATGTTCCTGAATAGTAGGAAATAGGTAATGACAGAGCTTGATAGTAATTTACTTTCTGTGTTTGCTGTGCCTTGTTGCTTAATGGTAAAAGTTGTTAAAAGGCTTAATTTCTAATATTTTTAACACCTTATTAGATTTGAATCTTTTTTCCATCACTAAGTTGCACAAGCCATTAGCAGTGGCACTTCAGAACTGCGGATGCTTTTAATCACTTTTTCCAATATGAAATTGGAAACCTAGAAAAGTGTAGCTATTGAAACTTTTGTTATATCGTGTCATCTATCTGCCGTGACTGAATCCTTTTGAAATTGCTCCAATGCACAGGTCTGTTACTTTGTAAACTTTTTTATTGAAACCCGTAGTCTGTTAAACAGGAATAGGACCGGTTGGCTCTTCAGTTTTGTGAAACTGTTGCTGTGGCTTTGTGGCAGTGATGTAACTGCTAGTTGATTCTGATGCAAATGGTTACATAGTCGGGCCACTCTCAGCTCCTCCTAGTTGGGCCCAAAGCCGGTGGCTTCTTATAAACAAAAGAAGATGAAATTTGATGCATCTTGTTAAATATCCAATTGAGGAAAAAATGAAGTAAACAAAGATTTGAAGATGTATGGCATTACTTTGGGAGATTGACATAGAAACTCTTAAGTGTCAGTTTGGTTGGTCCCTTGTACTATGTGTGAAAATCCATATGTTTTCCTTCATCAATATAGGTTCTTCCTATTTCACCTGCAAATTAGGCAAGAATGCATTCTTCTGCCTGTCTTGATAGCATCTGGAATAGTTCTGGGAAAATGTCTAGTTTGACTCGGAATTTTTCAGTGACATTTACTCTGACTATAAAGACTTCTTTGTTTATGATTGCCTTGTAGCCAGTGCTAGCTTTAGATTTTAACTTTTAACCCAGAGGCAGCACACATGATGATGTAGGATTATGCATTAGCAGAAATTCTTCTTACATGGATGCCCTCCTATGTGATTCTGTTAATGCTTCCATTCTTGAATGATCAACTGTGACTCAGAGAATCACAGAATATGCTGAGTTGGAAGGGACCCACGAGGATCGTTGACTCCATCTCTTAGCCCTGCACAGGACCATCCCCAAGAGTCATACCTTGTGCCTGAGAGTACATTCAAACAGTAGATTCAGAAGAAAGGATACAATTTTTCTGATGATATATCTGATTAGCTGTACAACATCATGAAAATAATCATATGGATGGTTTATAGACCCATCTGCTCCAGAGTTGTGTGTGTAGAGGAGAGACCGTTAGCACAATATATTGTAATCCCTGTTCTGTTTCCTCAACAGAAGTCCTGGTTGATTGAATAAAACCTCTTTTAGTATCAGACTTAGAATTTTGGAGAAGAAAGCACATTAGAAGAAACTGTCATACATAGGGTGCATGCTTTGTTTAATTAGAGTATTAGTATTCTTTGATATCTACTTTAAATAGAGGCAATCCTTAAGATAGGGGAAATTATTCAGTCTTGGCTCTCAGATCACTTTCTCCTCCAGCTTGCCTAAAACATAATTGGATCTCTGGTATTTTAGCTGCATAATTGGTACTGTGAGGACTTCCACAATCCTTGTAGTCCAAGGCTTTTATCACTCATTTCCAGGAGTTCAGCTTTTGTTGTTGGATCATAGATCAAAACGTATACAAGCAAGATTCATGTTAAATTTTATGGTTGGTATTAACTCCTTTACAGCTGTATAGTTTGGGCACTGTAGATGCAAGTTTGTCTTCTAAGACTGAATCACCATGTTCACACTTAGTTAAATACTTTATCCCCAGAAGCATACCCTACTTAAGGTCAACTCATGCTTCTGGAATGCTGCAATGCGGCTGGTTTTCCTTTCTGTAAGGTCGTTAAGTATTGGAAGAAGGAGCTATGGGCACAGAGCAATCCAGTAAAGTTTAGAGATATCTAAAATAACTCTCAACGGTCTGGCTGTCCCAGATGGTTCTTCAGAGAAAGCATGAAAGAAACTTCTGTTTTTTATGTTTTCCATGTAGATAATGAAAAGGTGCAGGCAATAGACCTCTGCAGGTTTATTATTTTTTGTTTATTTAGAACACCAGGATGGTGTTTTGGTGTTCTTTGCGGTGGTGTTGGGGTGTATGTTTGTTTTGTTGATGTTTCTTTGGTGGGTTTTTGGTTGTTTGTTTTTGTTTGTGTGTGATTTTGGTTTGTGTTTTTTTTAGAAGGTACTATTTGGGATATCTTTATCTTCTTAAGCACAAAGGCGGTTTATAAACAAAAGACATTTTTTCCCAGCCCTACTTACCTGCTACCTGCCTGTGGGTTAATAGGCTTATCTGTATTTCTGTGGGAATAAATACCAGAAATGCAAGTCCCTCCACATATTGAGGCACTCTTAAATATTTTGTCCTGGTGTTTTTCAGGAAAAACATGCTTTTAGCCTGTTAATAGATTAATTATTGGCTTAGAGGATGAAAAGGTGCAGTTTCAGCCTTAATAAGGAGATAACTGTTTTTACTTTCTGTTAAAGCTGAAATTTGTCTTTACTTTGGGATTGTGAAATGTTCTGAAACTTTCAATAAATACCTGATATCTTGTAATATTTTTTAACAACCTTCTCTAAGCTTGTGAAACCATACATGTGACACTTCCAAAATAACTTTTTTTATATATATAGGTCTTACAATGTCTTGAATCTTAGCTGTCAGCTGTTCTGTCTTCTGACACATACCCTGCATGTCAAAGACATTTAACTTTAAATTGCATTTTTACCTTGTTACAGAAAAGTGTTAGCTCACATCTTTTGAAGTGAAATTTTACGTCAGTGCAAGTTTTTTGTCCCGCACCAAGAATTTCAGATTCTGATTCAAATGTAGAGTTAAGAATATTGGATTACTTACATCTAGTCATGCAAAGTATCCAGAAAAAAAATGGATATTTTAGTTGTGTAAGTTCTCTGTGTCTGATGGTTCTGGGATCTAATCTTCAAGTAAATTTCCTAGCGAACAGGCTTTTTCAGGAAGAAGCATCTTCCAGTGGGAAGTTCTGATGCTTTGGGAATCTATTTCAATTTGGGGAATGTGCCACTATGACAATTTGAGCCTGAAACTATTTTGGTCTCTGCTTTTACTCTTTCTAGTAACACTTAGTTTTCCTTCTCTGTTCATGTGATCTTTTCTTACAAAACCCAACTGTTTATAACGTGGACTTTCATCATCCAGCTGTGTTTCTGAAAGTGTTCTGCCTTTTGTGAAAATCTCTGAAGACTTTTTAGTTTGGTTTTTTTTCTTTTTCTGTTGCTTTGGAAATAGTATACCTGTTCTTAGCACATACAGTAGCCAGAAGCACTGGTATTATTCAAATGTATTGCTTGTATTAAAAAAAGTAAGAGTAGCTTCATTTGTAATGTACAACTTGCAGTTCTGTTTTGTTTTGTTTTTTTTTTGAACTTGCATATAAATTCAACATGTAGGAATGTTGAAAAGGTTGCCTTATCTCAGACCACTAAACGAACGATTTTGTGGCTCCTGTTACAATGAAGGATGTAAGAGTAAATTAGAACTTCTACCAAGAATAGAAGGGATGGCATTGTTACTGTACTGCGGCCTGGATGCTGACCTATGGTTGTTGTGACAAGATGTATTCCTAACTTACAAATGTACTGGAGTATCCTGAGGTATACAGCATGGCAAGAATGATGATGTTTCTGTTTTCAGGTGGAATGAAATAATATTACCTTAAGAATATGTATATTCATTCATACAGTGAATGTTGATTTTTCTGATTTTTCTTGTGCTTATGTGAATTACAACAGAACTCTACCAATCCTGTGTGCCCAGTCATTCGAGGTACTTGTTTGAATGTGATGAATGGTGTTGGATGCACATTATTTTAAAGCAAAAACTGTCTTGAGAATTACCCTTCAGGAGAGGATGTGTGTTCTAGGAAATTTGTATAACCACAGTTCTTGGCCAAAGACTTAGAAATATTAAGAATTAATATTAGAGAATTAAGTTGTATTATTGGAGTAACCTTTAAGTCATTGTATTTAAAAAGAATTGGGATTTTAGTGTGAATATGTGTTTAAATGATGATAGCAAACAGTTGCTGTCAAGGTATTTGGGCTTTATTGAAGATGGTAAAGCAACAGATGTTCTGCTCTAGTTGAGAAAGTAGGCTGGCTGCTGTAGATTTTTGCCTGTCTTTTAATTTTAGTCTTGAGATGAGATTAAAGTGACACTATTGAGGTTATACTTTTCAGATCATTTAATGTATTATACCCAATGTGGAAGAACAGAAATTTTGTTAGAGATTGTTAGAAATGGACAGAGTGAGGAGGCTGTTGAGCAGAAAGGTCGAAGAGACCTTAATCTTTGACTTGGTGCCTTCTCTGGAAATCTGAGGTTGCATTGTGTGTATGTAATGGTCTTTTCACATTTAACTTTATGAACTGTGTACTGAACTTTTAACCTATATAATAGTTTTAAAGTTGTCAGCTCTGTTTCTACAATGCTGTCAATGAATACTGACTGTGTAAAGCTTTCTGTTTCTCTCTGAGAGAATTAAGGTGCACGTGAAGCTCTGTATTAGGTGTGAGATTCATTTGGGAGCAGCTTGAAGACAAGACTCCTGTTTGATTAGGAAGATATGTGACCTAATTAGTATTTGATAATTTTTTTATTTATTTACTGAATTTGCTTTTGTATACATCTGTTGCTTTAATAACCCTGTAAGTAAGCTGTCTATAGATTAAAAAAATCTTATAGGCTAGAGCTCACTTGGCTATGATTAAGAATAGAGCTGTGTGATCTGTGAAAATACGTTACTAAAGTATCTTGAATTTGTTGTCTTAAAAAAGATGATTTTTCAGCTCTTAGTATTGTCTGTTTGAATTCCAACATGTGGAAGACTTGCAGAGAAACTAGTATTTAGCCTTCATGCGTAAGGAGAGTGTGAACCCGCAAGTTAACTTGGTTGGGGGAATAGGTGAAAAGTCTTGTCACAGATACCCATTCAGCACATCTTAAAAGGTTAACTTGTCAGTGAATGTTTATTTAGGGGCTAAAAAAGAGGGCATGTGAGATTTGAGGTTTTCACTTGGGTCTGTTTAGCCTGTTTTCTAAAGATTGTATCATATTTCTGTTTGGTTGAGTTGCTTTTGTGGTAAAACAGTGGGATTCTTTCTTCCTCAGAATCTTGTGTATATTAAATGTTGTTAAATATTTCTAAGTAGATTGCATGTTTTAACCTCTGAGAAATTATGTAGAACAGACTTGTAATGACAAATATTGTTATATTGTCACTGAGTATAGTGTAGGGGGTTATGGTTGTTATGAGTTTGAAGGTCTTGCTGAAGGCCTGAGAAATGTGAGGTGTACTGGATCTTAAGGGTGGCTAGAACTGAGAGGAAGAAATTGGAAGAGACACGTGTTCTTGATTAGTGGTTTTTGTTGTTAGTGGTGGGGGCTTTTTATAGTCAACTTTACATGTTACTTAAATATACTTGTGCACTAACTAGATTGGGAAGATTATGCAGATTTCCTAACTAACTGATCCTTGGATGCTCAGTTGTAATATTGAACTAGAATAGATCAAAGATTAAGTTGATGCAAGAAACTGTGTTGTGATTCATCTTCACTTAGCAGTCCTGGAAAGGTGCACTGTTGCTATCAGCAATTTCAACTTGTAGTGTCTTGCTTGCTCCTATTAAACAATGTTAAAATATATAATATTAAATTATCGAAGTATTATCATACTAATTACGGGTGAGGCTGAAAGTTGAAATTTAATTTTTATCAATAATGTTGTTTAGGAATATGAAGCACGGACAGGAAGAATGTATAAACCTCCAGCCCCCTCAGCAAGACGTAAAAATATTGAATTTGAACCACTTTCAACTACTGCTTTGATTCTGGAGGATCGACCAGCGTAAGTATGATTCTGCTGTGCAACTGAACTTTAGATATACTTGTGATGAGCTAAACTTCACAAGTCTTACGTGAAAGTATCATTGGATTATTCTGTCTGAGATAATAGCCTAACAAGTACCTCCAGAAGAACCTTTTAAACATATTATAGTCTATGTGAGGAGTTCTTTCTTACTGTACTAGAGCCACTAGTTTATTATCTACTGAATATCACAGCTGTCTGTGGCAGTGTTGTGAGCATCCCTAGAGTCTTCAGGAATTTTCCTGATTGATTTCTTCAGTGCCTTCTCAATATGCACTCCCTTCTCACCACTCCTCCCTTCCCCCATTCTGGAAACTTAATTTCCTAGACTAGTTGTGAAGACTTAATAGTGGAAGTTGTCATTTCGTCAAACTTGGACTTGACTTATCACATGAGTTTTTAAAAAGGAAAAAAAAAATTACTAGGTAGGTAATAGCAGGAGTGGGAAGAATTGCCTTGGAACACAAGCAGTCCTTTCCTGTCACAAATGCTGAGTGCTCATTTTGTATCTGCCAGCTACAGTTCAGTGCCTTGTTGGTAGCAAGATTGTAACGTTCACCGAAACTCTTCCTTTCCCCCGTTCTGATTAAGTTTTCATGACTTCTTAAAATTGCAGCTGAAGGCAAGGAAACAGTAGATGAAAATGTAACAAATGTAACAGTACAAATAAGAATAGTGAAGAAAAAATTATAATAAATCAGGCAGTATTTTCAGCTATACAGTCTAGGAGTTTGAAGGAAAGAGAAGGACCTGCTGACTAGGAACACATGCTGCAGGAAAGTGAATGGAGCAATGCTTTGAAATTGCATCCCAAAAAAGCTTGTGATGGCACTGTTAAATGTTTGCTCTATTCACCTCCAATTAGGAAATGGAAAACAAAACTTTTTAGTGTTTCTTTCAGTATTCTCTCTAGGGGTATATTAGCTCATTCAGTGCTAAAACAGAAATATCCTGAGTGAAATTATGGATTCCTAGGAGTATTTTTTGGTAACGTATTATTTTCTTTACGGTGTGGCAGACAGTAAGATAGGCAATAACTGGATTGCTGATGCTTTTCTGTACTTTCATACTATTGCAACTCACAAACTACTAGAAGTATGTTTTTACAAATGACACTTGTTTCAAATTGGAGTGCCATTCCAAGTGTCTAATGTGCTGCCACTGTCCAATCCTTGAAAATATAGTCTGCTCTCACTTTCGCTGGAAATATTAGTAAGTGGTCTTGTCTGTTTGCATAAGAGGAGATGGAAAACTTTAAATATTAAAATGACAAAAGTGCTTTCTATTTATTTTAAACCAAAGTAGACCAAATTGGGTAAGAGGCTGAGAGCAAACATTGTGCTCTGATTTGCTTTGAAATGAGTCTTCTCAGTCACAAGGGAGTGTGTGTTTGGCAATTAGAGGATCGCTGTGCAGCCAAAAAACACATTTTAAGCTGGTGAACTTCTAGCACTGCAGCAAGCTTCCTTAGCTTTAGCTCTGACATAAATGGTGATCTATTCTTTCTTCCTTTGGGAAGTCTATCTTCTTTTGTGGAAGTTTTAAAGGGCTAGCTATAAGGAATAAAAACCTTTACCTTTTATTGAAAATACACCATCATGGATTTCATATGAACAACTGGATATCAGGTATATTTAATGATTAAAATACACATGTGCAGAAATGCACTGGAATAAATAACTGTATGATTTGTCAGTATTTTCCTTTTTTTAGTTAATTTGAGGATCATTCCAGATGTTAAACAAATTTAATAACCATACTTTGGGGGAAGCTCGAGGAGAAACTAAAAACCAGGAGCAGTAAACATCTGATAGTTCTATACAACTGTTACTGAAGCACTGGTAGCGTGACAACCTCAGAGCTCACTTCAGAGAAAAGCCAAAATTAAACCTGTTCTGAAATGGTCCAGAATGTCACTTGTGTGTATTGAATTCAGGAACAACTTGTTTTCAGAAATCTTCCTGCCAAATCAGTGGAGGAGGCTTTACGTCACCGACAAGAATATGATGAGATGGTAGCAGAGGCAAAAAAACGAGGTATGTTAATAATCACTGTAACTCCTTTTAACTGTACAGCAAAAATAAAGTAAATTCTGGCTTGTAGGTGAGTACATACGTTACAGAACTTCTTGTTTAACGTCTGGGTTATTCTCTGGTACATAGGGGCAGGCAGTTTAAAACAGAATTAAATTATCAAATTGTTTTTCTGTTCCACTACAATAAATGTAACTAAATAAATGTAACTAGGTTCAGAATGCAGCTTAACCTTTCATTTACTTTTTAAGAGAAAAGTACTTGTGCAGTATGATCAGTTAGAAACTTTCTGGGTACTTGGGCTCTCTTTTCAAGCTGCATTGCTGCAGTTGCCGCTAAGAGCCAAAGTATAATAAAGCTGACTGCTTAAAGATCTAGTTTCTTAGAATTTGAGATCAATTTCAGCGTGAAGACAGATGAAAACTGGATTTTCTTCCAAACAGCTGTACCTGTGTGAACCTTCCTACTCCCACTAGATATGTTTAATTTAAAAAACAGATCTGTAGCATCTGGTACTGTGTCAATCTATGAATAGTTGTTGAAAGAGCTTCTGCAGTCTTGTGCCTAGTATTCAGGGAATATGCTATTTTAAGAATCTGTGCCGCGTGCATTACTTGAGCTGTTGTCAGAAATACAAGCTTCTGAACTGATTGATCCTCTATGGATCTGAGGCAGCTTTAACTTTGAAAGATGAAATAAGAAATCCAAGACATTTGACAATTCATTTCACTCTGCTCTTGTGGTGTGCATCTTGTAAGTTGTGATCTGTGGTCCATGTTCTTTAAAGACTGCATCTTTGGATGTGCAGCCATGTGTGGTGTTTTCATATGTGTGCCCTGCTTTATTACATTAACTGTTGCCACACACACAAAGCTTCAGTAAAAACTTAATGAAGCTGGTCAGCCGTATGGGTTTACCAGGGATGGCATGTTTACACTGTTGTGTCTAATGCATGTGTAAATAGAAAATGTCTAGTCACAGTGGTTCTCAGTGATGTCAAGGTAGCACTGCTCTGTCCTTCCTTTAGCTTTTTTAATAAGAGGGATCTGCAAATGATCCTTTTTTAACAGAGGGCAGAACATTGTTCCCTTGTTCACCATTGTGACTTTGTCTCAGGTCTTTAGGTCCTGTTTCCAGAAAAGAAAATACATAATCCTTTTTAGGTAGATGCTTCTGTAAAATGTGAATAATTTTAAAATGGATGTAGAATTGCATCTTTAAATAATAATTTTATCTATAAATACTGCTGATTAGTCCAAGTAATAAGTAAGGCTCAGATAGAATGTGGTATGAAAATCATGACAGAAAGAACAGCGCTGATGATATGCTTGCTTTTTAGTCATTCTGTGTACTGCAGAAGAGAGTTCTAGTCAGATTTTTGCTTGTCTAAATCACTGTATTTGAACAACTTAGCTTAAATTAAAATGTCCTGAGAAATATACCTACAATCCACAGAAATAGTACACACAAACTGTAACTTACCCTTCATCTTTCAGACTTCTAAATAATTGGATAATAGCTGAATTATTTACCTAATTATTTACACTAATACAGAATTATTAACATGTTATGCCTAACAGAAATTAAAGAAGCACATAAAAGGAAAAAAATAATGAGAGAGCGTTTCAAGCAAGAAGAGAATATCGCTAGTGCTATGGTGATTTGGGTCAATGAAATACTACCTAACTGGGAAGGCATGTAAGTAAAGTTCTACTCTGTAAATCAGGCAAGGGTGGCTTGTTTCTCCTCTGGAAACTGAGGACCCACATACCTTATTTTCCTTTTCCTTTCTGTGTTGTCAAGAAGTCGGTTTTTGTTGCTGTGATATAGTGTGAGGTCATTACAGAGCAACATGAAATGTGCTTTCTGGGAACTTAATGTTTTGGGTTTTTTTAGTGGAGCTTTAGCATAAGCAAAGATCATTGAATATTGATTTGGTAAATGGTATGTTGTTTTCCTTGTAAATTGCCCAATGATTTTAGAAAAGGTGTGCAATATGTGCCTTTTTTCTTTTTTTTTCTTCTTCTCCCTGCTTCCCTATCTTAGGCGTGCTACCCGAAGAGTTCGAGAGCTGTGGTGGCAGGGATTACCCCCAAGTGTACGTGGGAAGGTTTGGAGTCTAGCTGTGGGCAATGAATTAAATATCACTCCTGGTATGTCTTAACAGATCACATTTTAGTTCAAAATTCAGTTGGTTGTTTTCAAAGAAAAATATCAGCTTGAGTTTAAAAAAAATCTGTGTATTTCTTTGTGAAGAATTGTATTTTGCAAGGTTAGGAACAGCTGTGTTTTACAATTAAACATCATAGCCTTATAAATTATGGAAGCTAGGTTCAAAACCTGCGTACAAAAACACTTTAGTATTGTAAGAATTAAGGTGTGGCTTCCCCTCCAAAAAATAATTTTTATGTTTAAAATGGAGAAATTTTAACTTTGTTTTCGTGAGTGAAAAGGGGGAATTGCTTTATTTCATAATAAATGATTTTGATGCTTGCTCACAAAAATAAAAATCTGATTTATTCAAGGCATCATTTCCTTTCATAATTTGCATGTTCACAATGGCAGACAGCATAATACAGTGCACAACTACTACTGGTACTATAAAAGTGATACTCCAGTCATTAGTAGTAAACATTTAACAGATTCTCCCTCTGCCTCCAGTGACTTAAGATGAAACCAAGCAACCAAAGCTAAGAATGCTTATTAGTGTGCTGTTGTCTTGGATGGGTGCTTTTCTTACTACTTCCTTTTTCTGATTGATTTTGTTTTGCTGTCTTGCAGAGCTTTATGAAATCTTCTTGTCGAGAGCTAAGGAACGATGGAGAAGCTTCAGTGAGACGAGTTCTGAGAATGACACAGAAGGTGAGCTCTCCTTAGTGCTCAACAATCTCCTGTTCAATTTTGCAAACCAGGAAATCTTACAATGCAATTGCGCCGTTAAGAATACTTGTTAAAAGTGCTCTTGAGTCATTCCCTACTTAAATGTTTGCTCTCTTATAACAAGTCAGTGAGTGAGGGGCTTGGCAGTATTTATTGTATCAATAAAAGATGCATTAAAATATTGCATGTGCTAGTTTACTTTCAAATGAATGTTCTCCTCTGAAATATTAGGACTAAGCTCTTATGAAAACATTAGATAAAATGTAAAAAGAAGAAATAGTTGACCAAGTTACAGGATGAGCTCTTGGTTAGCTCTGCTTAGATGATTCTTATGTTGGTATCTCTTCCACGATTTTGGGAAAGAAAAAATATTCTCTACTTTTGGTTGTGGAACTGAGAGGTGAAGAATGTATAACATGACACATTTCAGATCCCACTTGGGTTTCTTTGGCTGCCCAGATGGCCTTTCCTCCCAGATCTATTAAGATAGCATTGTTAGGGGATGTTAGCACTGTTCTGTCTATAATGGAGTTTTTTCACTGGCATATTGCTGTCTCCTGTGGGCATTCTTTCTATCAAAAGTAGTATCAATTATGTTTTTAAGGTTGGATATGTCCTTGTTATAAACATTAACTTCTTGTACAGTTAATAGATACTTTTTAAAATGCTGGCACACGATAGTCTCTTCCATTACTGTTTTTGTTTGCACTAGCCACAGCCAGTCCTCAAGAACTGCCAACTTTGACTGTAAATTATTTGGGTCTGCCATAGGCTGCCTCTGTGACTCATTTGAAGCTCGTCTTGAGACAAACAATTTATAAAAAATTCTATGGGTACAGACTGTAAATATGCTTATCCTTAGAAAACAGGTTTGCAATGCCCCTTGGTTTGTGGGGTGGTGATTTGTTTGTTCTTTTGTTGTGGAGGTGTGGGCTGCCCATGGGGCAAAGCTCAGGTAATTTGTTTATTTTGGAAAGGTAGTAGTTCTGGATGGGAATGATAGGGAGAAGGATCCATCTTGATTGTGTCAGGTATTCTGGGAACGTATTAATAAGGGAAGGAGTAATAAAATTTTCACCCATGGTTGAAAGCAAGCAAGCTGACTGTGCTTATTATTAATCTTTGGTAGCAAAGTCTGAAAGACCAACTATCATAGTTTTAGGAGGACGGGAATGAGATGCTGTTTTCCAGGCTTCAGCAGAGCAGATTCTTTTTAGCCTATTCATCAAATTCTGTGATCATCTGCTTTCCAGATGTCTCTTGTCTGATTTAAGCCCTCTGAAAGATCCTTTTCCCCAGGTGCCTTCTGTCTTTTTCACCACTTTATCACTAGTATTTGTATCATGTCCCTGTGTGGAGGATTGGGATGAGATAACTTAAGGGTCAGCTGAATTTCTGGAGGTTCTTGAGTGAATGCTGCATTCTTTCCTGCCATTTGAAGAATGCCTGTCCTAAGGGTACAGAAAAATCTGAGTCAAATGAGAGTTAATGAGAGCTCAGAAGTAATGTAACTTCTGCAGATTGCAACTGTGTGGTTAGTTCTGGAGATGTCAGTAAAGTTTCTCAGTTTTGGTTACCTTCAGTAAGAGTGGGACCTGAGAAATGCATGACTTAAAGTAATATGCTTGACTTTTCAGGTGAAGAAATGTTGGCTTCTTGTGATTATATGATTAATCTTTTTTTTGTCCCCTCTGTACATAGTATATTTTAATGTTATTGTTTTCGATGACATACCATGTGAGCTGAGTAGGAATGGAAAATTTGAAAAATCAGATTCCCCTGGATCATGGTTTAGATCAAGAGTAGTGCTCTCACTCTGTGCTCTTAAACAGACTCAGTAACTGAAGTCTCAGCAGAATATAAGACATAAAACAGGATTTTAAGGACTAGGTTGGGCAAAGTTAAAATTCTAGTTAGTGTAGAGTTAGTCTGGGCCTGAATAGACTTGAAAAAGAATGAGTAGACAGGTAGTAATTACTGATAGTTTACCTCACCTTTTGGAGTTGTTGGCATATACCAGATATTAGTGGACAGTGTTAGCTTTTGAATTATAGCTCTGTAGAAGTTACACCCTAAAAATTAAAGCCAAGTAACTTTTTTTCCTTATATGCTAAGTCTTTATGTGTTTATGGCAGTTTTAGTTTGATGTTTGTAGAATTTATCAGTTTTAATAAGTGTTGGTTTTGCTTGCAGATGCAGGAGCATCTGTTGCTGATCGTGAGGCCAGTCTGGAGCTAATTAAGTTGGATATATCACGCACATTTCCATCCCTGTATATTTTCCAGAAGGTGAGATCCCTGTAACTTTAGTTATGACAACTTTAAAATTCTGAATAGTTAAACAAGAAAAGAAACCTAACTGGCCAAATGTGGTATAGTTTTTAAAAGTTGTTGGGTTTTTTTGGTTGTCTTTTAAATGAGAATAAAGTAGAGACACTTAATGATGGACTGTAAGGGTTTGGTTTTTTTCTCCTGGATATATTGCATGATGTTTCTATTAATGATGGTGAAACTATAGGCAGAAATGGGAATATTCCCACAATGCTACAGAAATCTTGATGCATTTTAGTGCAGTTTTTCAGGTTTATGATTTTTATATAGATACAATATATAAAATAGATTCCAATATTGAAATACAGTAACTTGTGCTACTAAGAATTAAGATATCCACTGTCTCTCAAAAGGAAAGACTGACCCTGGATAAGTACCAGATATCCTCATTTTCTGTTATGAAATCATTCAGTGGTAATCAGTACATAGGATTATTGGTCTGTTGTTTTTGACATCTCGAAAGCATACATGGTAATGCTCAGAGTGAAAACTGGTATTATTCTAGATGTGAATAAGGCAGTAATTCATTGGCTCACTTTCATCTTAAAATACTGGCTTGTTACTTTCCTGTATGCATGAAGTGATTTTGGAAAAAAAAATAAAATTTTTGTTTTCTCCCTCCCCCCTCTCCTTTCATTAGGGTGGTCCTTATCATGATCTCCTGCACAGTGTTTTAGGAGCATATACATGTTACAGACCAGATGTGGGATATGTAAGTATTTTTTGTAACATGTTTATAACATGGCAAATAAGCTTAAGATGTCAGGTGTATTAAAGTGTATTAAATAAATAGGTTCTCTAAACTTTAGGCTACTAGCACTTTAAAAATAATTAAACTTTGGCTCTTAATTCATAGCAGTTACAATGATGGTAGTTCTTAGAGATAATTAAATAGCTGAAAATGTAGTGCATGTCAAGGATGTACGTAGTATCTGGCTTGCATGAAGAACTTTAAATGGATGTGTTCACAAGGCCATTATCGTTATGACAGACCCAAAGTATCTACAGAAAAAAACCAAAACACAGTAGTGGACTTCCAGTTAGCACTTCACCTCTTCTGTCCTACTGTTGCTTCCACTGTTACCATTTCAAAAGTGACACTCTGCTTCACTACTGCATGTCCTAAAATCCAGAAACACTCCTTATTGGTGCCTTACTGACACAGAATAATCATGCCATCTGAGTTCAGTGAAGATAAGACAATTTTCAGCAAACGTTACATGTTTAAAACAAGTAAAATATAAAAAACTGTCAACCCCCCCTGAACAAACCAACTAAACCTAACATTTCTGTGAATGGTGTCAGCGTAGAGAAGCTTTTAAATAATGGACAGCAGATTTTTTTTTTTTTTTTGGTCTTTGTTTCTGGGGGAATCTAGGAAAATCTTTCACAAACTCTAATGCTTCTGGGCTCAAAAACATTTGAAAAGTTTTAAGTCTCATCTGTGCAACAAAGCATTATTTAACACAGGGTGTGTCTTCCTTTCTAAATCAGATATGCTTGGGACTCTGCATAAATAACTGGTTGGTTTTTCATGTTCAAATGTTTTTAGGCCTGAATTCTGTCATCTGTGACCTCATTTTTGGAGACTCTCCCATATTCTTTGAGATTATAAACTCTGCAGGTTCTGAGACTGCTTGTTCCCAGGGTGGAGTTTTAAAAGGCAAATGAGTAATTTTTCATGGATAAGCTTTCTCTTTTTCTTTGGGAATACAGCTAGCCTGGATATTTCTCATCATACTTTTAATGTTAATACAGCAATAAATTTAATATAATCTTATTTCCACACCTATTTATCCCACTGAAATGGAAAGCTACTGGATTGTTTCTGATGCATATCAGTGCTCTTTTCCCTAGCTGGTTAAAATGCTGAGTGCATTTTTTTTTTTTTGAGAAGCAGCAACTTGAATGCTTAGAGATGGTGGAATAATGATCATTGCAATTGAAATTGGTCAAATTATTTTTAGTATAATGAGTATTGAGATCATCACTTAACTACAAGAATCACGCTCGTCACTTTTTATTGCAGGCTAAAATGTTTTTGAGAGAGTAATCATGGAAAAATGTAAACTTGCATTGTAGCTAACCACTTAGAAGTAATTTTATGTACGTGAACAAATACTGTTTGGCAAGTGGAGAGATGTGTATTGACTGTTCTGAAACAGAGTTTTGACTCAATTCCAACATATGTCTGGGTCTAAACTGTCCCATATGTGAAGTTTTTCTCCATGGCTGCTTTTCCCATATCTTAACAATGAAGTTGAGGCCAAGCTTTGTCTCTTATGAGCTCTGCATTCAGCCTGTGTGGTTTTAACTTTCTTGCATCTCAAATCCTGAGGACTTGTGATCATGAGACCTCCAAGAACTTCCAGTGAGCCTCTAAAACCAGCATCTGAAGGAATATTTTATTTCTTGCTGAAGTCAAATTGATTCGCATGCATAAAAACTTATCCGTGTTGTTTCTATTCATCTGGAAATGTTAAGCAGAGGTGTTTGATGTATTGCAGACTGTAAATGTTTCCATTTCCAAAGATATAAGATGTACTGAACCTACTCACCTATGTTTGCCTAATGCTTTTCCCACTTGAAGGTACAAGGGATGTCCTTCATTGCTGCTGTGCTCATTCTCAATCTGGAAGAGGCAGATGCTTTCATTGCCTTTGCTAACCTTCTAAACAAGCCATGCCAGCTGGCCTTTTTCCGTGTGGATCACAGCATGGTATGCACAGAGTTTTCTGGTTTTGAACCGTAACTTTTTTTTTTGTCTTGAAGGATAGTTGATTTATTGATGAGTTCCTTTTGTCCTATTAAAAAATGGAGAGCTTTAACCTTGATTCTCTGCAGTTTGAGAATACCAGATACTAATCCATAAAACTCATTCTATTGTTTTGATTTTTCCTCAAGAAACATTTAATAATTTTATTTATCCTAAGAAGTCACATTGTGCTATGTTGACATCCTCAGTTCTTGGTGGGGTTTGTGTTAGTTTACAACTAAACATTCTTTGGATGACTGCTTATGAGGTGCTTTACTATCTCTACAGATGCTGAAATACTTTGCAGCCTTTGAAGTATTTTTTGAAGAAAATCTTCCCAAATTGTTTCTTCATTTCAAATCATACAGTCTTACTCCAGACATATATTTGATAGACTGGTGAGTTCATAGAACATAGCAAACCTACCCTTAGAACTGTTGGAACACTTTCTATTTTTGCTATAGGTTTTTCAGCACTAGAAATCAAGCATAAAAAAAAATGGCATTTAGTGGGTACCTCATCTTTCTAGGCCTTATGAAACTGTGATGAACCGTTTTGTGCATCCGCCGTTCCTCTGGCACGATTCAAACTTTATTAACTGGGGTGTACTCAGTTAAAAAATTAGACACATGGGGTCCTGTGCGTTCATTTTCTTGTTGCTGCAGTTATGTGTAATGTAAGTGGGGAAGAGGAGGCTACTACAAGTGACCTGATGGGCATAATCAGCTACTGAAGAAAGTATGACCATAGGAATAGAGACTTTAAAAGCAGAGGGAGGTTGAAATTTAGGACCTGGTTTGGGAAGGGATAAACTTGAAAATATAGTGAACAATTTGAAGTAACAAAGTTTCTAAAGCAGAGAGTACCAAACTACATTATGTGCCTGCATGCATCCTTGAAGGGTGGTAGAGCTGCCAAATACAGAATGTCTGTTCATGTGTGTGTATAAGGATAAGCTTCATATAGAAACTTCTGACCCATATAATAATTCTGATAGAGTGAATTGAATTGGGTGGAATTAAATAATATAAAAACATTGTCATCTGAACTTTGCCTATGAGATGCAGCTTATCAGTAAGCAGTAAGTCTCGGCAGGAGCAGACTATACAGTAGCAGAGTCAAGTCAGGAGTGTGCTGCAGTCCTGAGAGCTTAGGCAGATTGAGAGAGGAATGTATGTTGTGAAAATAGTGCTGCTGTGCAAAGGAGTAGAACATTCTGCTTCCAGTTACTTGAGAGAAATGAAGATTGTTATTTATACATTTATGTATTCTAATATATATTCATATATTTTTAAAATATATATAACATATATATTTTTCTCATGTATTACTTGTATGTTTCAAAGATAACCTTGAGACAGAGCTCCCCTTATAATGGGAGAGTAGAAGGGGAGTAGTATGTGATAAGGAGTGTTCCAGGGTTCATGAACCACTTCCTAACAGCAGTAATGAAGAAACAGAGCACACTGTGCTTTGTATCAATGAAACTACTACAGATTAATGGGGGGAGTTCTACATTATGTTACATACAACAGACTGAGCTTTCCGCCCATGTGTAATGAATACCTTTTAAAAATAAGCTTTGCAAAAAAAATGCAGTTGGACTCTTCACAGTAAAAAATACAACAGCAACTGTCTTTAGATTTTTGGGACTTTTAATGTGAATAGAAATTCATAAATGTATCATAGAAATATAGTTATTGAATTATAATTAGTACAATAGTGGGATGTAGCTCTCCATTGAGATGACTTGTGACTTTAGATTTAGTTTAGGAAACAAATGATGAACAGAGCTGTTAAATTGTATGGCTTAAATGGTAAATGTTAAGTTACACGTTTATCATCTTTGCTGAAGTTCTTACTTGTATATTATACTCTGAGTATGAAGAGGTTTGTAACTTCTTTAGCCAGAGCATCCTAAGGGAGATAGATGGTATTCAAATGGAGAATTTTCTGTGGCATAAGAAGAGATGGGTTTCAGAGTACAAGTTCTGACTTCAAAAACTGCAGACTTTTATGGATTGTTGAAATATGGGAAAAATAAAAGCATATGAAATAAGTTGTCAGCTGCCTACTCTGAGCTAATATAACTGAGATTTACAGGAAGCTGATTTTTCATTTTTCTGTAGTAAGTTACAATTATAACTGTTTCTTTGTTTTTCCTCAATTGTAGGATTTTTACACTCTACAGCAAGTCATTACCACTTGATCTGGCCTGTCGTGTCTGGGACGTTTTCTGTAGAGATGGTGAAGAATTTTTGTTTAGGACAGGATTAGGAATCCTTCGATTATATGAAGATATTCTCCTACAGATGGACTTTATTCATATAGCACAGTTTCTAACGAAACTTCCAGAAGATATTACATCAGAAAAACTTTTTAGTTGTATTGCAGCTATTCAGATGCAGAATAGTAACAAAAAATGGGCACAGGTGAGTTTCTTGTATGTATATCTGTCTCTATAAATATATAAAATCAGACATGTCAGCACATGAATATATGGGGCACTTCTCTTGACGATTTTTTTTTTATGCTGCTTGTCTGACTTCTGAGCAATGGGCACTGCCTTTCTTGTGTCTCATTCTAGAAATATATGCTCCATGGTATTATTGTGGAGGTTAATATAGCTACTTTTTATAAGACTGGCTTTTTAAATATTAATTAAATAATTTACTTTGTCAGGTGTTTGCCTCACTGATGAAGGACAACAAAGAAGGAGACAAAAACCATAGCCCAGCACCGAAAAACTAATCCTTGTAATGTTGAAGTCAACTGAAAATGTGGAAAACCACTTGAAGACAAAAAGCTTTCACATCACTTCTATGTGGAAAAAACACTATAGAAAATGTGAAAATGAGATGGAAAAATGACATAGCTCTCAGTGGAGTAATGAACTGATGAAATCTTCACTCTTTTGCCAGTATTAGTTTTTGTCGTGGGAAGATTTGTTTTCACACAGAATACTAAAACCTATGAAACTGAGAAGCGAGGAGTTCATATTTAATACTTTAAAAGAATCAGCTCAATGCAATAAACATTTGTAATAACTTCTGTTGGTACTTAAAAAAAAAAATTTTGAGGCATAACTTTTTTTACAAATACCATGAAGGCACTTTTCTGGGGGGATGAGAGAAATTGTAAAACTTAAGGCCCCAAAACTGCTATCCAAACCAAATGTTTTGGTACAAACATTACCTCCAAAATTACCAAGTTGAAAGTATTGAGGACCAAATAAGGTGGTTTGGTATGTTTATGTGCAAGATGGTTAAAATTTGGGAAAGGGTATTGTCTTATTGTGGTTGTGGGTTTTTTTGTTTTTTTTTTTGAAGTTGCAGCTTCATTCTTTAGTCTGGGCAAATGTAATTAACTCAGGAACTGTAGAAGTATTGTGCCCAAACCTAGAGCAAAAATAATATTAATTTTAAACAGTGGTAAGAACAGGGCTGCTATTTTCACTGTACAGCTTTCAAAGTGAGTGGTGTTAAGCATTTGTTTTGGTGTATTGGTTGTGGAGTAAATGGGAGTGGGTATTCTGTGAAAGGGTTTTGCCACCAGAAGTTTTATTTTGTCGAGCCATTTCCAACTTAACAAATACTTGTATGTAATGGTGAACACTAGAAAATGACAAAACTATCTGCGGACTTTGTGTTTTCAAAGAAGCAGCCGCTTTTAACACTTGGGAGTAATGCAGATTTGTTTTTGAAACTGTCTTTTATTAGTGTGCAATACTGAAGTCCAAAAGGTTTAGTGATACTGAATTCTTTAACATCTTTTAACTGTGAGACATAAGGTCATATTGTATGTGTGTCACGGCAGTTACTTTCAAACATTTCCTGTTCTTGAAGATGCTGTACAACAACCTGTGGTTGTGGGGGACAGAAATTTAATATGGATAGCACTGCAGGTGAGGAACACTTGCACTCTCTTCATCCATTTTTGCTAATATTTAATGTAAATAAATTCCTTACATGTGGGTTTTTTAACTGTTCCCTCTGGAAATCAAGTCAAAATTACCATTATGTATTTTTAAGTGCAGGAGGCTTCCAGTTGTCTGGTGTTCAAAAGCAGAGTCTGCATAATCGGGGTAAAGATTTAGTGTGGTGTAACTTACGTTGCTTTCTGGTTTAAAAACTACATGTATGCTACTCATAACATTACAATTTGAAATGTAAATGTCAGATTTTTCTTAACTTATGTATTCACTACTTTAATTGGATCCAATTTGTCTTATATTTTTGTGTTATCTTGTACAGTTTTCTTACTTTTCAACTATAAATCTGTATATATCTGTAAATAGAAGGATCAAGCCTTCCTTTAAGACCACTAGTAACAACTCCTGTGTAAATAAAACTTATAGCAGATGCTCATTGTGCTCTTTTCCGTTCCCCTGGAATGTGCTCCAAGAGCTGGTGGTCGCGGTGTTGGTGCCTCACCCAGGAGCTGCGGGTAAGCTGGGCCCGGTTCGAGCCCCTCCGCCCCGACGGGGCCTGTACCGGTGCGCGGCAGCGGCTGCGGCGTTAATTAACATGTTCCTTAATTGGGGCGGGTGGGGGCCCCGGCCCTCAGCGCCCCGCCGGCCTCCGCCGCCAGGGGCCGCTGTGGCGATGGCGGGGCCGGGCCGGGCCGCGAGCGCTTCCGCCGCCGGCAGCGCGCGCCGGCCGCCGCCATGAATCCGGTAGGGGCTGAGGGGGTGCCGGGGCCGGGCGGGACGGGGAGCGGAGCCTGGGGGGGCCCGCGGGCCTCGCGTGGGGCTGGGCGGGATGAGGGAGCTGTGCCCAGGAGCACCCTGTGCCGCCGCGGCCCCGGCAGAGCAATGCGGGGGTGCCTAGGGCGGGTATCGGCGGGGTCCCGGCAAAGCGCAGCCTCGTCCCGCGTCCCTCGGAGGTGATTTTGACGGAACCGAGGGACGGTAGGAGGTCGGAAATGCTGTTCGGGACACGGAGGAGCGGGACAGTCCGTGGGGCTGTGGGGGGCACCGGGAGGAGCCGGGCGGGGTCCGAGCTGTCCCCAGGCCGCGGCACCGCCTGTGCCCGGCACAGCGACAGCTCCGGGGCAGCCCCGTGAAGGCTTCGATGCCCGTCTTCTCTCCACAGCCCTTGCCTTCCCATGCCGCCACTAGGTAATCCCCGCTGAGTCCGTTTCCACCCCGGGCACCCTTGCGAGTGTTTTGCTGGTTTATCATAGGACGCCTGTGTTGTCCTGCGCCTCCGGGCTCTCCCTGAGCCCTGTTTCCCACGAGCACCGTGGCTCCCTGAGCTTTGGTACCTGCAACTCGTACATCTGCATCCTGCTGCTCTGAGGCAGGTCCAGGCAGCTGCCGGGCAGGGAGTTTCAGGCCGGAGAAAGCCAGAGCTCAGCGTGGGGAAGCGTGCTGCGGGAGAACATTGATCCGAGGCTGTGGCCTTGTAGTTTAAAGTACCCCAAAGTACTTACTGTGGGTTGGGGAACAACGGCATCCCGGAGAGAGAACAGAATGCTTGGGACAACACAAAGAACTGCACCTTAATAACCCGTTTACCATATTTTGAGTGTCTGTGTGTCTAAAAATGTCTAAAAGACATAGGGTTTAATAAAAAGGTTGTCAAACAGTGTTTCTGTAAAATATTCATCATGGGTCTCTCTTCTCAAAAACGTAACAGGGTTGTGTAAATTTGGAGGTAACTGATGATACTGTTTGGAAGAAACATGTTACTCAGCCCTAATGGAGAGAGTAACTTAATGAGCTCTTAAACAGTGAAATAAATTTCACACAGACTGTGAATGTGTCAGTGACTTGTCGTTCTGTTTGTTTTCTAGAGAAAAAACACAAAGCGAGTTCCAAGCTTTCGCAAGTTACTGAGAACTAGTCAAATAAAACTTGACAACAAATTAAAGAATAAACAGTACAAGCAGAAGAGTGCTGCTAAGAAGTATCGAAAAGAACAAAAGAAGCTAAGGGAGGCTGTCAGAGATGCTATTTCTAGAAAGCCTTTTCCGTTGGAAGAATGCAAGAAAAAGCAAGTTGGTAAGTGTTTGCTTAGAGTTATTTTAGTAAGCAAGAAGGTATAAGTATTACCGAATATTCTGCTGTTTTATGTTGTAAAGTTCAAGAAAACAACATTCTCTGTGTACAAATAATTGCTGTTCTTGTTGAAAGAAGGGGAGAGTTGTGAAAAATATGTTATGGCATCAAGATCTGACAGAGGTGGTAGGAATGTGTTTGCACTGATCATTATTGGATGAGGGGCAGTTTTCTGGGATAACACAAAGGGCATGTGTAAATGTCAGCGTGCTCCAGGTTGAAGTAAGGTGTAAAATGGTCTCACAAGTCTAGGCACGGTTAGATTTTCAGGTTTGAATGTACATACAGGATCCTAATCTATAAACATCATATTCTACAATAGCTGGAAAACGCGAAGAAGAGGAAGAAGATGCTCTTCCACTGGACATGATGGATGAAGATGACTTAAAATTAATAGAAGATTTAGCCCAAAAAGCATCCTTTTTAACCAGAGATCTTTCTTCTAAGTGAGTAGTGTTGTGATGTCTACTTTTTGTACTAATTCAGCCACGTGCAGTTAATAGGTAATGCAATACATCTATCAGGAGGTCCCTTTTAGCCTGGTATTTCTTTGCAGTTCCAGTTTAGCGTTTCCTCGGTCTGTCAGTACATTCAGTATTAATGTATCGGTGTCTATCAGTACATTCACCTGCTCTGCCTGACCTTCAGGATACTGTTTCTGCAGTGCTCGTGCCCGTGAGGTCCCTGGCTGTGAGATGAGAAGCATTTCTCAAACTGAAAGAAATGCTTTAATCTGTAAACGTTCTTTTTTTCAGTATAGAATATTCAGGACATTCCCTGGACTTTGGGTCTGTATACATACTGCATTGCAAGTTGCTGGGGAAAAAAAAGGGTTCTGGAATCCAGGTCTGTAAACACGCGCAACACCAAAACGTTCACACAAAAGATTTGTCACCAGTTTTCTGGAGCAAGGTGTTGGGTAGAGTTCACAGTGAAGTATGTAGAAGGCCAGTGCTTCTCGTATTAAAATTGTGAGTCTTCATGAGTACCCTTCTGCAGAATTGTCTGGTTACGTGATTCTTTGAAAATCTCGTAACTTGCCTTTTTTGATGAATGTGAAAACAACTGTATATCTGGCTATATATTTAATTTGTTAATGCTGATTAATATCAGTATCAATTACTAATCATCAGTAACAGTACGGGTTAACATCAGTAATCAGTTACTAATTAATAATTTAGTGTAGTTTTGAAGGAAAGTAGTAAATGGCTTTTCATTTCCAAAGTTGCAGCTGTGCTCTACTCTAACACAGGGTTTCTTGTAGCCACATAGCAAGTTCTTGAATTAAAAGAATTTTATTTTAAACCTTCCCCTCTCCTCAAACTAACTAGGTGTGACATAAGTTTAAAGTCTTGCAAAACTCAAAATTTATTATGTGTTTTTATTTAATGACATTTTGCAAGATGTAGGTTTATGTGTTTTATATTCGTTATGCCAAAACATTTTTAGAATGGTGGAAAACAATGGAAATAGTTGCTCTTTTACCTGTTTTACCTCCATTCGTAGTGTTCCCTTAAACTGGAGAACTTGTCTTTTCAATTTTCTTTACTCTGATCATCTCTGGTCCAGTGAGAGGATCCTAGTCCTGCTTGCTTGCTTGTGGGGTCCTTCATGGCGGGACTGCTGGGGGTTACGAGTTTAATCAGTCTCAGCCCTGCCAGGGCAGCCCCTCATGCTGTGGGGGAGCACAGGGAGCACAGGAAGAGGGGCAGGTAGAACAGCGCCTTGGCCTAGGTGAGGGGCAGACACTTAATCCAACCAGTTACCACTAGCGATGCACTGTCATACATGGTTCTTGTCTAATTAGGTAGCTGATAAGGTTAGTTTGCCTTGTGTTTTTCAGTGAACCTGTTCATGTCAAAAAACGAAAACATGAAAGTGTGATTGAGAAGTATGAGAAGGTGCCAAGACGAATGCAGACAGAGCCAGAGAAGGAACTCATCCATCTGCTCCCCATCAAAGACAAGAGTGGAATTATTCCTCAAGCTGTGGAAAAGCCAGGTAAGACACAGATTCTGGAACTGGTATAATAGCCAAAAGGTAAATAATTTATTCTTTTGAAATTTCACAGTATTACATGCTTGTAATTAGACATTTTGTTTTTGCAGTTCTCAATGTTGCACATGATGAAGAAGAGGGTACAGAAGACATGGAGGAAGGAGAGGGTAATAAAACATTATGTTTGCTTTGCATTGGGTTTTTTTGTGTTCTTTTTTTTTCTGAATCACTGCCTTATCTGAAAAGTACTTTGCTGTTCCCTAAGGAAGTTTGTAGTTGTACTGTATTTTTTGGATTGTGAAGATTTTTTGGATATGCTCATTACATTACTCATGCCATGAAAGCTTAACAGTTATACGAAGCTTGCTTTTTTACCTGTTAGATTTTCAGGACATGAGGAATAGCTGGCTTCAGAATCTCTTTCTTTAAAATTAGTTTTATTTTTTTACCTGGAACTGATGTGTGCATGAAGTTCCTTTTATCAGGTGTGCTATCTTTGCTAGTAAGAAGGAACATATTGGACTTACATGAAGGATATATGCTGTAGTTCTGTTGATTACTCTGAGATCACTTTGAAACGCAGGTCAGGACACAGACTTGTGTAGGCTTTTGGGTGTCTGTCTTTGTCTTTTAATTTTTTTACTTAGAACATCAGAATACCGGGAAATCGAGATTTTGATTTGCAGTTGGTTATCCAGTTCGGAGTCATTTTCAAATAACAGTTGCAGTTGTAACTTTGCCACTTCTGGGTCATTATTGTCTAAATATAATCTGAAGTTGAGGAAGGACATAACAAAATAGTGCTTAGAAAACATGAACAGAACAATTGTGTCTTTAAAAGAAAAAGCAAACGGTGAATAATTTGCTGCAAATTGTAGAGCACTGTGGTTTCTTGGCACAGTTGGGGAAATATGTTGAGTTTCCATGTTCCCAGTGTACTTCAGGAACATCATGGACAGATTCAAAAACATTCAGTCCGCTTCTCTCTGCAAGCAAAAGATTTTGAAGTGGAGCGAAAAGTAATCTCTTTGCTGTAGCAAAGTCATTCTTAAAGCTTCTTCGACTGTGGAACTTCATGTGTTACTCGCCTGGGGTTAACACGGCATCCAGTGAAATGCAGTATCTAGAACTGTAGTTTGCAACATGGCATTTGTTACACGACTTCCCACTGACCCTCTTTTCTAACTCTCACACCTTGTACCAGACTTGGTTGAGGAGCCCCTGCCTGTTCTCACTGCTGAGGAAATGGCTGCTCAAAGGAGACAAAAGCTGCAGGAGAGGAAGACGCACATAGCTGCCTTAGCATCTGCCATTCTCTCTGAGCCAGACAACAATGTACGTAGCATTTATTTAACAGGCATGTCCATGTGCCTCTGTTGTGCGGTAAATCAGGAAATAAAGATCTGAAGTGACCAAACAGTAGCAAAGGCAGAAGAATACGTGGGTAGAAAAGGAAAAGGTCAGTGTTGTATCGCTTCTCAGGGGCTGTCAAACTGTGAAACTGCATAGGTTGGTGTAAAGGATTTGAATAAGGTAAAGATCCAGGTGACTGTGTTGTGGTTTTAGGAGTAATACTGAGTATTTTCTCTCCAAACTACCTTGTTCTTTGAGCATGACCCTTATGTAAGCTCTGATTTCAGGGTTGTATCTGATAGTTCTCAGTGCTTCAGGATATACTAATAATTTTTTATAATTCTGTGCAAGTTTATAATAGCAGGACAGTTTGATATTCCCGAGATTAAAATTTTTTTGCGATATGTGGCATTTCTTGGCTCTTTGTGCAATGCTAAATAGAGTCTAAGTAACTGCTGAGTTAATGTACATGGTGCTTGTCCCTTGGTTTGTAGTTGATCTTCAGCTGGTTTTGTCTGCCTGTTTTCTTTAACCAGATAAAAAAGTTGAAGGAGCTGCGTGCCATGCTGATGGAACAGGATCCTAATGTGGCTGTGATTGTTCGGAAGCTGGTCATGGTTTCTTTGATGGAGATATTCAAAGATATTGTGCCTTCTTACAAAATTCGGCCTCTGACCGAAGCAGAAAAGGCTACCAAGGTAAAATATCAAATTTATTTATAGGGTATTGTGAGTATTTCAGATTTCTTTCAGCTGTGCCAAATATGAACACTGTTCTTGTTTAATATGAATTTATAGTTCTGAGCAAAGGGTGACAAATACACAAATACTTGTGGAAGATCTGAAGCTGTGACACTTTCAGGAGCAGAGGTCTTTGTTTTGAACCTTTAATTATTACATGCTTCCTTCAATAAGTAGGTGACATGCTGGTGGTAATGGAGAGGAAAACTCGTATATGAAAGTAGTATACCAAACCTGGGTGACTTTTCTCATAAACCTCAGAGTAAGGTCCCACACTGAGGAGAATTAGAAAGAAAACAAATTATGCAACATTGTCACCTAACTGGCATAGATTTCTTTGAAATATGTTCAACAATTTACTGAACAAATGCAGAGTAACTTGTTTTCTGCAGCTTGTTTTTAATCAATTCTTTGGAAGGTTTCTTGAGTGTAGGTTTAGTGCAGTTTAGAGTCATGGTGTTAAAATAACATCTAGTTGATGATTTTACTTCAATCTCTATAAATGAAATAGGCCTAGCTGGAAAAGGCCCTCTGAGCACAACAGTAGAAAAGTACAGAAATATTTTAGTTTTAATACATTTCTAGGAATGTTAGTCTAGAAGGAACAACTACTCAGATATCTAATATTTGTTTTAAACCTTTTTATTCACCATTGGCTAATTTCAGTAGTTAGCTTTCCAAATAAAATTTCATTTTCTGTTATGTTCACAGGTTAAAAAAGAAACTCAGAAACTGAGAGAATTTGAAGAAGGCCTTGTAAGCCAGTATAAATTTTACTTAGAAAATCTGGAACAAACAATTAAAGGTACAGTCAACACTTCCCGATTTTAGTAATAAAGGCAAAATTGTTTGCAGCATCAGCTTCTCTCTGATTGAATGCTACCTGCTGTCTTCAAGATAGTACTTGCATGAAGTATGTAGGAGAATGCCTGCAATCACTAAATACTGAAATATTTATAAGCTTCCCATCATTCTGAACAGTAATCACTAAAAAAATTAATAATGTCTTGTGCAGATTGGAAGCAAAGGAAGTTGAAGAAAAGTAATGTCATCTCATTAAAGGCATATAAAGGTCTGGCAGAGGTAGCAGTGAAGTGTCTGTGCGAGCTGCTTGTGGCCCTTCCCCACTTCAATTTCCACAACAACATTATTGTTCTCATTGTTCCGCTCATGAATGATCCATCAAAAATGGTAAGTGACTTTTCTGATTAGAGCAAGACTTCTTGTTTTGCTTGAGAAATAATCTATTTCTGAGCTTTATTCCACAACATCCAGATCTTGTGGCCATACCTTTTCACTATTTTACAGGCTGTGTCCACTTTCTAATTAGTAAATACCATGAGTATCATCTTCTACTAGCTGTTGGTGTGCGCTTGGCTTTACAGAACAATCTCTGTGATTTGCTTTTTCAGATTTCTGAACTGTGCTTTGAGGCAGTTAAGAAGCTCTTTAAACAAGACAAGTTGGGCTATGCTTCACTTGGTGTAGTTAAGGTCATTTCTGGCCTTGTGAGGGGCAGAAATTACGATGTCAGGCCTGAGGTAAGAGACTTTCTGTTGTACCTCCCAATATTCTTCTGTCAAAGGTTGAAAAAAAGTCTGAACATCAAAGTCAGCATGGCTGCTGGCTACAGACAAGCATCCCCACTCTGTCAGACCACAGACAGTTTAGGATTCGGCTGAGCCAGAGGGTTAGAAAGAGAGGTGTGGGGCAAGGGAAGGAGACTGGGAGTTCAGATCCTGACAGAGACAGAAGCTTTGACTAGCATAGCCCACTAGATGGAATGGAATTCAGGATTTTTTACCCTCTGTCCTATATTGTGGATCACCTTTCATTGTATTTAATTTGTTTTTACAATAGGTGTTAAAAGTATTTCTTCACTTAAGAATTAAGGAAGTAGAATTACAAAAAGATTCTGAAGACATTGCACCAAAGAAAAAGTTCATGACTTACAAAGAGAAAAGAAAGAATCTTTCCAGAATGCAAAGAAAGGTATGACGTGCTTTCTTGTGCTCTGCTTCTGCAACTTTATGTAGCAATTTGTTCCAGCAATGATTGCACATCTGTTGTTGCCATTGTTAACTCTCAGCATCAGTGATTAGTGTTTGCATTGTACTTGAACATTTATGAGGTTCTACAGGGAATTTAATTATCTTCCTATCATTTTTTTCCTCTTTCCTGTGTTGATAATGCTTTTGATTGGTTGTTTCTGATAAGAATATCTAAGCTGGTTATCCAGTAGCTTCACAGAGTGACTTACGTAACTCACCAAGCATGGAAGATTTGTCTCTGGGTATCTTTGCAACCTACCTATCCAGACTGGTTGCAAACATTTAATCTGTTGTCTTAAAATCAACTGTGTGTTTTCAGTGGAAGAAAGCAGAAGAGAAACTAGAACGAGAACTCCTGGAAGCAGAAGCATCAGAAAGTAAAGAAAAAAAATTGAAGTTGGTAAGTAATTTAGAGATTATTTCCCTGTTGTTGCAAAGTGGCTGTTCCTAACCCTTTTGTAATCAAGTGTCTTCCCTCCATTCCAACCTGTCAGCATTCCATATCTCTAGAGAATGTTGTCAGCTAACAAAAATTTTGCCTGTACCAGAGGTCTAGGTTTTAGTAAACCAAGGTCTCTCGGTTTGCCCAGGAAGGCCAATTTAGTAATTCCTATTCCCTTCTGCACTCTGCTCAGAAAGGTATTGAATCCATTGACAGATGTCCTCCAGGTGCCCTGTTCCATAGGACACCGTGTCATGGGTGTTATCAGCCTCTCAGAGAGGCCTTTAGGCAAAGGAGGAAACTTTGGCTGGTGTGGACTCTTTAGCCAGGAAAGCGTGAGGGGACAAAGTCAGAAGCAGGAGAGCAGGACTTGAGCTTTTCAGCCAGGATGGGTTTGGAAGGCCTCAGTGCAGGCTTGGACAGAGAGAAGCATTTTCAATTAAGTGAAGTAGAAATGTCTGTTTTCCATGATTAAGTATTTAGTTTTGTTTTCTTTCCTTCAGCACACAGAAACCTTGAATATTGTATTCCTAACTTACTTTAGAATCTTGAAGAAAGCTCAGAAGTCTCCACTTTTGCCAGCTGTGCTAGAAGGTCTTGCAAAGTAAGAATTGACTGCCTTCTTTGTGTGTGTTGGAAAAGACATAAAGCACTAAAGGAATTTTTGACTTTGAAAGGGATTTATAAGCAGTGAGAGAAGATGGGTCCCTGACAAATTAGTTGTAATTATTCTATTTCTCTGCTGAAGTTCTCAGCTATTCCCAAAACCATTTCAATGTGATGTGAAATTTCCCATGATAGAATCTATGTGGTTCAAACCCAGCGGGGTGTGATGTGATTCCATTATTTTACCTGATTACTTCCTGAAGGACATGAGCATGTCTCTAGAGCTATGGGGAAGCCATGATTAGCCCTTGGGAGCTGAATCATTCCTTCACGTGAAGATAGTAAATGTTCAGCATTTGATTTAGCTGCTTTTAATGTGTGGATTTGGGTAATTTAAAATACTTTGAACTGAGTTCACAGATAATACCTTTAGCTTAAAAGTTAAAATTTCTTTGATTCAAGGTTTGCTCATCTCATAAATGTGGAATTTTTTGATGACCTGTTGATTGTCCTTCATTCTCTTATTGCATCTGGGGTAAGTTGAGTTTACTTTTATTAGTTTTCTAAAAATTACTTTCTTTTGGGTACTTAAACAGTTTTGTGTTCTTAGGGTTTAAGCTATCGTGAGAGTCTTCATTGCATTCTCAGTGCTTTTCATATACTCTCTGGTCAAGGTAAGAGATTTTTAAAAACAAACTTTTGTTTAATGTTGTCTGATAAATCAGTGAAGTAAATGTGTTTGTTTGGGATTATGTTAATAGGTGATGTTCTTAACATTGATCCGATGAAATTTTACACACATCTTTACAAGACACTGTTCAGCCTACATGCAGGTAATTCCAGATTCTTGTTCTCAGTGTTTACCTACATAATGTTTATTCTGCTTCATTGGTGTCACAGCCTTAATGTAGTGTTAATAAACTACAGTTGTTTTAAGATATCTGAGTTCTGAAAAAATTACTCTCTGGTTTAACCTTTTTTTCTCAAGTTGCACATTGCATTACTACAATACGAGTACTTGAAGTATTATTGCAATACACGGTAACAGGTTCATTTCATTAGGGAATGCTGAGTATGTGGTCTTGGATAAGCATTTATCCTGTCCTCACTTTAAATATTTTTACTTCCTTATTTGTTTCTTACAGTGGTGATTTAAAAATTCGGGGGTTTTTCTCTAATTCTTTCTTTAATAGGGAAGGAATCTCTACTTTTTTCAATATTAAATTTAAATTATTTTTAAAATTCTGTCTTCTAAAATTTCTGATTTTTATACTTCTGGCATTTTGATTTTCAAATTAAATTTTCCAGTAATTCTGAATAGTGTATGAAAATGTATCTTTAAAATTTGAAACTAACATAATTTTAATAAACTTCATAAATGTCTATTCACTAAGGAAGAAAGGACAAGAAAAAATATTCTGCAGTTCTGTATGGGTGAAAGACTAAATCTTTGCACTGTTTAATAATTTAGAGATGATACAGTGGATGCACTTAGGATTAAAACAGTAGCTGTGTCTAATGTTTAGACATTTTTGATGGAACAAGTATTTTCTTAGAAAGCAGTGCAGAAACAATGATACATTTTTTCTGTTCAAAGCTGGAGTATTTTTACCAAAAAAGGGTGGATGCTTATGTCTGTATCCCATGAGAGCTGTGCTTGAACCACTTGGCTTTTGTGCCATTTCGCAGTTTCCAGTGTCCAGTCCATAGCAGAGTATTCAGCTGTATGTTCCACAAAATGGTTATTTACTCTTTTTCTGAAATTCTGCTTTTGAGGTGGTACCAATGAGGATATAGGGATTGTGCTCCAGTGCCTGGATGTCATGTTCACCAAGAGGAGAAAGCAAGTTTCCCAGCAGCGAGCTCTTGCTTTCCTAAAGCGACTTTCCACACTTGCTCTTCATGTACTTCCAAATTCCAGTGTTGGGATATTGGCAACAAACAGGGTATTCATGCAAGTAAGTTTTACTTGTTGAAATTTTTAGCTTGATGACTAAAGGCTATTGAATTTTTTGGCAAATTGATTTTATGCAAAATATTTTAAAGCATCTTAAGCAAGAGTGATGAAAAAGGGTATCCTTAAATGCAGCTGAGACTAAATAACATCCTGAAACTGACTTAAGCATGTTATAATTGGATGTGTAATAGAAGTAACTCAGTTGTTTTTTTGTGTGTTGTAGATGTTTCCAAAGATGGACCTCTTACTAGATAATGAATCTCAAGGCAGTGGAGTTTATCTTCCAGAACTAGATGAACCAGAGCATTGCAATGCTCAGAACACAGCTCTGTGGGAGCTGCATTTACTTCAGGTTAGTAATTGAGTGAATTGGGAAGTAAAAGTCAGCAGTAAATAGCTGCTAAACGTTTATGTGCTTTACACAAATAGAGAACAGAGGTCTTTAGGCTTTTCAGTCAAATGTGGCCCACATGAGCCTATTCCATACAAAGAGGAAGAGCAACACAGCAATATGGAAGGAATGGGCTTACGACAGTACTGGATCTTACTGCAGGTTGTTTAATAAGATTCCTTTGGAGGATTTTTCAATTTGTCAAGTTCCTTTTAAATCCAGCCCTTGACACCTTGATCTGTCATTCCAGCCAGCATCTGGGGCTTGGGGAGGGCTTCCTTGGCCTTTTCTTCCTGTTTTCTGGGAGTAGGACTTAGAATAACTGTGGAGAGTCATGTTCACACCATGGCATACAAGTGAATAAATGTATGATTGGGTGTTCTCATTCACTTAACCCCACAAACTGAGCGATGTTGAGGTGCTTTTTCTATCTAAAACAAAACCAGAACGTTCTATCTTATAGAAATGGAAAAAAAAAGTGAGAATCTGTAGATAAATAAATTTATAAATAAATTAAAAATGAACTTAAATTTAAAAAAAAATAAATAATTCCTCACCCTTCAGTCAACTGCCTTCATTCTTCCTTTCTTTCAGAGACATTATCATCCAACAGTGCAGAAGTTTGCAGCTCACCTTATTGCTGGAGCTCCAACTGAAGGCTCGGGAGCTCTTTCACTTGATTTCAGCCAAAGGTGAGTTATCAAAGAGGTTTTTTTTTTCAAATAGTGCTTTGAAAGGAAGCTGTTGCTTATGCTTTCTTAAAGGAATTCCTAAAAATAACTGTCCATAAAATTAAAAGATTCTGATCTTCAAACTCTCTTTGTTCTTCTGCCAGTACAGAGTGTTGGCTGCCCTTTTTTTTTTTCCTTTTGATACTTGTTGCCAGGCTGTGACAAGGTTAAAAATCTCAAAGTGCAGTGTGTTTTCTTCCCACGGGAGCAAAATATCTGCATTTCCTCAGCAGCAGCCCTGATCTGAATATGGCTCAGGATCACTGAACTGTGGCTGTCCAGCGTCAGGAAACCAAGTTGCAGCGTAAGGTCCATAGTACGTTAAAACATGAGAGCAGCCATGCTGGTTCAGACTGAGGGTCTTAGTTAGCATCCTGCCTTTGGCAGTGGCTGAAAGCAGGTGCCTTGTGAGAAGTAAAAACAGGGCATGCTCTGAGGTTAGGTCACTTGGTTAGAGCACCAAGGTTGTGGGTTCAATCCCTGTGTGGGCCATTCACTTAGGAGTTGGACTCGATGATCCTTGTGGGTCCCTCTCAGCTTGGAATATTCCGTGATTCTGTGACATGCTCAGAGAAGTGTCCTGGCCTCTGACTGGTCTCAGCCTAGTGGATTTCCTGAACCTGATACCATTTTCTGTTAGCACCTCTCTCTTCATGGAGTTCTTTTCAAAACTGTTCAGTGTCCCTTGAACCAAAGCACACGTTTTGCAAATGTAGCATCATTTGATAAGGGTTCCATGAGTCCACAGCTCCTTAGGTCAAGACCTGCTGCCTTTTGTTTTGAACCTGGTGCCAGTATGCTTCATTTAACAGCCCCTGGTTCTGGCTCTGGGAGATGTAATGAGCAGTCTGCCCTACACTCTTTCCGTGCCTCACAGGACTTGGTAGACCCTCTATCATATCGTCCCTTCATCTACTGTCTCTTACAGCTCAAGGGATCTCGCTCAGACAGGAGCTGTTCTGTACTTTTCTTCATCTTTGTTGCATGCTCCTGTACCAACTAGAGCATTTCAAGATGAGAAAATGGGAGAGTCAGTTGCAATATTTGAGATGTGGATGATCTGTGGGTTTATACACTGTTGTAACTAATTTCTGTTGTGTTCTCTATTTCTTTTCAACTCCAAACAGCATTAAGGTCACAACCCTGTAAAAGTATCTGTCATAACAAGAAGATTTTTTTCCTTAAATGATAGTGGTCAGCTCAGAGCTTATTGTGTTTATGTAAAGCTGAGATTGATTTCTTTTTCCAACAGTAAATTTCATTTGCCATTTTACTGATGGTCTCATACAGTCTATCTGAAGTTCTTTACATGGAGCTCATTTTTACTACCACAAATAACTTGGTACTCTCCAGCTCATCCTTGAGCATGTTGGAAAGCACAGATCCTGGAACAAACCTTGTGGAAATCAATAGTTTTTTCCTGGCATTGCAAAAGCTGACCACAGACTCCTGTCCTCAGTTTCTTCTCTTTTAACCAGTTCTTTTCTCATATGATGGAATTCCCTGTTCTGCCATGGATGCTTAGTTTTCGTAAAACTCTTTGGTAAGGAACTGTTGGAAATTCTAGCAGATTGTGTCAGCTAAATAATCTTTATCCACCTTTTACTTTCCTTTATTAAATATGCACAGATTAAGTGAGTGCTTGGAGCTCTGGCAAGCCAATTGAACAGTTTTCTTGTCTCCCTCAACTGAGTATTTTAGACACATTTTACTTACTTGAGTTGCATTGTTTCCCAGCTGCTGGCTTCTGATTTTTTCCAGGTGATTCTCTGAGTTCTCTTAAAGTGTAGTGGAGAGTGAGAGTGGTGCATATGAGAAGCTGCCCTTAAACTGTTGATTTATCAGTTGGAGATGTATCTATCTAATGCCATTTTTCTTTCAATGTGGATTTTGCTGTAGGTCTGCTACAGAACTTTTTGAGGCATACTGCATGAAAGGAATGACCTTTAATCCTCCTGTTGCATCAGTAACACCCAGAAGAAAGGTACCGTCTTGTCTCTGAGTCCTTTTTTAACCACATGATTTACCAAAATAAGCTGTGCAGTGCCCAGGCATTGGCACACTCAGTTTGGCTTTCTGGTTTCTATACTTTGTGTGTCAAGTATTTCTTTTAACTGGACTAAGATAGGACTGACTATAAAGAAGGAAAAGTAGCTGTATAAATAGTTCCACCCCCCACAGCTCAAGTAGCAAGATGAATATGGTAGCTGTTATTTTGCACTTCGCAGTGGTTCAGTGTAGATTTCTTGTCCCTTTTCTATAATGGTGAACTAATGTTTGTTCAAAAAGCAGTAATAAAAAACCAGCTCTTTCCGCAGTGTGGGTGCTTGGCAGGACAGCTGGATTTCCAGAGCCTTTGATTCAGTATGTAGAGGGATACTGATCCCTGTTAGTGTCACTAGCTTTAAAGTGTAAATTTGAGGGGAACAAAGAGTTCATGTATAAAGATGAGAAATAGGGGAACAGTTTTTATGTCCTCAGCAGTGTTCCAGATGCCAGCCTCCATTAAATGTCGAGTGAGGAGTGTCCTTTAAAAAGTGATAATTTTCTTTCTTCCTAATGAAAACATTATATAACCTTTTAACTTTATCAATGCTCCACTTTGTAACTCAATAATGTCAGTTGAACCCTTGAGAGCACTTTCTCTTTTTTTCCATTTTAGAGAAACAACTTCTGCAAATGTGTTTGTATTTACTTATTCCGTCGTTTTACGATGACTTCTTGATGTGCCTGTCTTGCTAGGGAGTTATATTAGCACCTCTGACAGAGCAAGGCTGGGAACAGCAGATAGGAGAGAGATTTGAGCTGTAATGCTTGAATCAAAGGAAGAGGAAAATGAGAGAGAACAAACTCTCCATAGATGGTTATAATGGACATAACTGAGAAAAATTACCCTGGGGCTTTGCCTAATCTCTGGTTGCTGGGCTCATTTAACAAACTTCGGCAGTATCTAAGTTTTACCCTATCTGTCGTGCATATTCTCTGTGTGCCAGGCTGCCATTGTCAGCACCTCCCTGGTGTTGATAGAAGCTCCAAATTGGAGCCCTGTGCACTGCTAAAGAGAGGATCTCATTTGTCCTTGAGTGCACAATGTACTTGACTGTGTGAGTGCTAAGACTTTAACACGGAAGTTTAAATCGTGTGTGACCATAATTCCTTATCTGAGCACCAGGAAAGAGTGGAAGGCTCTGGCTGTGGCTCTGGCTGGAGGCAGAAGGGTCAGGGCATTCCTTTCTGACTCACAACCTCTACTGTGAGCACTGTCCTTTTAATCAGAGATGCTTGATTTATATAAGTACTCTCACCAAACAGTTCTGTTTATAAAAGGTGTGTTGAACAGGAAGCAATGTGTAAGCACCTCCAGAGCTGGAAGCTGTGGCTGTGTGTCATAGGTAACATTCCAAAGCCCAGTTTACCAAAAAACAAAAAACCCCCACCGAAACCACAAGCTTATGAAGGACTGACACATCACTTACTGGCAGGCCAGGTAGGCATGAGCTGCCAGTTCTATAGGTCTAGTCTGGATGACTGGGGACATGGGAGAGTAACAGGACTTTAATTTAAGCTATGCATGCAAAACACATACTGGCCTCGTTTAGTAATGCAACTAATATTTTGTAATTTTCAGGATACATTCTCACAAATGGATTCATTTGTAGATGAAGAGCTAAACAAGCAGCTTCAACAACACATCAGTGAGACTGTTGTTCACAAATCCTTGGATTTTGCTAAACACTTGAAGGAAACATCTTTGTCATAAATGTACCTATTACTCAACTTCAGTTGGCTTCTTAATTATGGAGAAAGATTGGCTGAAACAAATTTCCACTCATCATTAAAGGAATACAAGTAGGCTTCTGTGTGAATGTAGAAACACACAAAAATGTAACAGCAGTTTTTCACAGAGAGTTACAAGCCTGTCCACTTAAGTGCGGAGCCCGTGTTTGCCGGGCTGGGGAACAACAGTGAACAGCCTCATCAGTAAGTTAAAAAGATACAAAACAAGGCTATTTAAAAATTGTTTGCAACCATGCATGATTGTATTTTTGTTTATATATTTTCTAACTTTTATAACAGAATACAGACATATGTGCTTCTAAGAACTCACTGGTTCTGTTGATAAATTAATAAATATTTTGAAAATGTTAACAATATTGACTTCTTTGTTGTCTAAATTACTTAGAGATTTGGAATATGTATTTTTTCTGTTGCATTTTGCCTGTTTTTCTTCTGATGTCTTCTAACCATTTATCTCATCTTGAAATGATTTTGCATTTGGTGGGGGTTTTCCCCTCTGGTGAATCTTGGGATTGGCAAATTGAGAATATTGGATTTCAGTTCTAAACTGTCATCATGACTGAATGCTCTACTTCAGTGTCTTCAATAAACCATTGCTGTCGAGAATGATGGACAAATACAAGGTAAGAATGTAAATATTTATCTTTTTATCTTGGAAGTAATATTCTCCTGGTTCCCCAAATATTAGTTATTGCCTGGTTGTTTTAGAATCCATTTTCAGCTGCTTGTTGGCTTTGCAAACAGTAAGTGAAATATATTAATTAATTAAAAGGTGAGTATTGTCTTTATGTGAATTCCATTCTACAGGGAAGTGTGGTGGGCTGTCCCTGGCTGACAGCTCAGCTATTGTATTTCTGTAGTGTTTAGTCTATGATGTGATAATGATATATGTGAAAGTTTTTCAAAGCTTTCATTCAAGGCAGAAAACAGCTTCTTCTCTAGGGTATTTAGTTCTTTATGCTGATTTACGGTTCTTAGATAGTTTTAAAAGTAAATTTCTTTTTTTCTCTTAATACATGTTTTTAGTATTAATCACACTAATTCACCAACTTCCAAATAGTTAAACATAAATTCACAAACATTTTTAGAATAGACATCTATGAATTAACGGATTAGAAAATTCCTATTTTACTATGTAGATTACAAACCTGCATTTTCATAGGTGTGTTTCTCTCTGTTTAGGTTTTGATTCCCATAACAACTAAAAAGAACTATTCAAAAGCTAAGTGTTTGCAAATATGGATGTGATTTAAATTCTGAAAAATTCCAAGGGGGCCATTTGCTAATACTTTGATCAGTTTGGGAAGGCAAAAGCAAAGAGTGACCACCTTAAACCATTTATTTTTTTTTTACAACATATACAAATACAGGTTTATTCTTCAAGTCAGCAGAGAGAAGATAGTCCAGGTGGAAAATTTTGAAATTGTTAATTTTTCATAGTTTCCAAACATATAGAGACTGGCACATAGTGATGTTGCATTGTCAGAATACTTCGACACACTTTAAGAGGCAGAGAAAGACAACTGTACAACTAAGTCATTCTGAAAGAGCCTATGCATCTATTGGAGCAAAAATCTATTTACTGCTATTTATTTTTGTGTTTAATTTGCTAACTGCCCAATGTCTATCACTGTTTCAGTTGCAAAACATTTATCACAGGCAGGAAAAAAATGCCACCATTGGTACATTGAGCGGGCTACCCTAAAAGTAAACTGAGTTTTATAGTGGAATAATAACTGACAGTGATTAAAAACCAGATGCTAATTGAAGTATTCAGAGACCTAGAGCAGAGCAGACAGTTCAGTTTCAGAAGCTGCAGACTCAGACTTTGAAATGTGAAGCTACCAGCAAGGTCTTCTTTCTTGAAAATAAACTATGAATGTAAGAGAAAGTATTCCTGAAATATTTAAATATTTCCATATTGAAGTCTTTAAATCTCAAAAGCATTTGATTCCTAGAAGCAGACAGCTTTCTAAAAGCAGCTACTGAGACACTGCACCTTGTATTCACCTAATATTTGTAGCAAGAAAAATAATGTGACTAGCTTTAAAAAAAAAACCAAACTGAGATAGCAGTTTTTAGTCTTCTAACTGCTATAATTTGGGATCAGTAAGATAGAAACAAGAAACCCTTCAGGCGGTAGAGGAAGTAGCTCCTGGTGTGCCCCAGTTCCTACAGGCGGAGCAGCGCTGATGCAGGCAGGAGCTGTGACTGCCCATCTTTCATCCCACACCATAACACCACTGCAAGCAGCACGTGTTGCACAGGGAGAAGTGAAGAGCAGCAGTTTTTTAAATAGCACAGAATAAAAAGCTTCTATGTTTTTGCCACTAGGCAATGGAGCATGAGATTTCCACCGGTAAACTGTTCAGCGCAAGGCCTGCTACTGCTTAGAGACAGCGTGTTTCTGGAAGGCGTTGATTATTTACATTCCTTTCTTTCCAACTTTATCCTGGAAGCTGCTTCCTGTAAATAGTTTGTAATGTAAAAATGAATGCATTTTCCTAATTGATGTCCATGCCCAGCCAGAAGCACAGAAAAGGACAAAGTTATTTTGTCAGTCTTGTCACAGCAGGGTGTGGACAAATATTCCTGCAGAAATAAAATCCATGGCTAAGCAGAATAAATTTCCTATTAGCATAATAACTCAGCACATGGAAGCTCTTTAACTGAGCTTTCAAATAAGTTAACCACCCCCTTATTTAATGCTTCAGGTGGTGTATTTTCACTATTAGGAAACTTGGACCCAACAAAAGGAAGGGTATTGTTATTCTTTTCCAAATTCACCCCAAAGTGTACCGTGTTTCACCAGTGAAAGTTTACCTGGATATTTACCAATACCTAAATTTGAAATTAAGTGATATATGAACATTAATGAAAATACTAGAACAGGGTAATTAGCCATACACAATTCCAGACGTCTACTTGTCTACAGAGTTACGGTTTTGAAATAAAAAGCTAAATACTTTGCTTTTCTCTTTCACTGTGATAAACAGCAGCAAAAGCAGCTTTTGATGAGACTAATGAGGAAGATAATAAGCTGTTCCCACAGCTAGAAAAATTACTATATTACCAGAAATAGTAAAAATCTGCTGATTTTAGATTGCTGCCAGACTTCAGGCTAGTGTTAGACCTGTGTTAATGTGACATGGCTACTGTTGTCCCTTGATTCCCCAAGGTTGGTTTTTTATCTTTTTAAATTGTGTCAGAAAAGCAGCAAACTGCAGGAACTTAAGTATTGTTTCTGAAATGCCACAAAAACACCAAAAAGAAAAATTCTACTGTGTTAAAATAACAGAGAGGATGAAGCTAACATTTAAAAACCAGTTACATTAGTTGAATTGTGCAGCAGGTTGATGTAAGTATTTCCCAGTAATTCCAAAGTATTCCAAAGCAAACTGCATATAAAACTATGTGTAAATTGTCACTTCTAACATTTTACTTGGGATCAGTCTTGCCTTATGCATGTGCAGGGTTCAGATTGGTACTAATGAGTGAAGAGGCTGAGCTGGGAGTTGGTTGGGGGTGCTATATCAGTTCAAAAGTTTGCTTTTGTAAAAGGTAAGCAGTGGGAAGTGCATGGTCTCTGTGAGGATATGCCACTGGGAAATTGGACTTTTTTGGTACGCCTGTGGTTATTTTTCCTGAAAGCTGGAAATGACCTCAAGGGGGCACTTTTTTGCTTTGGTAATAGCTACTTTAGAGGCATTTTCTGTAGTGTATAGTGAAAGACTTCATAGTTTCTGGTGACAGAATGCAGGTTCTGTCGGCTTGTTTATGTGACAGTTAATGACTTTTCTTTCTTCTATTTCATTTTCTAATTAATAGAGCGGCATTAGTTGTCATGAGACTACTGCCTGTTCCTTCTTTCTCTTGTTTAGGGATTGTTCTAGTGAGACAAAAACATGTGCAGAGCAATTTGTTCGCCACAGACACACTTCATATGGGAGATCAAAGCGATCGCTGATTCCAGCAGTTGTTTAATTTGTGCCCCTGTAACTCGATATGGATTGTTTTAAGTAACTAAACACATCAGTAACTCCCATGGAAATTAAAAAAGACTAGCACAACTAACTTACTTACATATCAAAGGATGAATTCAGCAAACATAAAACTTCACAACAGTGTTTCTATGTAAACAAAAATGTCAAGAGTTATAGTGTAAAAGTTCTTTATACTCTCTTTAACAGACAAGTAAAAAGACGTTTCTGACTGTATGGAAAAATGTATTTGATGTCAAAAATTTGAAATATTAATTACATTTATCACTGCATTGTTTTGAATTTGGTCAGTTTTGGGTATTAAACATCTTGTGCTGAAAAGAAACAACCATAAAAGTTCAAACATATTTTCCTCTAAATCCAGAAAGAGGTAAAAATCTGCATTTTCTGAAAAGTAGTATATGATAAATATATTATACAATGGCATGTACTTTGGAACATGATAATAAATATTCTTTCTTTAAACACAAGCCAGGAAAACAAGAATTTATAAGAAGAAAATGTTGTTGCTTGTCAAAGTCTCACTACCAGTTAGGTGTATTTAGCTATTGTACATTATTTTGTTAAAGTAGGTAAACTATAAATAATTTTGACTGTTTTGTGTATATTCACCAAAGTTAAACAGATATGCAAATGAAGTTACAGTATATTTAAATCTCTTTACAATCACTTAACACAGTGTTTAACAGAAATCTTCAGGTAAAAGTGCGTTATTTTAAAATAATACACATAAAAGAACACTCTGGTTCTCTGCCTTCAGTTTCCTTAGAGGCAAGGAGCTAAAATTATCTTTTGTTTAAAAAGGCGAGGGTGATGACACGTGTTTGTTTACAACATACCGTCCAAGAAAACTTCTCCATCTGCCTATGGAGAATCTGCAGGTGTGAAGATACAGGAAGAGCAGAATCTTCCAATAGCTGACAGGCATCTTTCCAATCTACAGTATCCCATTCAGAATTCCCAGATTCTGGATGTTAATCCAGGAGCACTGCCTGGATTAGGCATCTGTAACTCGGGCACACAATTGTTGACCAGTTCAATCCACAGCAGGATCCTTCAAAGGCACTGCAGAAGGATTCAGTCATGTAAATTCCAGTTTTATAAGAGAACAAATGCAGAAGAGGGAACCTGACTGGGCTCTTCCCATAATTTACTTTGCTTTCCTTGAATTCAGATATAGTAGCCAAGAAATAAAAATTTATCACTTCATATTTTAAATACCTTGCAAATGAAAACATTACTGGAATTCTGTTAATTTAATGACGTAGCAGTAGTATGACAGTGCATGCCAAATAATTAGGTGCATGCGGAAAGAAAAAGGTAGTATTAAATTGGCCATAAGCGAGATGGGATTACCAACACTGAAAAAGATTTCTTCATTTGCAATGAGCTGTAACTTCCCAGTTGCTGTCTCAGTGCTGTAGTAGCACTGTGCAAATGTCTGGTTAGTGTACCTTGCTGGACAAGTTGCACTTACTATCTCCAAATAAACCAGACAGTCTTGTGTTGTGTATTTCAGTTGTTTGAAGTCAAGCAAGATGGAAGAAATTGAAGAGATACAGAAAGGATAGTATAAATGTTTAAACATTTCTGGCAGAATTCCCACGGAAAGAAATTAACACCATAAACTTGTTTTAGCTAAAAAGGAGATGGCCAGTCCTGATGATTTTGTTTCCTGTAAGCACCATTACTCATTAAAACGCATACTACAGAATCAACCAGGATGCATCATTTTAGTTGTGGGTGGAACTCCAGTCTGATTCACTGGAGCAAATGCCGTAATAAAGGACTGGAGACCTTACTGGTGTCACTGTGCCTGTGCACATCGATGGGTAAGGCTTTTATGGATCTTTCTGACACTTGTAGCTCACCCTGCTTTAACCAGCTACAACTTTGAAAAAAAATAATCCTCTGGAAACCACATAAATGATTGCTCAGCATTAGGATCGGTGTCTCGTACCTGAACAGTGGGGTGACTACTCTACAATGTCACTGAAGGTCAAGCCGCAGGCGGCCCTTTCATCCTTGCTCTGGGGACTGTCCGACAACACCTGCAGTGGGGGTGACATGAACCCCCGGTACTGCTTGCTGGACTTGGTTAACTTCTTCAGTTCACTGGTAAAGGAGATGCCTTTTCTTTTGTCATCTCGTGCTGCCTGTAAAAAAAAAAAAAAGAAGTGGTTTAACAGCTGCGTGTTAGCTGTGAAATACAGGATTAATATGAAAACACCGAACATATTCCTAAGCAGGCCTTCTTTTTGAAATTCAGTACGGCTGTGCTTTCACAGGCAAGCACATCCTACTCTTTGTTCTGAATAAATTAATTTTAAATTATGCCTTGTCAAAGATATGTTTAGCAAATTCGATATAAACTTGTATAAAAAGATCTGTGCTTATAGTCCAGTTACTTTAAAGCAACAGCCGCTGCGGATTGGTGGTGTCTGCTGGAAGGCAGAACACAGCTCCTTCTCCCAGTAGGCATGTACTTCATTCCTACCATTTTCTGAAGCCTGAGATAAAGCAACAGAACAACTTTTCACTGGGCAGGAATAAAGGGGACTTTATTCCAGTAGCTTTTAAGCACTGCCCATTTGAATGGTCCTTTATTATGATGGAAACTGTGGCATGCACAGCCAGAAGAGTTGGAAAAACAGAAAGCTGGTAGCAGATAAAGGTTGCCCTGGATTTGCAGGCTGTGAGGGAGTCATGTTCCTGGATGTAACTTTGCAGTTTTGCAAAGGAAAAAAGTAAGGGAGGTTCAGAGAAAAAGAGGAATCTGCTTTTTGCTGTAGTCTGCCTTCCCAGCTGCCCTCATGCCAGTTGTGTCTCCCTCCCATTGAAAGCAGGTTCCCATTAAGCTCATCACACACCGGCTACAACACCTGCTGCAAAGTACCGCATCTTTTACCTGAACTTGTTCTTTCAGCTTCAGGATAAATTTTCCTGCTCCTTTCCATTTGCTTTGGGCCTGAAACACACACTCTTGATCAGAGAGAATCCTCTGAGATGGTTTAGATGTTGAGGACTTTTTGTTTGTTGGCTCTTTTGTCACCTCTTCCAGAAGCACATAATCGCTTGGATTTGGATTGCTCAAAATGCTGTAGGAGTATTTCGCTTTGCAAAGAGTCTGTTTAAAAGCAGATTAAAAATAAGACAAAAAAGAAGGCATTCCCTCAAATTCAGGTTTACTAAAGATTCCTCAGCTAGTGCTGAGAACGAACCCCACCTTTCTATGTGTGAAACCAGCTTTCACCCCACAGGTTAACCCGGAAAGGTGCAGCTCACCTGCTGTATGACATCCTGAGCCGTGCTGAAGCGGGGAGCCTTGATGACAGTGCGTGGCTGCTCTGGGGACACATCGTGTACCTGAACAAAGAAACTGTCATCCTCGGAGCTGATGGCTGCTTCTTCCTTTGCCTCTTGAAAGACATTTCGCTCATTTAAGTTCTACAGAGAAAATAAATGACAACCAAATTCATTTACATCAGAGAGCTCACTAATAGCTGGTGGTCACAAAAGGTTTTTATCACATGGAAATTGGAGACTCTGCTGTAGCCTCAGCCTCATTTAGTTACATGCATTACAGGAGAGTTTTGACAAGCTACTACTGCTAATAAATACCTGTGTTTCTACAATCAATGTCTGAAATACCGTTCATAGTAGAGAAATGGAGATGTATTCATAGTGACTTAAATCCTTTCCTCATGTACACAAAATTATGGTTTGTCATCTAACAGTAAGATGGGAGAAGGTAGAAAGGATTATTTTCTCTCCTGTCCCCGCACTAAAGCCAAAAGTATTTAAAGAGCAAGAAGTCTGAGCAAACATTTTCCTGTGGTGTAGAGCAAGAGGATGGATGTTTGTTTGTCCCTTTTCAGGCGCTATGACTACTGCAGATTTTAAGACAGAATTCCTCCCTGCACCTTCTCTCAGAGAATGCATTTCTGTCCAACACCTTGGAACACAGCTTGGATTCATAAGCTGTAAACATGGGCTGTGTTTCACACCCTCCAGAGGACCCAGTCCTTGTTTTTCCAATCAGATTTGCAAGCTTCATTTCTAGTTTCAAGCTCTGAGGTGCTGCTCTCTGCAGAAAGGCTCAAAATTACAGATAATGCTTTGGGGTACTTGCATCACAGGGCAAAATTATAATTTTCACATGAGCTGAGACAGATTTTAAACCCTGTTTTCTAAAAGAATGGGGGGCAGTGACACGTGGGGTGCTGTACACTGATAAAATCAGTGTTGCAGTCAACAGAATTTGGTAGGTTACTATTTCCACAAACAAATTTCTGCCTTCTAACTTTGTGTAATTTTTTTTGCCAAATGTTAGAAATAAAACAAAATGTGGACTTGTATAATTTAATGGTAATTTGTCAAATTGAAGCTTTATCGAAAGGTCTATCAAAATAATCAAAAATAAATTTTTTTCACTTTATAGTATCTCGGAGGATCTCTGTAATTTGTGTATGTAAAATCGGTGTGCTGAACGAGCATTTCTGTAGGCTGAACCGACCAAAGAAAGTGTGTCCAAAAATGAGATCATTAGGTGTCTTTCTCCTGCTTTTTTTGTCTCTCACAAGCCTATTTTTGTCTCTCACTAGCATATTTTCAAACTGTAGATGCTTTGCTCACACTTTAAACTGAAGTAATCAGTCCATTTTCCTCCTTTAAATTAAAAGAAATCACCTACTTCATTATTTTTTGTTATAATTAATAATTTAACTATCCTTTGTGATCCTGTTAGACTTATTCTATCCTTTTAGACTTATTCTTTAATATTAAAATTATTTCTAATTTTTCTAGACAGACAAGAAATTGCTGATATCCAGAATGATTGATAATGGTTGTCTGGAGTTCTGTTATCTATGATCCTGTGGTGTTAACTATTATCTTTCTTTATATTAATTTCCTATCATGGCATAATGTAGATTTGCATTAAATTAGAACTCTCACTAAAAACTTGAAGTAGTGGCACTGAAGCGGTGACTGAGTGATAATGATTAAACATCACACAGCTGATAGGAAAGCTGAGTGAGGTCCAGTTAGTGCCACACAGGTGCATGAGGTCTAGTTGTCCTTGCTCACTCAAGAGTAGCAAGGTTTGTTTTTAAACAACGTACACAGCATTAACATTACTCACCAAGCAGTGAAACAAATACTGCACCCTTTTGTTCCCTGGTCCTAGGAGCTATTTTTAGCTATCTTTGTAAATAACAATTTATCTAAAACAGACTTACTTCCTCTCGGGTTTTAAAGATAATCCTTCCAACATATCCTTCTTCTGGGAACCAACTGTTCAAAAGCTGCACTAGCCCTTCCTCAGGACCAATCACTCTCTGGAATGGTGGTTTTCTGCATTCACTCTTTTCTTTAGATATAAAACTCTTCTCTTCCATCAGAAAATAGTCTGCAGCACATGAGTCGGTGCCTTTTATGGTAGCCAAGAGCTAAGACAGACCACAATAACCACACAACAATTAGAATGCTAAATATAAACACTGCATAATGAGTAGTTATAAATGAGAATGAATACGGAAGCTTTAGGAATCAATAACTGTTCTGACAGTGCAGGCAGGCTTTCTGATGTGCTATTTATTATTCAGATATTTTACTCCAGGGTAATGTCCTGTTCTCTTTAGCGTAGCCAAGCAGTTCAACTATCCCAGACAAGGCAGTACTATTTAAGCTTATTTCTGTCCTCTTTGGCTAGCCAGACAATTTATTCATAATCCCAGGACAGTACAGTCTTTTCCCACTGCTAGAATAACAATCCCTGTTGAGTTAACTGGTTTTTCTACTCATGAACTTGGCCCTCTAACTTTTACTCTCTATTTCTGTGGTGCTCAAGTTCAAAGAATTCTGCAGAAATGTTTGCCCTTGTTGTAAGGACAGCCCAATGCCTCCGTTGGCCAGAAAGATTGTTTTTCACATCTGCATATGCCCAAATATTAAAATCCTGATAGGGAATATATTCTAAAATGATAAACCATTTCACTGATTATATTCTGTGTTCGCAATGTGATTAATTCCACACCAATACATTTCTAACAGCATCTCCTTGCTGTGATGAACTCCAACAATCCTGCATGAGAGAACTGCAGGGAGACTAATGTCCAGAAGGACGTTAATGTGGATTCCTGCGGCTGGATGTGCAGTTCAGCAGGAGGCTTACCTGATGGAGCAGCTGTGCAGCCGTGGTCCCCGCACTTACACTGAAAACGGTGAAAGGCTCCGGGCCTGGAATTCCATGAACTGTCACTTTGTAAGTCACAGCAGCTTTCCTTTCTCCCAGGCTAAACAACTGTTCAGACAACATTCAACAGGTTACTGAATGTTTTCACACAGGCATGTAAACGGTTGCTTAAAAGAAGCTGTACATACAAGTTGTAAGCACCTTGTGAGAGCAAAGCTATCAAGGTAGTAGTGGCTCTTACACTACAGATTGAGGCATTTAAAAAAACACCAGCAAACCCTCCAAAAGAGTCCACCCTACCTTGAAGCTGAAGAGAAAGAAGAAAAAGGACGTTTTCCAGCGAAGGGCAGACCTCCATCACTCATTACATATTGCAGCTGAACTCAGACGATTTAGATTCAGCATACAGATTACTAGGTGAAAATCTATGGCTTTCTTTTAACCTCCAAACCATTTATGTTCTTCCTTTCTGCCCTAGTAATTCACCAAGATTTGGCATGTATTCACAGGAGGATAATATCAGCAACACATCTGCACACACGGGAGCTCAGCAGGTTTTATCTAACACTTGAGTAGTCAGCATAATGATAATATAGAAGTTTAAAGTTGCCAAAACACGAGTAATCCAGACAACGTAATATTAAGAGCTATTAACAAAAAAATCAGATCCATCTATGCATTCATAAATACATACACATTCTTAGATATGTGTATGTGTATACATATTTGTACATATAAAATATGTACACATATATAAATATGTGTGTTTAATGGAAATACAGTCTTTATTTTCTTGTAATAAAATTCCATTTTATTCTCATTATTCTAAAGTTGTTGATAATTTGTATCTTTTTTTTTTTTTTTGTCCCAGATACTTTGCTTACAATTCATGCATAAAGGAATGCCTGAGGCATTCCTTACTGCTCAACCACACTCTAGCCCAGGGGTTCTTGTGCTATACCTAAATACACCAGAGAATCCAAACTTTGAAAAGATTTACCTTCCCACAGTTTTAGCCAGGTGGATAATCTCACTTCCATCAAAGCCAAAAATAAGTAGGCATCAGGGTACTTCTGAACAATGTGCAGGTTTAAGGGCCAACATCTTTGAACAGTCTGGCTGTTATTGTGACAAGAATACAGGTAATTCAAACACACACACACAAAATTAAATTACCATCGATGCAGGCAGAGTGTTTCCAGAGGGACTTTCTTCCATTCTCCGACTGTTTATGAACAAACTGGAAATCTCTAATGTTTCATTGTGCAGGTTATGGAGCTGGACGTGTCTGTAGCCTAAAGAGGAAAAATCTGTAAATACTTCACCACACTCTAGGACACAAGTCTCATAATGAAAAAGTCAATTTTGCTGCATTTATAGCTACAGTTTGCCAAACAGGATTTAAAGCACTGTAATAGCACTGCATTAACGCTGTACAACAGTGTAACCCAAGTGCTATGAACTGCTGAGTGGCCCATGTTTTGCCATAATATGCAATATATTAATACATAAAATATCTAAATATTAGAATATGAATGGGACAAGGTCAAATTATCACTGGGAAAATGCACGTCTGGACAGGCCTCCTCATATGCCAGCACAGACAGTTGTGTGGTATTACAGTGACACAAAGCACATGTAAAAGAGCTACTGGCAACATGGAAACTCCCTCTCCCAGGTGTCACAGAATTAGTGAAGTTTTCTCAACTCTCTCACTTTCTTTCACCCTTCCTTCAACTCTCCTTCAGCCACAGCTGTGAAAGTGCAATTCCTCTCTGCCCAGTGATCACCCCTTACAGCAGTCCCTTGGGCAAAGGACAAGGCAGGGAGTGAAACCAACCCACGCTTCTGAAGGGAGCAGCCAGTCTCCAGGTGAACATAACCTCACAAGCACAGCTCAGGATCAGAGCAGGTGTAAGATGCCCCTGTCTCCACAACACCACAGGATCGGACTTTTTACAACTCACTGGGGCAGCTGCCGGCTCCCAAGGAGTCTATTACCTCAGCATTGTATTGCCAGGACACGGTATGTAGTCTCATCTTTGCTCCATTCCTCCTCTAGAAAAATGCAACTAGCTGATTAAAAAAATCCCTCTGGACGCGTTCAGTCCAGGAATCTGCCGGACCATTTGGGCATAGGGTGTCACTACAAACTGTGCTGTACCTCTCTTTAGCGCTTTGAGGGGAATGATTCTCTGAGCTGTCACAGCTGAGCTGTTGTTTTCAACGACTGCGAACCGGAGAAAGACCAAATCCTCAAAGTGAACCCGGAAAAGAAACTGTTCATTCCACATGGGGTTGAGAGTATTGCGATGAATGGGCTTTGTCCGGAAGTGGCAGCTGTCCAGAGGCATCCCCAGCACATCGATTTCAATGCACGGGCTGCCCGTGCTGTTGCTGGGGCACACGTTCTGTCCAGACACGATCTGAAGCCGAGGAGTACACAGAGAAACCAATTAGTGGAGTAATTCTTTTGGCCTCATGATTCTGCTAAATATTGTTCAGCACACTCCTAAGCACAATCTGTTAATGTGCTGATTTAATTACAACACTCCTCTACTTTTGTAATTGCCATGGCAGTAATTTCAGAAGCAGAGCTGCCTTAACCCCATGCCCAGCACCACTGCTATGGCGTCTTTCCTCTGAAAAAAACACACTGTACACCATGAGTGTAACCATTCACAGCATCTGAAAGCTAATCCAGAAAGAATGTACCAGTAATGTAGTCAAAAAGGACGACATTTTCCTCTCCATTACTCTGGGGTGATGGCACTGACGTGGATTGCTTTGGCATATGCAACACAAGAATTAGGTGTGTAATTACCACATCTGGAAGAATTCTGATTCTTGTGAATCTCACTTTTCCGACACATTTCCTGGAAGGGACTAGCTCCTGAGAATACTTTTTTTTTATAGCCGCAAATCCACAAATTATATATCTAACTTGTAAAATATATTTTTTTTAAGATTCAGTACAGCTTTTCATAGTGGCTTTTTCATGTAGCTTCTCAAGTGTTCACAAATGTGTCAAACATCAAGGCACATGTGTAATTTTACACAGCTGTGTAGTCCCAAAGAAAATTCTTTCAGGACTGGGTTTCGATGAATATTGTGAAGGCAACAATGAAAGTAACCATGGATACAAACCAGCCAATAAAATAAAATAAAATAAAATAAAATAAAATACGAATCTTTTCTCCTTTCCCCTCCAATTTCTGTTAGTTATGCTGCCCTTCAGAAGTAAAAGCAACAGTTAAAGGCTCAATCTTTCCATTCAGAAGCACGACTGTAATGCTGGTTAAAGACTGTAGTTACATGTTGTCTACTTCTATCTGTTTGGCTGTATGAAATTCCCTTTTATTGTACTTACTGTTAAAGAATATATAGCTGGCTCCTTATTATCAAAATCTCTTTCCAATGGACAAAACTGCTGGTACATTGAACAATTTTTATCCCACAGAACTGGAGGTTTCAAAACATATCCACAGCCACCATTAGCCTCAAACATTGCTGCATTAAGTTGCAGAGGAAGATCTGTGGAAGTAAGGCAGCCAAAACTGACAGAGAGCAATGGTACAGTGGAAAAACTGTAACAGTGAAGACAAAGTCATGTTTTAGGTATCTTTTTAAAAATTATTTTAGTTGTGTACTATAATTTCATTCTTGATTTTCAGAGATAGCTGTAATTAATGTATCTAATTTATCCAATAATTATACAAAACTATAAGAGCAGTTCCTTCTTTTCCATCCCTTTCCATTGTCTTTATTGTAGGGCTTGCTTACACCATTTCTGTGAGAAGTTTCTAGGTGTGTGCCCTGAACTGCAGTATGGAAAAGCACTGACTGTGTAGCTTTCTAGATGACCTAATGGATCCCCCATGGAAAAGGTGAAGGAACACAAGACAGGATAGCAAACAGTCCAAAAATGTTTTGATCAACATTAAACCACCATTCATGGCAGCACTTTCAAGTTAAAAATAGTTCAGTACCCTTTTATATTTGAAGTTATCAGAAAGGAGTAACAATTTCTCAAAACTGGGGGGAAAAAAAATAACCTTCAGCAATAACAAAAATGGAAGGTCTTGCTGTCAAGGTACTTCTGTGTTATAACAGGATCTGCTGCATTGGCATAAAACTCCTGAACTCTGAGATCACTCCTCCCAAGGACCAGATTGTTGTGGTATGAACCTGTTTGTGCTGGGGTGCACAGACAAGTAGATCCTGTCGTGAGAGCGGGGAAAAGCATGCGCCAAATACAAATTCCCAGTTTAAGGACTTATATCGCATTTAAATGTATTATTTAAATGCATTCCTGCACCCATACCATCTGTCTGGTAGTTCAGAGCCACGAGCTGTACCCCATGGAGCCAGAAGATCAGTGGATGGGGATTTGAGGAGTCGATGCGAGTGGCAGCAGGGTAGGTCCTGAGGAGCTGGCAGGTGGTGTGCTGGATCAGCTTCTGGGAGTAGCGCCTGCACAGCCGCTTGGCAGCGTTCTCGTTCAGGGAGGAGATGTGGTAGCACTTGGGCGTCCTGATGATGGCACTGAGAGAGGCTGGGGAGTTGTAAGGAGAGCAAGGATCTTCCCAGGTTTGCCTCATCACATCCAGAGAACCTGGAAGATAAACAGTACCCTGTAAGATAAACTTACAGCTGCAGGGCCAGAGACTCCAAAAAGTCAGGGTTTTCTAGTGGAGCATGTGCTTTAGTTACTGCAGAAAAAGGTGATTCCGGAAAATGACACTACTCAAGGTAAATCTCACATTCCTTCTTATAGAGGAAGAGCAATACATGAAAGGAAACATAATGTTTAAGTATTGAAGTAATACCATGATTAGATGCTCTAAAGAAATAAACAAATATCTAGTAGGTGTCTGAATACAATAAAGGAATAAATTTCCCTTCTTCCCATTTGGACATTTTACATGAAGAAGGGAGGCAAGACTGAAAGCCATCTGTTAAGTCTCCAAACAGGCAATTTGCAGAGACTGCAATACTTAGGGGACAAAGGCAGCAAAAGAGTTACCTACTTTAGAATTAGGCACCAGACTTCTTCATTTTTAGGACACTGGCCTCTAAAAGGAAATCTAACCTGTCTGCTGCAGCCGTGCCCCTGGGCTGCAAGAAATGCAATACTCTCTGAGCCAGAAAATAAGTTCAAGACAAGGTACAATTCTAACTTTCTGTTTATGGCAATCACTTGAAAGGCAGGGGATCTGGGTCTCCAGAACCTTTTCCGTACTTTCTTTCTATTTCTTTACATCTGTTCATAGGCAGAAGCACAATTTCCCAATTTACAAACTGAATCACCTGCAGAGTCTGATTTGCACAATTACACATTTGGACTTGGCTGAATTTTAGGCAACTAAGTCCTGCTTCAGACAATACATTTTTTTTTTCTGGATCCAGCCCAGCAGTTCTGCCTTCCATTTGTACTTTGAAAATACTCATTTATACTCTTTAAAGTATAAACTTTAAGATACATCACTTAAAATGTATGTTAGTTTTAAATTGTTTATGAGCTAGGGTCATTATATTTCTGACCATTTTAACATTCCACACTCAACACTTCGGTTTTAACAGTGTTACTCTAATAGCTGCTGCACTAACAGAAGACCATTCCAAAGTTCAACATCTTACACATTGCAAAGTATTTGATCTTTAACAACTCGGTCTGGTACATGTGTTGGATTACAGAGTCATTCCACGTGACTGGTGAAAGAAGATGCTAACTTTACCTTTTCCAGATGCTTTGGCAAGAGCAGCTGACTCCCCAGGGCTCAGCCTGCCAGGATTGTTGCCAAAAATGGACTTCCTGCTTTTTCTTTCTTTTCCTCTGCTAGAGCCAGATGGGTTTAGAGTTGACAAGCCTGTTCCCATAAATGTTAAATAAATGAGCCAAAAAACATGACCAAGAGGGCATGACATTTTCCATCATATTTTACATTATTTTTGAAGGCATGAATACTCCTGTTATACAGTACATAGAACAAGCAGTGTATTTTTCTCCATAATTGAATTTTAACATCCTTACATATATAGATGCCTTTATATATGTATATATTATGTATGGTTTTATATATAATGTATACATGTATGTGTATATAATGTATATAAAAACTCATATGAAGCAATACCACACAGTTGTCTCTCTGTGATGTAACTTCTCTACATTTTACTTTTTGGGCTTGAGGAAGGTAGTGGCTTCCTCTCAAATTACCAAATGTTCCTAATTGACATCAAAAAAATCTGCAGTAACAGTCCCAATGTATTCATCCTTAGAATCATTGTTAAAAAATAAAAATATTTTCTATAGAAGCAATAAATCTAAACAGTAGTGAATATCATGGAATTCATCTGGGATAGGATACCTACACAATTAAATAAATGCAAGACTATGATTCAAAGATATAAATGAAAAAGTCCAAATGCTGTTGATAGAAGAGTTTAACTTCAAGATGTTTTCAGAGTTATCTTCTTCTGCTTATTAGTATTTCAGTGTTGGGAAATACAGTTAGGTGTGCAAAATCCATGTCACATTTATTGGCCAATATGTACTAGAAGTGGAGCTGGAAAGCTATAGTATAACTATTATTCAAACTTGTGCATTCTAGAAACATAACCATTAAAATCACAACCTAACCCCCTGTGAAGTAAACAGACTCAATCCCACTTAAGGTCAGTTTCTTTCTGTTGACTTGGAGAGAGCACAGGACAGACAAAAGTAAAGTAAGTCAAAGTCAAAATGCACAAGAGTTATTCTGCCCACAGCAGTGAGGTGTGGGATGGTCCATCAATTCACACGTCTCTAAACACAGTTTGGGATTTAATACTCTTTCAAATAGAAAATCACAAAGAGGATACATTGGCTTCTTTCCTACTGAAGTCTGGCCACAGCTGTAAATTTTCAGCTCTCAATCTTTATGGCATGTGTAACATGTATCTAGTAAAAATATGCAGATAGTTTCAATGGAACTGCTTGGATTAGTAAAATTTAGGATATATAATAATGTTTTCAGAATTGGAGAAGTACTGTCTCTTTGGGCCAAAGCATATACATAAACCACAGAAGATGGTAGAAACTGAGATGAAGGAATATGAACTGACTAGAAGAATGAAGAGTTATGAACTGTGTGCTTCCAGCACTATTTAATCCCAGTTTTCAATGCATCAAATAGATTTGGCAAGGAAGATCCAGGTTTCAAAATCCTGTTGTGGAGACAGTCACTGAGGAAACAAGCTAATCTCATAAATCACCAGAGTGCAGTGCACAATCAGGGCTGACAGAACCCAACGTGATGGCCACAGGGTGAGCTGCAGCTGGGAGTTTTCTTTCAGTCTTTCCCATGGCCACGCTTTGCATGTGACACATTTCTTCCCAGAGGTAAGTTCCATTTGGAGCTCCAATTTAAACTTCACTCCAAAATACAGCTTCACCTCTTCATAGAATCATAAATTTGCAAAATAATGGAGGTTGACAAGGACATGGAAGTAATCTGGTCCACCTCTCTGGTCAAAGTAGGACCAGCTTAGATCCCACCATACCGTACACAGATCCTACTATACTACCATAATGACAGATTGAATGTTTTGTATTTCTCTACAACCCCATCTATGTTCTTTGACTTACAGAGGTTAGTGCCTGTCTCTCATGTTAGATATAGGCACACTGCTTTACTGCTTTTAGATTTTTTAATCCAGGGGACTGTGAACTTCCCTGCCCTTCTCATTCTAATCACACTAACATAACAGGTTAAACTGTAATTCCCACCACATGTTTCAGACCAACAGTCTGCAGGTTTGCAGACCTTGAAAAAGAATTTACAGCATTTTTGTATGTATGTAGGGTGCCCCTTTTCATATTCACTTTAATTTCTTGAAAAATGATACCACAGGGACAGATGGTCTGATACAATGGAAACACTGCCTGAATTTCCTGCCAGTTAGCTCAGGTGACTCCCTGCTCTCTCTACTTGATTGTGCAAATTCTGCTTTTATGTACTCAATTTCTGCGCTCATTGTGGAAGGATCCTCAGCACCAAGGCCACGAGCCATGTGCCAGTGGGTTACAGCAGTTCTGTGTTCAGGTGTGCTTCACTGCCCTCATCGCGGGAAACCCCAGAGAACAGCCCTTCACCCTCTCAGATAGTGGTATGATGATATCCAACAGACTGTAAGGGTCAGAAAGCACGGAAACAACAAGAGCTGTGGTGGGTTCCTTGCTAACATAGATTTTATAAACAAGAAATGTTATTTTCTCCACATGATAAATTCTGTTTTGACCAGGGAATGCTTAGGGAAGACTGTGTTACTCAGTAGGCTAGGATATGTGAACATAATGGTCCTTGTCCTTTTTTATAGTCACAAATTAGTGATTAACATTCAGGGACATAAGCAAGTGTAAACACAGAAAAAAAATATATGAAGACAGGAGAAATAAAATATTTACACCATTGATTAGACACTGACATGAATTCTGCAGCCCCTATTTCCAAAAGTCTTGCATTTTCTGAGTTGGTTAGGAATGCAGTCAGTAGAGCTGCATAGTCATGGGTCTATCTGCCAGCCCTGTTTCCATCATTAATGGACAATATTGGGGCATGGCACTGCACCGTGTCTGTGCCCTCCGGCTGAGCAGAGGAATCCAGTCAGTGGCACAGTGGTCATGGAAATCTACATTACTCACAGAGCAGGCAGTATTTGCCTCAAAGGAGACAAAAGTTTGTTGGAAAACTAATTTCTACAGCTTTGTGTGTCCATCTGTGAAAAGAGCTCATTTTCTTAATTGTTCTATTCATGACCCCTTTAAAGCAAGAAGAAGAAATCTGACAGGAAAATCTGTTTAATCTTAAATATCATTCTTTAAAAGAAAATATTTTATTTGAAAGATATCTCATTGCAGATTTCATTAAAAAGAGTATCAGATCTGAATTTTTAGAAGTCGTTATTTTTACAAGTGACACCTACAATTCTTAAAGTTATAGAAGATTATCAAAGAATGTCTGTCCATTTTTCAGCATGTTTATCTTGCCTATTTGACACTATTTTATGTTTGGTTAGCCTCTCTAATCTGATTATAGTTCTATTTGTATAAGATCATGATCTGGCAGAACTGCTAACTTTTCCACAGAGAACCATGCCACTAAAAAGCAGATTTTTCATTCAAAACATTAAACACATCAATAAACAATAAATTCTCAATTTAAAAGTATTTATGTACTCAGTATGAGCCAAAATATACCCAACCTCACATTTCAGTACTGAACAAGTAACTATCGGTGATCTCTTCAGTTACTCCCTCTCCTTTTCTCTGCAAACATTGTTCTTCCTACTGTACAGAAGAAGACACTCCTATTTCCTTAACTCCTTCCACGAAGATTGTGAGTGTGCAATCAGCTGTTCTCACCCACCCCATGAAAAGGCTCTCCTGTCCCCTTAAGGAAGAACAGATCATGCAGTGTAGGCAAAGGTGAAACACTCTAAACTGAGGTCATTTAAAGAAATGTGACACGCTGTTCCTTCAAGGTCTTAAGGATATTTTCCTTCCTAATTCAGTAGGTCCTTACATGGAAACTAGGAGCTCTTAAGATGAAGCTTTCTGTCATCTGGCATTTGGCCCTGAAACAGTTGTCTAAGTTGTGAAGACTGGCAAATTTCACTTTCGTAAACATTTTAATATGACAAACAGTATCTAGTCACATAATTTATGAATACTACTTCTCAGCCAGGAGCTGTTATTATGAAGACTACCAAATCATCAGGAACAAACCTCCTCGACTACTTCAAACTAATTCAAAATATAAACATAATGTCTCCAAGAATTAGAAAGCTTAGAGCAATAAAACAGAGCAGTGTACTCACCAGGGAACTTTACAGCTTGACAGTAAATGACAAGATCTGATAGCTCTGGGGCTATTTGTCTGCTTTCCTTCTTATTTTGTGGAAGATAGAATTCTTCACCCAGCTCCATGTCGTAAACCTGAGTGACAATTCCAAGAACATATAATGATATTAATAATAATATTACTGAATGTGGAAGAACTCTAGCATATCTTATTTATGTCTTTAAAATATTTTATTTCTTTCTTCCTATATGGTTTGTGTCTTCACCTAACACATCTTCCTCCACATCTATGCAGCAACACGTGTTACCGATTCTGCAGTACTGTGCAAAGGCCTTAATCACAGTCAGTTCTACAAACATTTAGACCAAACATATCCATGTTCAAGAGTAACTGCAATTTATTAAACAGAAATACACTGGTTTCACTGTCAGATGATCTAATAAGAGGTACTGTGGTTATTTTATATCATACTGTGGTATTTTAAAGTTACTTTGATACACAAAGGTGCTGAAGATTCAGATGAAATCTTCAGTTCCACCAATATTAATGGAAATTAAATATCTAAACAAGCTCATGGGTATCATTTCAATGACGCTTTCCTTGAGACCAACAACAGTTAAATTTTCAGCCAAAGAGCCTCTATATACAATAACCTCTGAGGACTTTTCTTGAACAGCATGTTGAGTATTTGTTCTATTTAATCTATTTTCTCTGGTGTCTTTCCATACTTTCTATTATTTGTCTTCATTAAAGCATATTTGCCATGTGATGTCTCAGTTACCTAAACTGTCCAAATTCTTTTGGAGCTTGGTTATATATCAAAGTGCGGCAGGGAAGAAAGGGGGAAAAAGCAGAACTACCTTTCCTTTATTATTGTAAGTGGCGCAATCAGCCTTCTTTAGTCGTTTGGCAGTCTCTTCATTGTATTCAAACTGCAGTTTATCACTTGATAATTTATTCTCAGGCCGGTCTTCAAGAATGTTATCTAAAAAGTAATGGGATTTTAATAAACATAAAGCCAAACAATTTCAACTGGAAATTTCTTTTGAATTAACAATATTTGCAGACAGTGCTGTGAATCTTATATGAATAACCAGATGCTAAAATAATGCATTAGCTGGTCAAAGCATCATCTTCTAGTAGGAACCTTCTACTTCAAAAATTTAATGCTTGGCTTTGGTTAATATGTTGCACTTCCTTTAAAGCTGATCCTTTAGTGTTCAAAAGATCCTTAAAACCAAACCATCTAATTAATTAAGTTTGCCATTTCAAAACAACTCAGGAAGTCCTGAATGACAAAAAATGTCCAAACACAATTAACTACATTAAACACGTGCTCGCTTTTGTACAGCAAGTTTTGGCTGTCCTCTCCTTACTTTCACCGTGCACAAATATTTTTCCATCTATAGAAATACCTCTTCAAAGCTACGTATTTTTCAAAGAATAGTATACCTACTAATTTGGTCTTTCTGGACCAAAATATTGCGACTGACACAAAAGGAATGGTTTTATTTTATTCCTGATATTTCTGATGCTTTGACCATAATCTTTTTATGCATAACCTGTGTCGCTCATGCAGCCTTCTAACAGCTCCTGACCAGTTAACAATGCCATCTAAAAACATCTGATTGCATTTACAATATGAAGTAAAAACCACACATTCACATTGTCACACTGAGCAGGCTGAAGATGCAATGCTGATTTCATGCAGTTAAAATGCTCAACCAAATGGCTTTTACCTTCCTGGCTGTTAGGAGCAGGAGAAGCATTAAGGACATCAGCTACAGGGAAACGAGTCAGAGAGGGAATAAGAGTAAAGGAAATTAAGATTTACAGCCAGAAAAATTAAAATTTAGTGTCAGTTGTAAAACTATTAGCCTTACTCAAAAAATATGTCAGTAAGAAAAATAACACTGAATCTCTTTTAGAAAGTTTACAGACCATTACTTTGATTAGTTTTGCCAAAATATTAACATATTTAATGACCCCAAAGAATTATTATTGTAATAAAGTAGTAAACCATGATGCAGATTTCTTCATATATTGGAAGATGTGAATGTTTCTTGCTAGCTTCAGATTTCTCAAACCTTCTCTTAACTAGAACATTGCTCAAAAGTCACTACTGCCGTTATTTTGCAATATTTTCTTCACAAGTCTGTTAGCAAACATCTAAGTTTTCACAGCAATTTAATCTTCACTATCTCCACCTTGTCCCACACAAAGAGTATTCTCAAGTGGCCAGTTAGGTGAGCTTTCTAGGAAAACACATCTGAAGGCAGCACTGACATCAAACTTATAAATTTTCATATTAGCATTAAATAATACTGCTATTCCACAAGCAGTTTCAGGTTCTGAACTGCATTCATTAATTTTGTGACTATTTTTAAAAGCATTAAACACAGAAACAAATAATGTAAATAAGAGACAATCTGGGAAGTCCTGTGCTGCAGAACATGCTCAAGCTTTACATTTTCTCTGAACGTGGCACCTAGAACTTAAACAGCTCCCCGCCAGACTTAAAGGTTCAGAGAGTGGAGTACATCACTGTTTACTCAGCAGAACATCCCCAGTTCTGTCAGACCAATTGTCCATCTAGCTGAGCATTCTCTGACAGTGGCAACAGGAGATAACCATTTAAAGAGAGCAACCTGCTCCTTCCTGAGTACCACCCCAACAAGCAGAATTCCTACCTACAACATTTGCTTACAAATCTGTCCATGAATTTCTCCAACCATTTTTTTCAACAAGCTGATGCCATCTGGCTCTGCAATTTCCCATGGCAGCAAATTCCAGAAGTTTGCTACCAGCTGCACAAATAAATACTTTACCTGTTTTACACTGATTTTCCACTTGTTTTACTGAGTAACTCCTAGATCTAATGAGTAACAGTTCTGTACTCCCCTTATCCACCACTTCATGATTTAGTAAATCTGTTTCCGATTCATCTCTCAGTCTCCTTCTCTACCAGCTGGAGAATTCCAGCCTCCTCGGACTCATGCAAGGCCACCACTGCACTTGCTTTACTTTTTTGGCTGCCCGTCTCTCTAACTTCCTTAACCCCATCATATCCTTCCTGAAATCTGGAGGCAAGAACTGGACACAGAACTCAAGTTGTAACATATTAAGGTTTTATATACAAGCCAAAAGATGTTTTGTTTTCAGCACTGTCCCTGATCACCTCCTTCTTTTGGCTGTCACTGAACACCAAGATGAGCACTTCAGAGGACTTTCAGTAATTCCATAATTTCTGAAACTGATGCTGCTGTCATTGATCTTAGAAATAGAACCACATAAACAAGGTTTAAAGGTTTTCCCTCAAATAACCTTACCCTTATCTATACTGAAGCACATCTGCAACTTTTTGTCCCCTTGGTCAGTTTTGTGACTCATTTACAGAGTTTAACAATGGTGCAGGGTTTAACTACCCAAAGAGCTTGTACCATCACTGCTGTCTCGCTGGGTAAACACACGGTGATCTACTTTGATATATTCTCTGAAAAATACTCTTTTAAAAAAACAAGTAACCCATTTAGATGCATTCAGCTTGTTCAATCCATACATGGAAGTTCTGACAAATATCCTTTGACAAAACTTGAGACGACTAAATATTTTTTGACATTTTCTGAGTCCAACTGTTTTCTCTACCTGAATCAACCAGTCCCACAGCAGAAGACGAAAAAAAAAAAGGCATGACTTCAGCTCAGCTGCCTCAGTGGGGCACATTCTGTTCTCATCTGTAGTAGAATCAAGGAAGTAGTAGAAGTTACTAACTGCAGTATTTGTTATCACTTCTGGCACGCCAATCATTAATCCAATCTATAAACTGCTCCTAAAGGTGAATTTATCCTAAACTGCCAGTTCCTGAAGGGTAGGACAGCTGAAGCGTAGCCAGCCCATGAACTTACAAGGTAAGTCACTGAGGCATGCCTTGCCATTTTCTCACCGAGCACCTGATGCTTCAATAAAACCAGCTTCATTGATTAAACCAAGGGCTCAGCAGCTTCTCTACCTGTGCCATGAACAGCTGATGCCTAAGGTGTAACTAGTGGGTACTTCACAGATCATGCAGACGCCAGGGCTATGCCAACTTGAGCTTTCAGGTGTCTATATGAGTAGTGTAATTTATAAACACTAGAATTTAGCATACAATGCACAGTTAAAACATATAATGGTTGGATTTAAAGTCACATCCAAGTCCTCTACACAGTCAAATTAATTTCACAGTATTAGAGACCAAAGTTCCACCAAGGATATGTAGTACATCTTTCTCTCACAAGGTAAGATCAACTTACCTACCTTATTTCTGAACTAGAATATTTATGTTCTTATTGCTACAGTTCTAGCAACAGCACTGTAATAAATAAATGAATAAATATTGTTACCGTCAGAGAGAGATTCATAGTCATAGTCATATTCATCCTCTTCATCTTCTTCCTCTTCATTGGTAGGTGTAGGGTTGCTAGCACCATTGCTAGCCTGTGCTTGCATATGTGCCAGCTGGTGAGCCTACAACAATAGAATCACTCAGTACAGTATCGGCAAGTGCTTTTAAAAAGCAAAAGGGTTTTCATCACTGTTTGCATCTTATTTTATTTATATGAAAGCACTGAATGAGAAATAAGTGAGATTGTTAAGATCAAACTAAAATACCATTTTAAGGGTGTGAAAGTAAAGAAAACCTATATTAGAAGAAAAATACTTGATAAGATATGAAAACTAATTAATTGTGGGCAAATTTCCACTGTGCATATTACTCAGAGCAAGATTGCTTTTTTCCAGTCTGAGGTATGTTGTTCCAGAAACAGTTTAAAGCTTTTTCAAAAGATGGAGCACATCCATATACTGGCACGAATCAGTGTGATTTACTCATTCTGATACAAAAATTTAAGTCTAATGCAATCGTGTTTACATTTTCAAGGATTCAATCTAATTGCTGACTAACCATAGACACTGTTATATTGACGCTACTATAGATGCAGTCCTAATCTTTAGAAATAAAAAAAATCTCATATAGGTATAAGCATTAATTTGAATAGCAGAGTCCCCCATGAAAAGGGATTAGGAAAGAGCGTATTTGCCTGGATTGAATATGAAAAAAGAAACAAAGCAGAACTCTACCAAAAATTACTACATATTGTAAACATACACACATACTTAATGCATATCACTGTTTCTCAATAAACATGAACAGTAAATGTTATAAACTCAGAGAGAAAATTCATTTAAGTTTATTGTATAGGGCATGTGGTGTTAATCATAATATTATGAAGTATTATAAAACTAATATACACTATAATTTAGTTATGCTGTATCTATACTTTCCTATATGTCTGGTGTACTTATTTGAAAGTGTTGCAATCCATTGTGAGTCTTCCAGCAGATTATTCTACTGGTCATACAGGAATAGCACAAACTTCAAACACAAATTAATTATTTCTAGCCAAAGTTAGGTCTCACTACTTGCTATTAGGGAAAGACTTCACCTTTTGTTTCAGTATATCCACTGGTGTTTGATGGGCTTTCAGCTTCTTGTTTTTAAGCAGGATTTTTCTTTTCAGTTGGCCAGGAGAAGGAAGCATGGGATCATCAGAAAAGTCACTCTCAAATAAAAACTTTGTCACCAACTTATCTCCAAATACATTCTGAAATATCAAGAACATGTGATAAATCACGAAAAATCCCAAGGCACGTGCTCAGAGTAATCTACTGCAATTTGTGGCCTACCTTGAAGATCTCAGCCATCTTGCGTTGCTGAGGCAACGAGCAGTGGTTTTCGATGGATATGATGATGGGCATGTCGGAAGTGATGAAGGCATTGCGATCAATAGCTTCCACTACCTCCTGCGGGACAGAAAGGCCGTTACAAGAACATTGGGTTATTTTGCAGCATTCAGTTAGCTTGCTGCTGGTTGAAAGGGGAAGATATCTGTTTTCCTCTCCAAGGAGGAAGGGTCCACGATTTGTTTTCAAAATAAACTAGCATCCTGTTACAACAGGACTGGTAATACCTACTTATGTTACTTATGCTGACAATAAAAAGACAGAAAATTACAGTATATATGCTACAAAAACTAATTTAAAAAGCATAATCTTTAGCATTGAGGAGTTCACGTCTGACAGTCCATAGTTAATACTCCATTAGGATTTAGCCCATTAGGATTTGTATTTTTCTAGTTGGCAAATTTTTTCCTTCATTACAGAAAAAAATACTGATTTTCTTCTCTTTTTTTTTTGTATCTATGTGCAGTTACTAGCATACCTTAAAAGAGATCTTAGTAGTAAGAGTGTGACCATGATAAATGATAGGCATCCCGTCATCACCATCCCAGCAGTCTAATTCTACACTTCTGCAGCCTTGTAAAAGAACCTACAATGCAATTGAACAGTGTAAGCACATCTAAGTCACAGTCTCATGCCATCAAAGCAGAAGACAGACACCGCAGAGCTGAGTGAAAGCTCAGTGATTCAGCAAGAGTGCAAGAAAGAGCAATCTCTGTGAAGTAAACAGCCCACAGAAGCTAACTGCATTCCCTAGCTGAAATTCTCATATCCCATTGAAAAAGAAAGGGAAAATTAAGAAAGCATGAAAGTTCTTAGGAGAATTACCAAAAAGCTCTGAAATTCATGGTGTCTTACAGAACAAAGGGAATCTGTTTGCAGAAGGTGGTTCCTACTGTATGGCCTAATTTTCTGAGGGAGAGAAACATTTCTATATTTCTCCCTGAAAAAGCAGCTAAAAGGCAACATGGCAATTTATTCCAGGTTGCTCCCATGACTGCTTATAGGGATAGCTCCAGTTTGTTTGCTGGTTCTTTTTGTTATTGTTAGTTTTATAAATTGTCTGAAAATGATGTCTTAAGAAACAACTTCTATGAGTATAGCTAGAATGGAAATGTGCCAGGCCATCTTAATCAATTACATTAAGCTAATTTACATCCATTTTTCATTTATTCATTTATTTATTTTAGAAAGCCCTACTTGCTGGAAGACCAGTGAAGGAAGCAAAGAGGAAGGATGAAGGGAAAGATAAGCTAGGCCATCTGTTGACAGCCTAGCTTATTATTGCTATCAGTATTTTAGCATGCCTGTCATTTGTCCTTCAATTAAATATTTTACTGAAAGATCTCAACAATAAAACCCATTTCCAGCAAAAACATTCAGGAACAAAGAACAGGTTACTCCTCCTACTCAAAATGTGATTTAGGAAAGTTGTGTCCATAGCTGGCACACCACCCCTTCTGGGAGAGCCAGACACACCGAGCCAGAACAAAGTGCCCCTTCAGCTGGTGACTTGAGGGACAGGGAGAAGCTGTTCTGAATCATGCAAATTTTGAAGGCAGCTGAGCCCTATCTCACTTGTCATCTATTACCAACACAATACTCACATCACCACGTAGCGCTACTACAGGAACCTCTTCAATTGCATTATTCAATGTGATCATATTATTCAGGATTTCCTAACACAGCCTCATCTCTGTCTTATAACCTCAAGTGAAGGAGCACATGGGACACCAGATGAGCCCTACTCAGTGGTGAGTCATTAACATTTAAAGTAATGACAACACTACTGACAGGAAGTTTGATGCTTTCTCTAGCATTTTGTAAATACAAACACGAAAAAATATATATACAAACAAACACAGAACCAAAAGGCCTAGGGAGAGATCGTTCCGTTCCTGCTCACCACCAAGAAGGCATGAAACCTAAAAACCTGTAGAATATTCCTAGAAGTAATGTTATTAGAAGTTATAGTTCCATTTGAAATTTTTCTAAGCAGTGCAATGTACAGTATTTCAGTAGTGTTTTTGATATCTGAATGAACTAAAATATTAGATCAGTCTTTCCTGTGGGAAAGTCTAATTTTAGTAGGTTGGGTCAGACCGACTGGTGTCTAAATGCTATGAATCTCAAACTAAACCCATTTTTTTTTGCCTTAGAAAAGGCATTTGAGCACAACTGTGCTTACAGGCAGCTTTCCCACACATCATGTTTTCCAACATTTTGCAAGCAGAGGTTTAGGACATTTAGATTTTCAAAGCAAAAAGGTCATGTTTCTACAACTTGCCAGTAAAACAAACAACTTCATGTTGAAAGCTGCACAGTGATCCAATCCTGCATACCTGGCTGTAGAGCTCTACTGAGGACTCCCCTTTAAGCTGATGGCCAGTAAGGTAAGTGTTGTGTGAAGATTCTATGTAGTAATAGGAGAGAGGAAAGTGCAAGTCCTCAGCGTTCTCCTGGGATTCATCATTTTTGGAGGCAAAGTTGTCTTTATCCATCAAAAATCTAGAAGTGAGAAAATGTGAGGAAATTTTATGCTGTGCATTTTATTTTGTGACTGTCATTCAAACATCAATACACTGGTGTCATCTTAAGAGACATATATAGATATAGGTATATAAATTAACACATATGTAATTACCTTGCAAATCCTTCAAAAGACAGCAGCCCTTGCTGGCACATATTCACACTGGGTTCAAATTTCTATAAGGAGGAAAAAATTTAAGAAATACATCATAACAATTCTTCGAAATATGTCTTTGTCACGTTTTCATAGCGTAGTCTGCTCATAGCACTCATCAGTTGGTATGTAAAACCAGTCTTTGGTTAAGGATAATTATGTGCCTGTAAATTGTGTTTTACAAGTAACTAAACAAGTATATTAAACTCATAATTGTAGTACTAAATCACAGAATCATTCAGGTTGGAAAGGATGTTGGGAGGTCATCTAATCCAACCTCCTGTTCAAAGCAGAGTCGGCACTGAAGCTGAAATTAAGAAGGGTCTATGATCAGACATCCCACTTCTATCTACTATGCTTAAACACAACATACCACCATCCAAAATTAATGAGACTTGTGGTATTCTAACTTGATATTTCTTTAGAATTTCTGTCTTTCAAACTTTGCAGCTTTATATTACATGTTGATAGTTGAAATATACAGCTTTCAGCCTTTGTTAACTGTCAAGTGGGGGGTTAATCTGGAATCATATTAATTATGCATGTCTGGAGAAATAAAAAAGTTTCTACACAATTCTTAAAATCTTCAGCAATTGTACAAAAGGGAATAAAATGTCCATGTTTGCTCTGGAATATTTTTTATAATAAAATAAAAATATGTGGAAATAGTGTTTTTTAAGTTCCAAATTAGGGTTAAGCTCAGTGAAATGTGGTCACAGACAAGGAGAAAACAATGAACTGTCACAAATACTTGTCCCAAGTGATGACATCCCTTCCCTGCTAAAGCGCACATAGCCAATCAAACTCTTTATTTGCATGATTTTTAAATCAATTTATTTATGGACATCCATAAAATTTTCTAGGCCAAAATAAAGACAGCATTAAACTTCAAACTCAAGTAAACAGTAGCAACAATATCAGTGTGAAAGGAGATATCCACACAGATGCTATTCTGACTGGCAGACAATGGTAGCAGGGAAAACGGAGGTAACAGGAATTCAAGTAAAAAGAAATTACAAGATATTGTCATTACAGACCTGGATAATACTGAGGATTTCATCATAGGTACAGTGTTCTCCTTGGCAATTCACTAGGAAGTCGTTCAGCTGCTGGATTCCCACTCCAAATATTCCCAGTGATGTGCTTTCAACTCCAGTCCCATTGGTAACAATGCTGGCAGCAGCAATAGCATCAGATATTTGCCTCTGGTTGTCTGATAGCTGCTGCCTGCTCTTAATGAACAAACCAAGGTCTGAAACATTTCTAGTCAACAAATCTTGAAAGAAAAATAAGGGAATATAAATATAAGGCAAATAATTATGTGGATTATATATACTGTGTAGAATATAATGCAATATACAATGTGCATGAGTATCTAACTGAATATTTTAGCACTGACATAGCAAATTAGAACAAACCCATCTTGGTTTTATTCACTTATAAAAGCACAAGAGTCCATGGGAGCAGATTATAAGCGTTCAATAATTACAAACAAAACCTGGAACCTTGAACACGGATCCACAGCCTCACAGACCGTCACCCAAGGCCCTCCTGCTTCCTCTCACCACCACAAACAAAGCCTTTCCTTCACTGTGTGCAACCCCACACCCTTCCTGTTCAATCACTGTTTATCTTCTTCCAGTCCCCTGTGCCAATTGTTCTGCACCCTCCCCACAAGATGCTTGGCAGAAAGACTGTTTTTTTTAAAATGTGACCAAAGTTCAGACTTAGATTAGGGTAACTGCGGAACGTGAAGAGGGACAGAGGCTTCCTTCCCCTTATCCCACATAAAGCAGATCCACTAGGAAACCAGATAAGGACAAAACAGCCCCAATGAGACAGAGGCCACAGCCTCCTCATTTCTACTCCTTATGGTTGCGTAGCGTTTTAGCCCTTCCAGAGCTCCTGCAACCTGTACAGATACTTGAGCTCAGCCACTCAGCAACAAGTTTTATGCCTCTGCTACTATCAGTTACAAATATATTTGGCTAATGGGAAGCCAGAATACTTCTCCTTCCCTTCATTTCTGTCTTACATCCTGCTTAGCAAAAGCATGGCAGCAGACCTCTACTTAAACTTATAACTGATGGTTCTTTTTGAGACTGAGACACTTTTTATTAAGGTCAATAACTGAAGTGGCTCAGCAGTCTAACAGCTCAATTTTCCTCTTTAACAAACCTAAATCAGGCTGGAATCCACTGCTATTTTCATCAATCTTCAAATTAGTATAAAGTGGAGTAGGGTCTAAGCCGGATCGGTTGCAAGGCACAGCATAGATATCGAAAAGGTCTTTCAGATCCTTGCGGCTACGGACACTGCAAAAAGAGTGGGAAAGTTCAATTTTTGCTCTTTCCTAAACTTGGATGAATGAAATCAGTACAAAATAAAGATATGTTTTACCTGAAAGATTTGAAGAGCTCTACAAACTCCACAAAAGTCATGTTACTATCAGACACCATGAAGTTCTGAAACCCCTTCATTCCTCCTTTGACGCGGCCATGCCAGCTACTGCTGCTCCATGTGCTAAATCAGAAAAAGAGACTGCTGTAGTTTGGGTACACGAAACTTCTACTTATTGAAACATTATGCATTACTGTAGTAATAGTTTATTTGTGCTCTCCTTAATGCATTTATTACCAATATCTGAAAGAAGTAAATAAAGCAGAATCTTGTAAGATGCATAATGACCTTCTTGTTTTATAGCAGCTATTCTTTTCCCTGAAGACAACTGCAAACTCTGCCAGAATAAATAATATATATGCATGGTATTTAAAGCTTTCATGTGCAAAAGGGCCTGATGCATATGGCACAAATGAAAGCATTCTTGTTTTCCCTTCAAAGAAAACAATGCCAGTATTCTTGTAATGTGGGCTCTTTATGAAGTTCATTAAAGATTTGCTATGGAAAAAATAAAATGGAAACAGAATTCCTTAAAGCTCTGTTGTCAAAATAAAATGCTCATATTCTGACTGGATACACAAGAAAACCAAGTATTTTCCTTATGCACTTGGGGGTTTCTTATATCTGGGAGCACTGAAGGTGCAGGCTTTAAGAAGTATAACCCTTCCCTTTTCCTAGCATTCAACTCTCGTTTCCCAGCCCATGGGTTTCCTCAGATACTTCCCAAGAACAGTTGGGATTGTCATCAGATATCTCAAAGACAGGTCAAACTACAGTCCTCTTCTTCTCCTGTTAAGATTGGACAGTAGCCCCTGGAGGGGATCTGCTGTCCATTAGAACCAAACGAGGTTCTAGTGATTTCCTTCTTTCAGCTTTGTGGACTGAAGGAAGGAAAGCAAACTGGAATTTCTTGAGAGAAAAGGCAGAAAATGATCACAGAAACAACTAGCTGTTTGGTGCTATTTATTTTAATTGATTTGAGTAATACCAAGCCCAGCCAATTGTTCCGTAACTGCAATCATTAACCTAAGTTGTGCAGCTGTTTTTGAAATAGAACAAGTACATTTCCAAAACTCACTTCCCAAAATCTTCAGGCTACTACAGAATTTAAGTGTAGTTAGGCCCTCACTTGAGAAACATGAACAAGTCCTTAGTGAATTACAGGTAGTAATTTGCAATGAGGGGCTGAGGTCTTGAGCCCCCTCCCAGGCCTAAACAGCAATGAACACACACTACAGGAATGGGATCTGCCAGCACCACCATCCTGAAAAGGAAGGGATCTAAGCAAACAACTGCTTAGTTTAAACCATAACTGCAGAAGTTACAGTATTTGTTTAAAAACATCAGACTAGGCAACCGTGTGTCAGACTTTATTGCTCTGTAACGTTACACACAAATCCATTAATCTATGAATTCTGCCATCATGTTGAGTACAAATAGTTCCAACGGCTGCGATGGAAAAACAGGACCAGCTTGCTGTCCAGTGTTCCTGAAGACATGCCTGCAAGCAGGTGACTTTTTACCCGAATATGCTGGATTCGAATTCTCAGTTTACTCCTGGTCTGGGATCAGTGCACATAATTGAAAACAGAATGTGACTTAAAAGTCTAAAAAAAATGCCATCTACTTTAGTTGATAACATTCAACTTGTTTAACATCATTATGACAAGTACTGACATACTGTATATAACTTTTTTTTGATTAAATAATTCCTAACATTTTTATCAGACAGGAAAAATAAACCATTATGAGGAAAGTCTACAGACTGGATCTGTAGACTGAATGGAAGACTTCAAATGGAAGATCAACAGCAGAAGAAAATGTTCAGCATTTTACTAGATCTGATCACTAAAGACTATCTTCCGGAGTCATTCCATGGGTAACAGAAACAGGTTGTTAAAAAAAAAAAAAAAAAGCCAAAAACCCCAAGAAACCCTCACCATCACCAACAACCAAAACTGCATTTAGTGGCAGTCTGCATAACACCTGTATACAGTTAATGAGAAAGGTAGCTTATTCTCTCTTCACAAAAAAAGCCAACATCTCTAGTTTTCCATCTCTTATGGTCCATTTTCCTTTCTCCTGCTTACAGGTGGCACTAGATTTCCAAAAACTTTGGAAATTTGTCATATGAACATCTGCTTTGAAAGAATGACAAAATAAGCTGCAGGCTACCTGTGTTTGGAAATCATCTGGACATTTGGATTGTACAAGGACTTATCTGAACGTAAATAATTTGTAAGGACATCAGGAATATCAAGGTTATGAGTTACATATGTAAAAATACCATTTTTCACTCTCTACCCATAAGAATTACTATTATTTAAAATATACAATAAAGATGGCCAGGTCATCCTCTTTTTCAACTTTTATCATTATATTTAGAGATTTTTTCCACTTTATAATATTTTATTTTATTTAGCACTTCTTATTTAGTGGAGACGTTCTAATTTACTGCTCAGGTAAAATGATGCATGTACCATATGGCAAGAGAAAAAGAGCTAGAAATCTCTCTTGCTGTCCTCCTGCTACACTGCAGGACCTAGCAATCCCTTGTCACCAGCTCAGCTTTCTGTGCTGCTGGTGGGACCCTCTGCCCACTGCTCTCCTAAGCTCCATGTTCTGTGAGGGACTGTGCACTCACCTAACGTGCACAACCAGCTCATGTCCAACACTGCCTCCAACTATGAAGCCTTGTCAGTGTTTGAGCCTAAATCCAGATGCTAATCTGAATTACTAAACTCTGCTCATCTGATCATTAACCTCATCTGTGCAGTGGATCCTGTATTTCCTAGGTTATTTCTTATCTAGGTCATTCAAACTTTCTGTTACTTTAGAAAACTGATATTTCATTTTATTTTAATTTATAATGATACTGGCAAAACCTGTAGGGTATAATTGAGTATATAACTTGATTTGTATGAGACTGCAGAATAACAACAAAAATGGAGCAAAAGAGAAACAAAAAACGGCTGTGTTCAGCCTGTGTGGGTTCCCAAACTTACTTTGCTTGCATATCACCAGGGTTAAGGGCAGCAGCTTCAATGTTCAACAAAAACATTGTGCTGCTGACAGTCTTTATGTACCACAGCTTGTGAACCACTGCCCCAGACTGCTCCTCCCTCACTTCTACCTGTGCTGTCACAGACACCCATCCTGCCACTGTTTCATGTTTGGTGTGTTTTATATCTGAAACGGCTGAAACAAGCTATGGCATGTTATTGCCTGACAGGCTGCCATATATTTAATGCAACACAAAGCCACAGGACATGCTATGACTGTGGGTGGATTGCCTGAAGGTATAAAACTTGCTGTGTCCTCCAAGACAGTTTGATGGTTTGAGGCTGAGTAAGCTCTTTATCCAGACATCTAATTACAGAAGTCTCTGGAGCACCTATTCCCAGAAGAGCACCTAAATTCTATATTGGAGGCAACCAGCTGGTTTAACGTAAAAGATATCCCAGGAGTAAAGTAACCATATATAAGGTGGAAGATCACAAGACTTTGCAGGAAAGCAGAGAACCAACTGTTTGATAACTTGGACTCAACTGATCACAGCTGAGGCACATGTGAAGTGTCCACATACATGAAAACTGGCAAGGACCATTCAGACCTAACAAGGGTCCACTGACTAAATACCAAGAATAAAACTCTCTCCAGTGCTCCAAATTTCACAGAAACTAGGTCAAGATAATGGGTGAACCATGTAAGTCTGATGTGAGAAGATTTCCTCAGCACAGATGAAAGAGCCATAGAGCTGTTTGCCCAACAAATTTTAGCAAGAAGGGTCATAGCAAGTTTAAGCAAGAAGTGTCATAGCAAATTTAGGAGTACTCCACCAAGGGATGTATGGAGTTACTGGGGAAACTTTGCCAGAGAAAACCTGTGATAAACTTGGGGAGGCCCACAGTGCTAAGGTATGCGGGGATCTGTACAGAAACCCAGGATTGAGAGGATTTAAAAGAACATTAGCTGTCCCTCCCCAGGGAACGCAAGTTCACCATTGAGCCTTTTAATCTCTTTTAGAGAACAACAAGCATTCTGGCATAAAAGCAAAAAGCAGATTAGTAAAACACAGAAGCATTTTCCAGAGGTAGTAAAGCAGTATTTCTTCAGTTTAAGGTAAAAGAAATGTGTTCTGATACTCAAAAAAAAAAAGTAAAAAACATGCTAAGAGTCTCAGAAACCAATGTTAAGCAGTGTTAAGACGACCACATCTGTCCACACATGCCTCTACTACTCACACCTGTTGCTAAATTCAACTATTTTAAGTATAAATAAAATCCCCAAGAAATACACAACAGGAACCATTCCATAAGACACATCTCTTCAAAAGTAAATGTTATACCAATATCAATAATCTCTTCCATTGTTTACTATTGCTCTTGTGGAACCCCCAAGATTCATATTCATAACTATATTTCAGTATTCATTCTCTTAAAAGGTACTGGAAAGCCTCTGTTCAGACTGTCTTCTTGTATGTTAAAAAGTGCCATCCACATCCCTGACATATTACAGTTGTTATATTATCATTATTATTGTAATCGCTAACATCACCACATTACTATTTATACAATTAATACAATAGTGCACTATGCCACTGCACATAACATAATGAGCTTTTACACTGCCTAAGTGACATAAAAAGGATGAACGTTCAAGGAAAAGAGGCTTATAAGAGAAAGATTTCAAATCTGTTCCTCGGATTCCCAAGACAATACTGCAATCACCACCACGAATGTCAGGAAAAGTTATAATTCCCCCAGGTAGAAATGAACTGTGCTGAGAAACCTCAGAGCTTCAGTTCACACATCTGTAACATTGCTGTTGATTTCATTATGAAGATTTCTATAACTATGTTTTGGAGAAGATCTTGGGAAAGAGTTAACTCCCTATCTGGGTAGTTTTGGAACAGCATTCCAATCTGCTTCTGTAATAGGCATAAACTGAAGCATGCTGCTCAGGGACTTGCTACAAAGCCATCCTCAGATTCCTGGTATTCAGCTTAAATGTCCTATGTTGTCCTACAACATGTTTTAGATGTCTATAAAAAAGCTAATGGCATTTCTGGCATTGTTTTTGTCAGATTTTGCTAGTTTGGCACAAACCCCACATTTGATGGTAAGTAACTTCTTTTCTTTTTGAATCAAAGCATTGATTTAAATCCTTACCTAGACTGACTCTTGCTGGAAGGTATTACAGGAGAGGAGACTGGTCTTGCTGGTGAAGGTGATGTAGCTCCTAAGTTTGGAGACCCAGATGCTGTCAGAGAGTGAGCTCTTCTTGATGGCAGGTTGTTAGATGGAGAAGCATTAATAATAATATTTTGATCTATGGAGAAAACAAAAGTTTTCATCACAATTACGTCTGGCCTAATAAAAATGTTTTTGTCCAATCCATTAACAAGAGTAAGACACTAACAGCATTCTAGATTTGTCCCAGAGCAGCCAAAAAAGTCCATACTGAACAAAACTTACCTACACATTTCATCTTAATGGAAATGGAGTGCTACTGAAACTAAGCGAAAGAACAATCATTAACAACTACAGAAATTAATTTAAAAGCTTAAAGCATTTGGAGTTTCAACTGCAAAAGGAGGTTTATACAATAAATTCATTTTTAACATCCCCCAAAAATGTTTGCATAAAGAGACTGAGCAAAAACCTGATGGACTTTTAAGTACTGAAGCAATATACCTACCTGGTTCTTCTTGTTCATCAATATCTTGAGGATCTGAGCCACTTCTATTACGATATTCCTTACAGCTTTTTGCCTTCCGAGTTGCCATTTCATCATCAGTGGCCTCTCCACTTTCACCCTGGAAATAATGAGCACCATAATAAACATCCCAAACCCACTACTATTTCCATTCTTTGTCAGTGCAACCTGTAACAAAACCATGAGATAAATCAGCTATTCCTTATGAAACAGACTCCTGTAAGGCCAATACCCGTAGAAAAGAGACAACTTAAACAGGATACACAGTGAAGTGTGGGCCCACTAGGTGTTACCTCAGTTTGACATCACACAGCAGATGACAATGATTGAACCTGTCTAAAATGTTTCAGCTAGTTTTACACTATTGCACTGGTACGCAGGAGCCCTAAAGAGGATGGTTCTTCTCATTTAAGGATCATCCCTACCTGCCCACTAGAAAAACACGTGGGCAGTGTAGACCTGCTAGTTCCTGCCCAATCCTCTCTCCAGCCTATTGCTGAAAGCAGTTGAGTCCAGGAAAAAAGAGAAGATTGCCAGATTAGGTCATGTTTCTGTCACTCATGAGACAAAACTGCATGCTAACATGAGGTGGAATAACTGTGATAATATTTCTGGAAATATGAAAATGATTTAAAAGAGCGACATCAGCCTCCAGATGTCACTTTGTATGTTAATATTTTTATTATTATCAATATTTTACCTTTATACAGAGGCAATATACTGAGGCAAGGTTGCAAGAAGACTCTGTCCCCTTCTGCTAGCCCCAGCAGCTACATGTCCTAAGAGTGCTTCAAGCATGAGAGAAGAAACCAAAACTATTGGAAAACAATAACCACAAAATCTGAAACTGCAATAAACAGCTTTAAAATTATCATCTAACTTTTTTCCTCTGGTTCAGAACACAGTTAGCTACACAGTAACTGCAGGAAGGAAACAAATTAGCCAGGTAAGCAACAAAATACACAAATAACAAAATATTCTACCCTTATGAGTACTTTCTTCTTTTTCTTTGCTGTGCTTATTCCCAGAGTGTTGTTTCTCTGTACATTAGGCTTCTCAGTGCTTTTGGTGAGAGATCCCGTGCTTGTGTTTCTTGCACTCCATCGTCTGCCTCCGAACAGTTCAACAGCCTGAGCCAGGGTTGGGCCTTCAAACCTTCCATCCTCCTACAAAAATTCTCAGTGTTAACAAAACAAGGAGAATAAGAACAGACATATTTTTTAAAGCAATAATACAGACATCTCTGAAGAACCAGTGAAAGACAAAACATCAAGAGGAGGCAATTTTTAATTACTGCATGAATACCACAGGGCTATTTTATTTGCTGCTTTGTGGGTTTTTTTGGCCCTAACTCTAATCATTTTGTATTTCAGCTTCCTTTTCAAGTACTGTCATTGCTTTTTCTTTAATAAAACACTTATTCCAAAACTCCAAACATATGAAGAGCTTTATAAGAAAAAAAAATTTAACCTCAATGTATTCAAAACTTGAAAGGTTTGACATAACATTGTTTGGAGAATCAGATCTTATTGACTTAAGCAGTGTTATAAAGTTGGAGATTTGGTGCTCATCTTTAATCTAACCTTACTTACAACAGAAACTAATTGGATTACATTAAATTGTTGATAGCTTTGACATTTTCTTATACAGAATCACAGCATCTTTTACCTGGTAAAGGCTGACATATTGTTTCCGTAGCCACTGTAGTCTTTGATCAGGGAATTTCCTCATTTTTCTTACAGCTTTAGTCAATTCCAGCAATCCATCATACAGCATTCTGGCAGTATATTTTGGAGCAACAAAGTGCAGCAACTTATTATCAGTAGTCTGAAGTCCATAAAGTAGTGTTATACCATTTTCTTCAAGGGACATATTACAAAGTTTATTTTGAACACACACAGTGTGCATATCAATGCCCGAGTGTCCCATATATACAGCCTTGGCTGAAAACAAGTCCAAGAAACCTTCCACCAGTCCAGTATTACCAAGAAACTGGTATTTACCAAGCTCAGCAGTATTACCGAGCACACTCAGTTTTGCCTTAGCATTTGCAGGGCAAACTGTTGTGGGTTTTGTCCAAGTCAAAGTACTATTGTCAGGCTGAAGTTGGAGAAAGCAACGTGCTGAGAGATGTGTCTCCTGGTCATAATGAATGACGGTTGCCCCTTGTTGCATGAACTGATGGACATCAGCCCTGATAGATAACACGTACCAGGGAATGAGTTCTATCCCATGGCAGAAAGCCTTTTGCTGCTCTTCTGTTGAATTTGTGTCCCATTCTTTCAACTGCTCAAATATGTCACTTTCAGAATCTGAAAGATCTCCAATTATAAATCTGCATGTGAGCAAAGATGAGAGATTTATATTTAATGATACATGTGCTGATTTATGCTATGATTGATGGATACTTCTGCTGAAGTTCAAATAAATAGAATACTATCATCACTATAATTGCAACTTACAGGAATTTCTGTAGCTTTTACAATATTACAATTGATGTTATTGAAATTCTGAATTAATAGATGCTGTAACAATATAATTATATTTTCTTAGAACTTCCCAAACTTTGCATTAACAATAAAGATGTCTGATTAGTTCTTACAGCCAAGTTATTACAGTTTTTAAATTCACAGCATAAGATTCTTTCAGCTGAAATATCAGGTACCATATGTGAAAACTGCAGGATCTAGTGGACTGAAGACAGGACTTCTAATCTCTGTTCTATTATTGATTTAATATGCAGACCTTTCACACTATATAATACTCTGATTAACACTGGTAAAATAGTCATTAAAATACACACCTTTCTTATAAGAATGCAGGAAGAATTTTGTCAGATACTTTCCATCAGAAAATTTAATTTTACTTAATGAAAATATTAACATGAAACTTGTATACAGCAACTGAAATGTTTGAAATTTTTTGCCATCATTAGAAACAGCAGATACAGAGCAACATTAGTGAACTAATAGAAGAGGCAATTTAAATAAAATGTCTTCTCTGAAGAAGCTTCTAACATGTATGGGAGCATAAATGCTCAATATTTTGATTCTTCTTCAGTAAACATAAAAAAAGAACAAACTGTTCTGTGCACAACAGAACCAATGAAGCACATTTTCCTAAGGATATCCAGCCAATAATATACAAAGCATCTTCCTCTACATATCCTTCAAGACATCTTGTCCCAATACCCTCTGTGCTTCCCCTTCATATTGCCACAGTACTCTCAGTTCCTGCCCCTGTCCTACCAACTGAGCAAAACATGATTCATGCTGTGACTTAGAACAGGTTACATACTCTGTCTCCCAATGCTAAACTGTAGAGATGACTATTAGTTTTCCCTAAAACTCTTCTCCACCTGGGCCACAAATTAATTTATTAATTGTTGAGGTCTCTAACTCTTCACCAAATCTATAAAAAAGTGGCCAATAGGCTGAGGATTTATTGCTTGTGGTGAGGGGACTGACAGAATAACTATTTTCTTTAAGAAGTATTTCTAAAAACAAAGGCCATGCATTGTAACTGAGCTGATATGAATTGTCTTCCTGGAGTCTTACAAGACACATGTAAATTGAAATATATACCTTTAATATACAAGATTGATATTTTAAAATTAAACAAACAACTGAAGCAGCTCTTTCTCCTCCACGTCCTCAAAACAATCAAACAAGTCTCTGTAAAAATGCTAGAAAATGTATTCTGAGACAAGGTGTGGATGGCTGAAAGAGTCTAGTACAGCAGAAACAGAAATAGCAGAACTTTGTTTATGCCTTATTTCACACTTGATAGCACATTAAACAGATTAAACTGTAAAGCAGCAGCAGGTAAGCCAGGCAGACACATATAGCCATGTACAGAAACAGAACCTCTGACAGGAGCTGACAAAAGCAACACGGCCATCGACTACTGAGAACACACTTACAGAACTCGGTTTGAACCAGGGGCTTTCTTTATATGTGCTGCACTGAGACGCATGGGAATGAAAACATAAAGAAAACGGTAAGACAGGTTGCAGTTTTAGAGGAGAAAATTGCAGGGTAGGCAAAAAGAAAAGAAATTAGGTTTTCCCCTATTGTTTTATAAGTTATTTACTGTAATTAGAAAAGCTTAAAAGTGAAGATGAGACCAGGCTAATATAGCAATGCATCAAAGTTTAGAGTATCTTAATAGATCAATTGATTAAAAATTCCGTAAAATTTGTATTTTAAACTTGGAGGTTTTTTCTATTTTCCTGCCTACCTTTATTTATATGAGAACTGTCAAAATAGAGTTCTAATAAAGATTAATGTTTGATATTTATCTGGCATGTACAGAAATTCAGGGCAATTAGATGGGTCACTGATTACAGAGTGATACAGCTTATTTGCTTACTCAACCAGGAAACTAATTATACCCATTGCCCACTGATTCTATTAGATGCCTTTCATTTTCTTGAAATCAAATTAACCTACCAGCTTTGGTGTGTTCATGTTCCACAATGCTAATCCAAATCATCAAAAGAAAAACTAATTGAAAATCTTTCTTGCAATTATAAAGTAACGAGGAACATGTTATGCGGTGTATTTTTCTGCCTTTATGACGACATCACTACAATTATCAGGTAATACAGATTTATGATCGAAGTTGGATTTTATAACACTGTATGCAAATAGGACAGATCTCACAAGAAAGAGGACAAAATTTCTTCCTTAGAACCCTTTATCTGTTTATAAAATTAAAAATAAATCAAAATTCACAGCCTCCATACAAGAAGGACAACTGAACATGGACCTTCTGCCTCTGCACCAATTTGCTCCTGTGCTTTACTCAGCTCTCTGCATGCCCAGGAAAGAGATGGCAAGTGAATAAGGAATTTCTAGTCTATGAAGTACTTGAGCTAAATCAGTACTTTCAGAAGTATTCTCCTACAATTCATTTTACTGTTAAAATCAGAACAGATACTACCAACTGAGTAGTTAGTAGCTCTGAATCAGGAAGCGTAACTTTAAATATCTGCCTGCAGTTTTGTTCATTTGAATTTTAAACTTTCATTTCGAATTCATATTGGCTTTTTTTTTTTTACTTAATTCCTACTTAGAGTGGAATTTACTAGATTATATTTAAATATAAAGCACAAATAACTAATTTACCAAGAAATTATTTCATAAACACATTTAAAAAAAGAACTCAATTTTCTCCATACTGTTCTTTTACATTTAATTTCTATTTTGTTCATCCTAGTGAAATGTTGATTTGCCTAGCTTATTCTCCATTTGAACTGTGATTTGCAAGCTGATTTTAAAGCACATCAGTGAACAAAAAAAAAAAAGCCTGGAAGAAAGTGTTTGGACTGAAGTAAGTTAAGAGATAACATAAATGGACAGAGAAGTGGGTCTGTCTTTCTTGCCTTAATCTACTGCTCCACTTCCCAGAAGCAACTAAAGCCAGATGTGAATAATTCTATTAGAAACCATTCTTTCAGGAAAGAATGATTATTTATTTGAAATTAAATTTAGAATTACATGTTAATGAAATAAATGCATTTTAAGCAGGAAGATGGTAGTTGCTTCTCAGGCAGCCACTTATTAGATTTTTTGTTTAAGTAACTGAAATACGTTGGATGGTTCTGAACATATGGATTTTTGACAGACATTATCAATAAAATAACTCAAGCAGTGACTTAAGCAGGTTGTTTTTATGCAAACTCTCATGTAATTTTACAGTGTTTCACCTCAGAACAGTACAGTTCTGTTACTTAATTTGGCGTTAGTATAACAGTTATTTAGTTTAAAGATGACCCACTTATGTCTACACGGGCTTTGCAACGAGACTTCATTGCAAAGCAACATTCCAGAAGATCATGTGATGTCTTAAACTTTGCATTTACCATATATCCTGCTGGTGAATAGTACAGAATATATCAGGTCTTCAGAGTGAAATCTGAGACTACTTTTGACATGGAGCATAATGAAGTAAAATTCTTTGCAAAACAGCAGGACTTCAGCAACCTGAGAATTCAAAATGTGTACTCACAAATGTTTTCTTGACAAAACTTCAAAGCCTCAAACTAACATGTCCTTAAAAGAACAGGTCTTTTGAAGGATAATAAATAACCTTTATTTTGAAGGGGGCAGAACACTGCATGAGCATGCAGAATATAATGTTCTGAGCTCTGATAACAAATATGTCCTGGTGCTATTCCTGTCACTAGAGATCAAAACCGTAATTGTAACTGTGGATTTTTAAAGTTCTATGTGTAAGACAAAAAGGATTTACCCTTATCATGAGAGGAAGTAATTACATCATGAGGGAAAATATAACTATACAGAGAGTTTCCAAGCAGTTGAGTAAGCTCTGAATTTGAAGATAAATACAAGGGAAAGCATGAAAGGTGCCCTTATTTCTAAAAGCAAGCCTTGGTAAAAGGAAATTAAAAATTAAAACCATGAAATATACATGTGATGATGATAAGAAATAAAATGAAACCTACTGGTACCGGTTTTTGTCCTTCAAAGAGTTTTTTCTTGAATCGCTCCCTTCACTAACACTATCTTCACCCTCCTCAGATTCCAAACTGCGATTGCAGCTCCGGATAGTTTGGAAGATACTGTTTGTTGTTGATTCCTTTTCTGGATTATTTAAACCATCTTGACCTACTCGTTGCAAGAAATTATCTTGTCCACTGTAATCTGAAACAAACTAGAGATATTTAAAAGATTAGTATAGTTATAAATAGAATCTTGTGTCATCTACTTCTCACTGTAGAAATTTTTACAACTATGAATATTTTAGCACATATTTCCTATTAGCTTCCAATGGGATTTTTTGCCTACTTGCAATCCAAAATAGACCAAATCACTTCATAAATCAAGTATCGTGAATTACAGTAATTCCTGAAAACTTTAAAAAAGCTTCAGTCTTAATCTCTTCATCTAACAGGGGCATTTTTCTTTTAAAGCCAAAATGATAAAACTCAAAGGAACTGTTTCTTTCCATGGAGGAGGAGCTTGATCCACTGTGCTACTAAATTCCATTTTTAAGGAGCTGACAACTTTCCAATTCACAACGAGCTAAGTGGAAGGTCAGAGCATTTAACAGAAAATAATTAAGACTGTACATACTTACTTTAAGGCTCTACATACTTACTTTACCCAAAGTACAAACATGATCCTTTGCCACTAATGCCAATTTCTCAGTACTCTGATATTGAACCACATATAAACAACCAAACCTAAATTGCTAAGTAACTATGGGAATTAAATCGAGGTCCATGTAACTCAACAGCCTAGTAACTATCTGGTTCAGAAAATTTTAATTAGATGATGCCTTTGTATAAAATTACATAAAATAAAGCACTGGATGGCTACAAACATAACATCTTAGAATACTTATCTCATTTACCTCTAATGTTTCTTCTTGGGAGTTATATCGTGGACAGAGCCTGATGAGGCTTGATGCTCCATCCAAAACTTCGCAAAGCTCTTTTAAAAATACACCACAGAAAGGAACGACTTTGCAGCCTGGAATATTGAGTGCCCGGCTGACCACTTTCCTGTACTCAGACGACGACTCGTGTTGTGCCATGGCGTCTTTCAGACTTCGCATGGTTTCAATATCAGACTGGTCCATAAACTGCCACATTTTTAAAACTTTTCTTGACCTATTGCAAAAAGAGATCACGACATGTATTTTAAAAATCTTAAACAATTTACCTTCAAGTCCAACACCCACAGCACATACGTAATAGAGGAAACTATCATTGCTCAGAAATGAATGAATGAACAAATGAATTAATGAAATCAAGGTCATTATTTTTAAGATATTTCTGCCCACAGAACTATTAAGAAACAAAGCTAAAAAGGAGACACAAGCAGTCTGATCTACTGGAGTAACAGGTCACATTTTAACAAAAGCTCAGCTGTGTTAAGATATACCAGCAGGCTTTCTAACACTTCCATTCTGTCATTGCCTAAAATTTCTAAGGACCTAGAAAGAAATAAGAAAAGATTAAGGAAATGACAAAAAGATAAACTAGACTGTTTCTTATAAATGCCTCTAATTATTTTATGAACCATCCATAAAGTTAGCAAGAGCTGGTGCTTTCTAATCAAATGTATTTTTAAAAATTAAATTGTTTTTTTTTCCATTTTGCTCACAAATTATTTATTTTCATGGAAATAAGGAAGTCAGGACCATGTTTCAGCTCTCAAGCATCAGCGCAGAGCTGCAGCTGAAAAGAAACTCCGATTTCAAACAGAAATAGCTCCAAGAACTGCGGGTACCTCTGGGAGTTCTCTCACCATCTGAGATGTATGTCTGTGCAATTATATGGCCTTTCTGCCCACCTCTGGCTTCAGACATACCAAAAGGTCTATAGAAATGCTCACAGTAGAATGCCCTTAACCCCACTTTCTGTCCCTGTCCCAGAAACACTGCTAACCAGCACTGGCCTTCCTCTCCTCTGTTTCCCTTGTGCTGTACAGATGCTTTAGAGACAAAATTAAGCCCTTAATTGGCTTTGCATTTTCCCTCATGACCTACATGGACTGGAGATTGTGGATGTATTCTGCTGAAATGTATTCCCCATGCCTATGAGTATTTCAAATACGTTTTATATACCAAAAATATAAACAAATAGCTCAATGAGAATCCTTACCAAACCACAAAAAACAGCAATGCAAGCACTTTAGGGCTTCGTTACACAAACACTATATACAAGGAGGGTTAAAGCTAAGAGAAGAGAAATATGATCTTAACTCTTCCTCATTCCATCCCATTTGCTTCCCTGTGAACTGCCAGTTCTAAGGCACTGCTTTCTGGCTCACCCAGCCCTGCACAGTGAACCTGTAATTCCACAGGGAAGCAAGCAGTGAACTGTCTTTAACTCCCTACTCTCTCTTCCTCTTGGAAATACTGCAGGTCCTTCTGTATAAGACCATGATAACATGAGATCCCAACATCCATCTGTATATGTTAATTGGAGGGGTTAAAAACCAGATTTGGCTCTTTGGTTTTGTTGGGGCTTTTTTGGTTGTTTTGGGGTTGATTTTTTTTTTTTTTCATTTAAGACTGATCCCCTTAGAATGTCACCACAATTATGTTTCACCTGTGTTCTGGAGACTTCTAGCCCAAGTTACATTAGTTGTAGCTGACTAGATAAACCACAACTGCTTTCCCATTTTCTTTTCATATTTAAGAAATTTCTATTAAAAAAAAGGGATGATTTCTAAGGCAACATATTCAGCAAGTACCATGAAATCTGATAAGAGTCTCCAGTGCATTTTGAGAAAAAAAGATTTAGCATGCTTCATTTTCCAAAAGGGATTACTAGAAAGTCACTTGAGATGATGTGATTTAGCCACAGATTTCTGTTTATTTCATTGTTCTCCAGAGACATCTGCTTAACAGAAGCTGAAGTGTAATCTATCACTGAAAAGCCATTTAAAAAAAAGAGTTGCCAGTACCTTAGCCCTGCCAGAAATTCCATTACAGCATTGTAGTTGCCCATATTCCAGCAGCATTTTGCCACGTGTACTAAATATGAGAAGACTTCTCGTTTCTCCTCCATAGAACCTGCAGTCAGGATCAGCCAGGTAACCCACGAGCTCACCTTGTAAAATAAACCAGACAGTACAGTCAACCAAAGCAATGTCACTTGGAGCATTCATGTATACTTGACAGATAATGTGAAGTTTTTTGCTGGCTTTTGTTGGTTTTTTTTCCGTCAGGAAGTTATCAGTCAAAATTCCACCTATACACTCATGGTCAAATCACACATGCATTGCAAACACAGCTTACACAGAGACACATCCACATTACAGCAGTTCAATTATTAACTACTCTAGAAAAACTTCTATTAAGCAAAGAACTACTGCATCTTAACATCAGATATTCTGAATATGCATTGAGGCCACAGAAGAAAATGGACAGCTTAAGCTAGCACTGGTTTCTAAAGCTGCCGGAGAGATCTGCAGTGTGAATTCTCATTTACAGACCTCAGCCTCACACTGAATAACCTTTGCTCTTTCAACACAGACAGTAAAAGTCGATAAACTGGAATTTTTTTGTTTTGGTTAATTTCACAAAACTGGGAGATTTATTTAATGCACAAATTTGCTAATTTCTATATGCATTGAACATTTAAGATAATTCACATTATCTGTTTGTGTGATCACAAATGAAGTAAACAAAGAAACCCCCACCTTTCTAAGTGTGACCATATGACCAACTTCTGTTTGATGATTAATTAATGCCAGAATCAGAAATCAACTTAGTACGTGACTATGTTTGCATTTAAACAAATAAAAACCTTCATTTTATCAGTGTGCAGATTTTCTTTCTAGTTTATGTTCCCACAACATCCATAAAAAGGAGCTATATTTCACATGGAAACTTAATTTAAACCAACTGTTTCTTTTTACAATATGACCCTCTGGAGGCTTGATTTTTTGCCATTGTGTAAACACTTAGGGGGTAATAAACGTGATTTGTTTACTGACACTGAGTTCCATTCTTTGGTCCTGAAGGATTCAAGTGTTTACAGACAATACCAGTGTGAGGAGATGCTTATAAAAATTAGAAAAAGCTAGTTCACCCCTCAGGAGGCATAGAGTTTTGTTTTAAAAACCAAGCGCGTGAAATGAAATAGCCATGGTTCCAATATATGCAATATATATGTCTGTACCAAAAAAAAAAAACAACAACACATTTTTAGGACTGAATTCTTGAAGAAATTAATTCACTGAGGACATACTTGGGAATGAATACCATGACTATGGGGATGCCTTAACGGGATGTGTGGATCAGGGGACAACAGACTAATCACTGCAGCAGCTCAGAATGAGAATTTTAATTCAGCTGAAATTTTATTTTAAGTGTTCAATTGGTTATTCCTGAAACATAAAAACTGAATCAACAAAGAAGTGTATACCTGAAGAGCATGAAGGTATGGAAAAAACACAAAAACCACAAAAAACAACAACCAGAGCACTGCATGACAAGGGGGTCAAATAAGGGCAAAATCAGAATAAAAGGTAATAAAATAAATCCATTAGGAATCAGAAATCATGAAACAAAACAGTCAGGTCTGTCATTCAGGGTTGGCACAGATTTGTTTGTGTATGCTGGAATAAAATTACATGTTGTTTTTGGATATTATTCCCATTTTCCAGAAATGGCTCTATTAGGGAATGCAAATGTTAAACATGCAATCTCACAGAAAAAACCCAATATTTGTTTGGTATGAAATACCAAGTGTGGTAGTGACAGTTTGATTAATATGATTTTAAACACTTGAAAGAATAATATAATTTTAAACACATATGTTTTAATCTAAGGTGGTAAAGATGTAATGGTCAGGAGAAAACAGTCTCAAAACTGACTAAGAATGTCTAAACAGGCAATTGACTTCAGATTCCTGACTAAGAGGAAACCTTGAAACTAGGGCAACCACTTGTTGAAATTTTATTTAACAGAGAGTTTAGGACTGCTATAAACAGTTATGATGAACTCTTATAAACAATCTGTAAAAGCAAACAAAAAATGATAAATGGCAGCATGACAAGCCTTTGCAGCCTCCAGATACCGTATGCACATGTACAAGCAAAAAAAGGGTACAAAAGGCACCATGAAGTTTATGCTCACTCCTCTTGCAGGACAACAATAGACTTACTGGAAGAATAGAAAATATTTAAAGAATTTTCCACTAAACAAGAAAGAAAAATAAAGTGTCTGAATCTCTAAATTTTAAAACAGAATGGGCAGCGGCAGATATAACAGTTTGGGCAGAATCAGGGGAGAGAACTGAGCATCTAAAAATACAATCCACTCCCGAAAAACAATGAACTTGCCTGCTTCAGAAACTTACGTATTTTCATTTTCCCCTGGAGATCAGGGAAAGTGTGAGAAGCACACTGGGATACTTCAGTCAGATGCAGATAATGGAATATTTCATTCATGTTGTTTTATATATTGAATTTAGGAATGGAGCAGAATGGTTCCTCTACATATGCTACAGACTGTTTTGACTTTTACAGAGTATCTAGCAGTAGCCAGGAGTATAAATTAACCTTACTGGTGGTTCGGAAGAGCATCAAGTCTCTGTAAAATTTTTCTATGAAATATTCAGAGAGACTGCTGACTGATTAATCTGACTGTATCATACAGACCCGAGAAAAGGGGATTATGGGCTTCTCAAAACATGTATTAGCCTTGTACCCCGAAACTGATTTCTTGGGACAATTCATCAGTGAGATTAGAACAGAGATGATTAAAATGCATCCGTACTGTCAGAAAGGAGGGAGCAGAGGAAAGGAGCTGTGCACAAATGTCATCCCTTTTCATTCAGTGAGGTTCCTGCTGAGTGCTGTGCCCAACATCTGCAACAGTTTTTTACTCCTAGTTTTTTTTTAGTGAAGACAGATGGAAAGGGAAAAGAGTTCAGTCAGACAACAGTACAGTGGAGGCCTTTCCCAAAAGCTAAAGCCCAGCTAGGAAACAAACACAAAATTAATAAGCAGAACTATCAGTTATCCACTTAAAATTCCTGGGGGATTTTTCTTATAGAAATTTTGAAGGTGGGAGACCTGGTTGAATCAACAGGCTTCAAAGCTGCAGAAAATCAAAGCTGAATCTCAGCTGGCTGAGGTCACTTCCCAGCTCTGAACTCTCTGAAGATTTTATTCTGCCCTGGCAGACTGAATTGATGGACCCAAGAACTTTATCATGAAGTACAATATTCAAAAGCTCTTCAATAAATGCATACTGGAATAGCTTGGCATTAATTTGAGGTGTTTGCTCATAATGGCCACAGCTAAAATGACTGACGCACAACAACACTGAAAGTGTTGTTACAGCTCACTGCAGGTGAGTTGAAAGGACCGCAATCTTCAGGAAAAACCATGAATGACAGCTCAGAGGAATCGCAGGTGTATTAATTAAAACATACACTTACTAAAACAGCACTCACTGAACATACTCTTTCATTTTGTGATTTACTGATAAATATGTGAGGAGTGCACAGTATATCCTCAAAGCTATGCCTCCATAATCACTGATATTCTCAAATGTCTGTGTAGCTGCCACTGGATCCCCAGAATACTTCACAATGCATATAACTAAATTTTTGCAGCCTGGGATGCATAAGCGTCCTCTGCACAGACAGTATTCAAGAAATAACAAATTTGTCAAGATCTTCATTCAAATGGAAGTTCAGAAGTGAGACAACTCAGATGCTGTCCATGTACACCTGAGTTAGGTGCACCTCACACAGAAGAAAAGTAGAGAACAACTCTGCATATGTACTTATTTCTTGGTGGCTATGGAATTAATCTGAAAGTTGAATTCCGAATCCTGTTTCTTCCTCTTTGACAAGCAAATAGCACAGGCAGTATTTTGAAGCGGTACAATTTCTCTGTCACCAAAATCAGGGGTTTTCTAGCAGCGGGAAGGGAGCAAAGCGAAGCTCCACCCTGGCAGGCTCTGACTTCTGGACGCTTCAGTCAGCTGGATACAGAACATACCTCCTCTTCCAGCAGCTCACTCTTGGTTGGCCTGCAGAGCTACCTCCCCAGCTGCGTCACAGCCGAGGGACTCCTGAGCCGAGGAAGAAGCACCACCAGGTAGCCAGCTGCCTGGTTATCAAGCTGCCACTACACGACACTGCTGCTACACAACTCAGGCAGTGCCTGAAGTAGTGCCGGGACCACAGACAGCACATCCCAGCCAAAAGAGTGCACAGTACTAGCCTTGCCAAGGAGACCAAAATACATTACAAGTATTTCTCAGACTGAGCAGTAAAGCTTTGTGGACCACATTTTTGTGTTAGACAGCACTTTAACGTCAGATCACAATGTATATATCAACATAGTAATCATTATTTCCTTAGTTTACTTTTTTCACACTTGACTTACATAGTTCTGTTTACATAACTCATTTTAAACTCCCTTCAGAACAGAAGTCACCACAGCAAACCTATAATTAGATTTCCGCTGCACTGATGATGAGTCTGAAAAGTATGAGAAAATGTATCCTGGCTTTGTTAGTATAATCCACATGATTACAAGACACAAGAAAAGTAATAAATTAAAACACGATCCACTTAAGCAAGTTGATAACAACATCAGTCTTTTCATTCAGATAGATAAAAATGAGTGTCCCTCAGGATTACTGCATAGTAATATTAAGTACTAAACAAGCAAAATCCGATCAAATACAATTTTGTTAAGATTTAAATATTTTCTGGTGCACTGATACAGAGAAGCACTGAGAAAATTGTGCCAAATTCATTTCAGACATACAGCAGAGTAACCTCATTTGCAAATTTTCAGAATTACAGGAGTCTCCTTCAAATCTGAATCTGAGCACACAGGACCTGCACCAGATGTCCAGGTAATGCAAGCTGTACTGAGCAATGCTAGCAAGTACAGTAGGACAAAAAGACCTGTACAGTTTCACGTTTTCTGAAATTGTCTTTTTATATCATCCCTTACTATTTTAACTGCAATAAAAATTATTCTTTTCAATGATTTTTTTTTAAAGTTTTTAGGTTTCTCTTACTTTGATCAAAATTTTCAAATAAATGCAAGTTAGAGATTGCTAATGCATTTGGAAAGGCATGTTATAACTCAGCATTATTTTTTTTTTACTGTTACACATGGGAAATCTACACCAGTGATTAAAAAAATAATATGAGCTTATGTTTTCGATTACCTAATCACTGAACTACCACTGATTTCAAGTCTCTATGCAGGCAAAAATCTCCCAATTTTTCAGGGGCAGGACAGACCTTATTACTGACACTTTTATGAATAAAATCTGAAGGACATAAAAGAGACTTCCATGATGGAACTTGATCCTCAGGTTATGGCACATGACCTTAAAGTCTTTTCAAGTGTAACCTACAGGACTCCACAGGAGCCCTGCTACATGTAGTACACAGGAAGGAACACTGTTTAATGCATGTTGAGTTATTAACTCTGTTCCTAAATTTGTCATGGATTTTATTTACTCATTCTCTTATTTTATTCTTCTAATACTCAAGATTATACTAATTCATATATATGTACATATATATAAAATTCTTTACTATCCTCTATATAGCTGCTAGAAAATGTATTATACTTTTTTTTTAAATGGGAATGAATTTACTGTTTATATTTTATCAGAATGTAAATGCAGTGGGGATAGGTATTGACGGAGAAAACTATTAACAATCTCCACCTACAAAGTGCAGTATTTTGTCATTTCCCAAGTGTTTAAGTTTTTAAGGCTTTTACAGCAATTCCCAAGCTACATACTTCAGTGGGTGATGCTACATAGAAGAAATGATGACTTCTATTTTTATATCACATTTTTAGGAACTTGAGAGATGCAGCTTTCAGAGGTGAAATTAGCTAACACAGATCTCTGCCTGAAGTTTAGCACCACTGCTAGCAAACAAAATCATTTGGTTTACCACCAAGTAAGATTACAGTGCATACCTTCTCAACACCTAACATGAAAATTAGCCGTAATATCTTTCTGTAATAAACTGTAGCTGACTTAACTACTGCCTACATTAGAGCAAGAAAGCAAGAAATTTTAATACTGATGAAGTGAAGTCTGTGTGTGAAAAATCTCTGAATACAAGACGAGGTGATGATTTTTCAGGTATCCAAAGGATAAGTATAGCAATCTAACCCATTTAATCAGATCATTGTGGGTTTAATAATTTTGTTTGATAAAAAGCATGAAATTTGAGTAAAATCTGAAGAACAGGAAAAATCCATGAAAAAAAATAACCCTCATCAGATATTATGTGGTATTTATGGCAGAGGAAAAAGTATCCATTATCTTGCTTAAAAGCAGAATTCTTAGTGTATCAGTGTAGTCCAATTTCTCCCTTAAAAAAAATAATTAAACCCCCCTGGCAGCACACAGCATTAGCACTAATTGCTGGCTCTAATAAGTCCTCTTGCATTGCTAACTGTGCACAAACCTACCAGTGCTTATAGACAAATATAAGGATCAAGAACTGGAGTTTTTCATGTGGGTTTCACTAGAGTTTAATTATTAAAATTTTTTTGGCTTCTGGTATACGCAGAATAATTTGCAGGTGCATTTTTAAAATCTGAGTATTTTAAATTGCATATCTTATGCACAGATGGTTTACTTTATATGCTTGAGTGAAATTATATAACCTTACAGAGAACATTTACCATTTTAAATCTGATTAAACACAATTCCAAACAAGGACTGGAAACAGTTTGATATTTGTACAAACACAGTCTTTTTAAAAGCATTATGCAAACCCATTTAGGCATTGCAAAAAAATGCTGAACTAAGAGACAGAGAGCAATATTTATTTACATTCCGTTATTTCAGTAAAATGATATGTCTCTGTTTTGCTAGTGAGGTTTAATTTTGTGTTTTGAATGAACAATAAAAAAAACCTTACAAAATTAAACCATTTAAAATAAAACTATCATCTCTAAGTGTCCTAAGTAGCTATATTTTTAATTAACTTTACTGAATATAAGAATCACTTAGTGAATGACGAACCCAGACCCATAGCAGTGCTATTCTGGAGTGGTTCTAACTTTTTTACCATCTTAGCTTATTTTTTAGCAATCATATCTTTAAAAAAAATCACTTTAAATATTCAACTTCTTGTTTTGCATTTTTAGTTCCGTAGTGGGCTTACCTTCAGTCAGCTGTTTGAATGATCTTTCAGTCTGGTGCAGCTTTCAATCTATGACATCACATTTAATTTGTATGCATATCTCAGCACGGAAAATGAAATATTTCATTGTGGTTTAAGTTTTATTCCTTTTCTTTTACTTGAAGATGTAGCCAGAAAGATTAACTTACAAGAGACTCATTTTGTGTTCATATAAAGCAATGACTGGAATTATTTTAAATGTTTACATAAACATTTACAACATGTACATTGGACTCGCGTTTCTGTGGTTGTTTTACTGGTGAGAGGCAGAAGAGCAAGTGGAAGCAAAAGCCATAAAGGTGCAAGAGCTTGGGAGGGTAAAGATACAGGAAAAGAAACCAAATCCCAGGAAGACTGTGGCATATGATACTGAGTAGGGACCACATCACTCAAGGTAAATAAGTAGGGTTAACTCATGTCATACAGGAATCAGAGAAAAGAACTAAATGAAGAAGAGAAAGTCACAGTAGGCCACAAGAAGAGATGGAAAAACGTTAAGTTACAGTTCTCAGGGCCCCAAAATGCACTTAGGTACCATTTTCCTAATTTGTTCCCAGCTACCAAGGCTCTGTTAACTGCAGAATCTCCCTAACACTTTCTTCCCACAGTTTTACATCCATGGAAACTAAATTTCTGGTAGTCAGGGCTCTATCAGAGCAGAAAAATATATTACTACTACTATTATTAAGTGCACAGTTAGAGAATGCAAAAGCCAGTAGTTTTGTAAAGGTAGATGTCACTATATCTCACTTCAATCCTCCCACACTGGCCACTAATTCAGAATCAGTTTTTAATTACATTTAGTAAAGGAAAGAATATCTAACTTTAGCTTGGTCTACTGCCTTGCTCTAATAAGACTCTATGATCAATTTGATATTATTAGCAGCAAATGAAGCATCAGCTGTGTCTCACCAAAAAGTATGTGCTGTGCCCAAGTCTCCACTATCATGCAACTACAGTGCTAATCAAACTTTAAAGACCACAGACTTTATTTACAGTTGATAATGCTGAATGCATGTAGCCCAAAATCTTCATGATACATTGACTGACATTTTAAACAGGGGTTATAAAGTGTTCCTCACTAACACTTACTAGCAGAAAAAAATACTAAAAAGCATATTGCCTTATGAAAAACCCTCCAAATAATATAATTGCTATTTAGCAGAACAATGGCATGGAATTGTTTTTTCCCCATTATGTATCAGAAGCCTGTCATCCTAAAAGTAATTCTGGCTCCCACATTATAAATACACTTCAATATTTCTATAGGCAATGCCAAAAAAATCAGCAAGTGCTCACTGACTTCTGCCAACAAAATCATAACTCTTTGCACAAGAATTTTCTTGCCATTTATAAACAAAGACATTTTGAAAGTTCATGCTGGTAATTGGCTACGGCAACTAATACATTCCCACCACAAGATACAGCATATAGCAAAACAGTGATTTATTACAAGCAGTCAGTATTGTACAATAACTCTGTTTAAACATATAACATCTATGTTTTTTAAGAAGTTATTCCAGATTGTACTTAAAATAATCTATTTCACTAGATACCGTAGAATCTATGCACTGAATATTTAGGAATTAATTCAAAATTAATATCAAACAAGTAATGACAAAGTACAAAAAGTCCAAATTCTTAAATACTATACCTAGAGCTAATTTAAACCATTTTTAGGCTCTATTTAAAGACTCAATATTGTAGTTGCAACTTTTATGTAGGCGAGAGAAGACGATGTATTTACACTACTTTAGTTGCTAAATCTTAATAATGTGTAAGAGTCAGGAACACTTCAAAACATGCTAAATATTCACTCACTGATTCTTCTTTGCCCAGGAGTCAGGAAGTTCACTGGGAATTAATACATATTCTTCTCCATGTACAAAATTTTGTGCTTTTTTTTCTTTTTTTTTTTGCTACCTGCACAATTTCATTCCCTATTAAACCATAAGAATGCAGTGAACAGCAAACTACAGAGTATTAAGTCAACTTTATCTTTATTTTATTGCACTTCTATGAATCTAGAAACTGCTAACATTGCACTTGGTTAACACACACACAAAAAAAGTTCTTTATTTCTGCAGCTAAAATCTGAGATTTTATTTAGTTGCTTTTGTTTTGGGTGGAATTTTTTTTTCAGTTTTCTGAATCCTCAATCAATTTTTTATTATTTCTATTTCTCATCAGAAAATCGGCTTACTAAGAATAAATTTAAATCTTAATAAAGAACTGAAGATTTGGCTTGTGAAAATGCGTCCTGCCAAGTCACACTTCTTTGTATAATAACATTCACAAAGAAACACACAGTGATTAAATAAATAAATAAATAGTGCAGATTAGTGTACTTATATTACAGAGAACACAGAAAATTCTAGTTTATAATACTTCTGTGCTGACTCCTAAGTCATGCTTAGTCTACAAAAATCCAAAACAAATAAATATAACTCCAGCTCCTAAACAAAATAATAAACTGACTGAAACTGTACCCCATACTGTCAGTATAAATACAAAGAAGTCTGTAATTTTTTTCTTCATGTTTACTTTACAATGTGCAAGAAAAGGTTGGGCTGCCATTGTCCAGACTCACTGAGTAAACTGGTCACATAACTCCTATTAAATTCAGTGAAAGTTATTTAGCTAAATCCCTGGTCATCTTAACTTATATTTTAAAAATCTGCCACTACAGCTAAATTCAGCTCTGAGAGATAAAGGAAATAGCTAACCACATATCAGGTAACAACCCTTACCTCATTAAACCTTGTCACAAGATCTTCTACAGCATTATGTTCACCATTGGGAGAAGAAAGAATAGTAGCAGATATGGAAGCCTTAATAGATGGCAGCTTGCTTTGGCATTCAGCATTACCCAAATCCCTGGTTAAAAAGCAGAGGTAGTCAATGGGTAAGACTTTCCGGTAGAGCTCCTGCTCCTGCTCAGTCAGAATGCTGGCAACCTCCTCTGGAAACTGGATGAGGTGCTGCAGTTCGATCAGCTCTTTGCTGATCCCAGCCACGTTGGAGGGAAGGACGCTGGAGCCAGCCATAGATGTACACGTTTGGCGTTCTAAAACAAAATAAATAAAAAATTTATTAGGTTTTGCCTTTAACTCTTGGACTGTGCTGTGCAAAAGCAAGACAACTTGTTATTTTGGTTTTGTTGGACTGCTCATTCATTTACTCAGCAATACACTATATCCTAACTACTTACTTTATACTTAAAAAACCTAATATGTTCTTTTATTTGGGGTTTTTCTACATATCTCTATATCTGGTATTAGCTAGATAGCTAGCAACTAGGGCTTGAGAGACTGCTAAGCCACCTGCTAAAACATGCTTCCTGACATATCCTAACACCTGCTTCAGGCACCTGTGGCCTTGACAAAACCTCAGATAAAAGGGTCACCTGGCCAGAGTGTGCCTCTGTTTTGCCTCCATGTGAGAGTGACGGTGCAAAGCAGTTTGAGGCCTTGACTGGGGCACTGAGACTCCACTGTCACAAGAAATAATGTATAATGATCACTTAACACCCATGTGGTTCAGCATATTTTTTTCACATCCCTCTTGCTGTAAGATTAATTGTATCTGAGCTCACTGCACTGTAAAACTAAAAGCCCGAAGTTACAAAACGTTTTTCATTCCTCTCGGAAAATGCATCTATTTGGGAGCATGCATGTTTTATCCAATGATACAAAACATTCATGGTAATTTTATAATATCCTAGCAGTGATATCTCCTGAAAAATAAAACTTTTCCTAAGAAGGAAGAAGCCAAACTTTGTAAGATTGTGTGGGAAGGATGAAACATCAACACAATGATTCCAAAACAGCGAGTATGAGTCTTCTTACTAGATAAGTTTAGAATGGGTTCTTTGAACAATTTTTCAAGAATTACTTAAATGTATAAACAGTCTTAGTACTCTAAATTAAATAGTACAGTAAATTATGTACTTTTTCTCATTCTCAGAAAAAGGAGTTTATTTTTCTGCATCGCTTCACAAAATATCTTCAGAGATTTTTTTCACACATAATAGAGGTACACTCTAGATCTATATTTTGCCTAACTTATATATATATATATATGTATATATATATATATAACAATTCAATCCCTTATAATAAACACAAAATATGCTACATGAGGTAGTCCTAAATAAAATCTTTGGGCTAACAGAGCCTACTGAGAAATGGTCAAACAAAGAGACTTCTGAAAGAGTGAAGACAATTTTTTTCTCTGTTTAGACCAGCAAGCAAAAAAACTGGTGGACTTAATTTGCAACAGGCAACATCTTGGTTATATAGTGGGGAACATGTGCAAGTTCAATGACAGCTAAGAAGTGCTGTACAATATCTGTGAATATCCAGAAATCTCTGTCATTGAAATGCCTGCAAGAAAGATCAGGGAGAAAAAGAGAGTTAAGAACACCACATCGACATGTCACTGCTGGTTTGGGCAGCAGGTGAAGTGCAGTGAGCTTCCAGGCTTCCTTTCAGTCTTGTTTGCTTCAGTTCTACATGAAACTCCAATTCTGTTTCCTACTTCAATCTGCACAGCACAATTCTGAAACGTTTCATAATAAAAAGCTCTTAAAGCTCATGTGCACCATTCTTGACAATAGAACATAATCTTATGCCAAAATAAAACCAATGCAGAATATAATGTTCCTTTTATATTACAAGGATTATATATTTACACAGTGCTTTACATATATGGGCTGAACTGTCACTGTCACAACCTGCATTCTCTCGGAAAGAGCAAGGATATGGAAGGCATGACACAAACATTCACTACCGCCCATTTGCACCCTCACAATGCCTGGCTGACTCCCCTGCACAACACCTCTTCTCACTCAAGGCAAAGAAAGTACAGCCTGTGCCAGCCTCTCCTGTGTCTTCTCGCTGAAACAGAGGTTGTGTTTATGTTGTGAATTTATTTTAGAACACAAATGCATTTCTGAAGTGAATCTCCCAAATATCCTCCCTTACTGCACTTTAGTTTAGTCTTTTAGCAAATGAAGTGGAGTCCTTTTCAGATGAAACTGCACCAGAAGATGCATTTCCAGAAGGCAACTAACACATCCCAATTGGTAAACAGCTGTAGCTGTCAGTGGCATCCAACCTCTGGAGCAGGCACTGAGGTCAGGAATGGACAGTTGACCAGACAGCTCAGATCATGGCTCAGCTGCAGGTGAACGTGTACCACAGGACACAGACAGCAAGTACCATGGACAATGCACTGTCAGATCAGCACTGGTGCTTTGCAATTTCAACCTTATTTGGTAACTTCAGTTATAAACACCTTATCTCTATCAATATCGCAGGAAAGGAAGACATAACTCTATAAGGAGTGCCTGTTCAAGGAGTGACTGATGGAACAGAGATAACACGTGAGTGAAGATGTGCTGTGCTCTGAGGCTCTGCTTGCTGACAAGATTTAGAGGTGCATTCTTAATAACTCACCTTCTCCATTACAATACCAGCTACAAAACCCATCCACATTCCCACTTTCCACAGTCTCTGAACTCTAAGTTTGCTCAAAGACCTCTAAATCTGACAAAGGCAAAGGTTGACTGAATTTGCAACAGGCTGACCGTGATCTTTTGCACATTGCAAGTATACTTACCCTTCAGGTTCCACTTAGTATAACCTCTCACATCTAAGAGCAAGGCTCAACACACTGAAATGACCAGAGTTAGGAGGCTGGCTCCAAAGCATGTCTCCATACTGCCAGAAACTACTAGGAATATCTCATTAGAATTTGATTTCACTAGACTGACTCCCCATTGATCAGGTCCAGCAGAAAGCTAATGCGTGACTTTGAAAGCCTTTAATGGAAACTACCTTTAATGAAACCATCATCTTCTGTAATGAAGGCTTTACAACCCAGCTTCACTCTTCTGGAAAAATGAAGCTGTCAAAAAGAAAATCTTTCCATAGAAGCTAAGCTAAGCTGATTCAAAATCAGCTACTTGTGTTGCTGGATTTGGAATAAGACAGAAAATAAATAAAACACTTTCTGAGTCAAAAAACTGAAATTCCAACTAGCATTTCTTAATTCTTCATTAAACTGGAAGAACTTTATGTAAATTCTCTCTGTAATGTAAGAGTCCATGGAACAGGCTGCTGCAGCAAAAATGCAGCTGATATCCAATGACAGGCACACAGGGCAAACAGAAATCTGAAGCCTCAGAGCTCATGGCTAAAGTATGGCTATAAATACTGAAGTAGAAATGTAACTTATTTCTGTTGAGTATTTCTACACCTACAATTATTTATTTCTTTCATAATTCATATCTTTGCAAGTCTTGGTTGTTGGCATAATTCACCTCTCCAGATTCAGATTTTTTAATCTTTTCTCATTCCAGTCTTCTGTGTTTTATCACAGATAATCCAGGATCCTGATTCTCAGTTTCACCACCCTCCATGATTTACACTCTCCACAAAAGCCTACTCCTTTTTCTCTCTCTTTGCCTGTACTAAACTATTTTTTTTCCTGGACTGTGTTATTGTCTTCTTTTTTTTTTTTAATATGCCTAAGACTTTTACCATTTTTCACTCCAGGAACTGATTTGCACTTCTCTGTTTCTGCTATAAATCTCTCTATCCAGTCTCATACACAAGTCCTCCAGCTTTGTGTTGTCAGTTTATGTCCTTCAGGAAGCAGATAGTATCTTTCTGTGCTTCAAAGAAAGGTTAACTTGCAAAATGGAACTGCTTTCAGGCCAAAATCACAGTAGGTTTTTTTACAGTTAGGGAAGGACACAATCTCACTAAAATTAGCTGCTGCTGCAGTAAATGGTTTTGTTCTTTGGGCTCTACCACATCAAGTTAATGCTAAAACTACTACAAGAAAATGAGAGCCCTGACTATTCATTTGCAAGTTGTCTTAAGATGAAATTGATAGCTTTGCTTATCCTGCTGATAAACAGCTGCAGCAGATAATCTTTTAAATAGCAAGCGTTGCTTTTATAAATCAAAACAAGATAACCTCTGCCTAGCTTTAAAAAAGGACTCATGAGTCGACTTGAGCATTGCTGATGCACATGGGAACAAAAAGGTCTCATCTTCTCTAACAAAAGAGTAATTTACGTAAGAATGGGAGAAAAATACAGAATATCTGCTTCAGGTTATTACTCAGCCTAGGCTCATCATAAACTATAAAACAGCCTGTCTGAAGAACAATGTTTTTATTATTTTTAAAGACTTTCTACTAGGTTTAAAGGAGATCTTCTATCAATGGAGTAGCTTAAAATTAACTCAGACTTTATTACTATGCATCTTGAATAGGGTCTATAAAAGCTGAAAAAATTAATTTCAAGTACATAAGTATGTAAGAACTGTGTGTGCATTTTTGTGCATGTATACAGAAAAGTTTCAAGCCAGTCTTGAGAAACTCAGGGGGTTTTAGGTGTTTTTCTCTTTGAATCACATTATATTGGTTTGTTATATTAGCAAGAGTATTGCTTGATTCAGTACCTTTTCAATCTGAAAATCAGTAAGGTTCACTTTAAAGAAAAAGGCAAAGAAACTTCTATAAATAAAACACTGAAAAATATTGCTAGAAAGGCTAGTGCTAATTATCTGTAACCATAGAATTTTTCTACATTTGTATGTTCTACTAAACACAGTAGTTATGTGACAAGTGATATACCCTTACAAAAAAGCAAAATTATCTGTATGTTTATCACATCTCTTGTAAAGCTAAAGTTAAAAGGTGTTTATTTATAAAATTTTATTTCAGCATGCCCACAGATAATTTATTAATACACAATATGATATAAAAGTGGGACTGCTCCCACCAATTTTCTCTAAGCAGAAATTCAGGATTTGGCTTGAGCACAGTTAGTGGAACCTATACAAAGACAGAAGGGCAATAAATACACCTCTGACAGTAATCACACCAATGTCAAAAGTACTAACCCTATGTAAAATTAATCGCCAACCATGCAATTTGTACTTTGATTGAATCAAATCCCTTTCCATATGAACTGTATTCCATGTAAACACATGACCAAGTAAGGACAGTGGCAAAGAATTACTTTTATCTTAAACACAACAACTCTTACATTTGTTACTTGTAGGAATGTGCTATGCATATGGGAGCTCATCCAGGGAAAAGTCACTGCATTTTTTAGATGAGCACAATCTCAATAGAATAAACATGTCTAGAATATAAAAATCTACTTTCCACAAAGTTTGATGAACTGAAAAAATTAATAACTGGACTTCTGTCTTAGTTTTATCTCTAGGTCCATTACTTTCTACACTTCACTTTGGTTAAAAAAAGGTATTCTCTCTGTACATTCAAAAAAAAAGCAGTTTGAAAGCAGTAAAGTGAAAATTACTATCGCTAACAACATGTTCACTCTCTAGTAGGCTACTGGTGAAGATCCCGTGATTATTAACTGGGTGTTCTAAAGCAAAAGACAGCTTTCAATAGCTGTAAGAATAAAAGTAATTATTCAGTCTATTATAACATCTTATAACTTAGCTCTTTTTTTGATAATAGACTTTGCTTCCATGATATTACACTAATGTGACTGAAATTCCAAGAGGATTATTTTTCTCAGCTGGTTTTAAAATGTAGTGCAATCAATGGATTATAATAGATGCCTTTTTAACAAGCCATGCTACACATATCATCTAAACTGTTCATATACTTTAAGAGAACATATATATTATGTTTATTGTGAGAAAACAAAAATAGACCATAAAAAAACCTAATAGCTGCAGGTTAAGAGCTATCAATATATAAAATGTAGAAATGTTCTGTTCAAAAAAGAGGAAAATTACAATAAAAAACCTCTCCCAAACAGAAGACACCTATGCAATATATGGCAGTTTAATTGAACACCAGTTTCTGATACAGATCAGCATTACTAGGATAGCAATACTTTGCTGTCCCTTGGATGCAACATATATCAGTACCACAATAACCAGACTAACAAGCTTTTGTTAATTTCCTGTTCCTCTTCTATCTAATTAAAAACATACCTCTTTCTCTTTTAATGGACATGAATTCACCGTTATCAGTTTTGACTGCAAACAACTCACTGCAGTATCAAAGGGCACAGAACAGGATGAAGTTCAAGTTTAATTTCACTGTAGAAACAAATGAAATTAATAGATCCATTTCTTCTTCAAATTTGCTTATCAAAGAACCAGAAGATGCACAGGCTCTCTCTCCATATACCTAAATCTAGCAATATGGGCTACCCCTTAAAACTGCCTATCAGCATGCACTGTAAATTATTAGCAAGGGAGCTCTGGATCTACAGGGTACTTGTGCTAAATAAAACTGGAGTTCAGTATGACCTGAGCACCTGTAAGCAGAAGACATTACTCTGAGATGACTCGAAGAAAAGAAGATTAGCTAGGGTCTGTATGGAAAATAAATTTTTATTAGACCAAGTAATACTATTGACACACTCTGAGGGCACAGGATCTTTCACAAGTATGGAACAGACACAGCAAACTCCACAGCTAGTTCAAGAATACCTGCTTTGAGTTTAATTCAATCATGGTAATAGTAAGACTTTGCAGAAGGTGATCTTCTCTTGGGGAGCAGCAGGGTCAGCTGAAAAAAAGCAATAGTTTCTACAGACAAAGGGAAAAGGAAAAAGGTAGAAATCATCTATAGAACAGAATTTTGCTAAAAACAGTTTCACTGTGAAACTAGACATAGATATTTCTACCGAGGCTGATATTTTATTGTTGAGTAGAGTTATGAAACCTCTGCAGAGGATTTTTTAAAAAGGCAACTAGCATGTTGAAGTGTAACTGAATTAAAATTATATACCACAAAATCCTGACTCATGAACTGACTAGCATAAGAGAATTCAGTAAAAGGAAGATATGCAGTATTTTAACAACAGTCACTTACTCCTAAAATCACTTCTTGCTTCAGGAGCAGACAAGAGGTTCAGTTCTGAAAAGCAGACTCTGAACACACATTTTTATTTTTGCAATTATAGAATCAATGAAATAAAATCCCAGAAAAAAAAAGAAAAGTACTGTACAGTTAGAGATAAAACCTGCCTATATAATTTCTAACTTAAAATTAAGTTGTCTAAACTAATGACATAATTATCAGGACAGTTGAGATGTACATGTATGGGAAAGATTTTCGTGTGGTTTTAGCCACAGAAGCTGTGGACAAATATCCTCACAGGGTAAAACCTATGCACAGAGAAACATTCATTCAGATTTTAAAGTCAAGTTAAAGAAGATCAGCATGAAGTATTTATTAATATATTAATATTAAATTAACAATTTCATAGCAATCCTTACATTTTTCAGAAGTTCCTACTCAGAAGTATGAACTTGAAAACCTGTTTAAACTCTGCTTGTGATTGGATTAGAAGATCCTGGTTGTAAGCTATATGTATGAGCACAGACATAATATATGAAAGGAATTCCAAGTACCACCATGATTTCACCACACCTGAACTGCCATGCCTGCCTTGCATTATCCCCAGTGTACAGTTACACACCGCCCTGCGTAATTACATCCACACTACTGCTCAGATTTCTGGAAGTGTATCCCAGGGCTTTTACCACTCCACTAGCCTGAGTCATTCATGGAAATATTTTGCAGCATACAAGGGAACTTGGCTGCTTGTCTCTGAATCACACTCTACTGTCAACACATTTAACCAACCATTTCCTCTGTGTATGCAGGTTGGCTGGTACTGGCCACAGCTGATAGAAACAATCACAGACTTGTCCATAGCAAATGGATCCACCGGGTTTTCTTCTGGTTGTAAAGTCACAAGAAAAAAGACAGAGCCACTAGCAGTGTAACAGTAATTTTGACTTTGCAAAATCAGCAGCAGATTTCAGGACAAAATTTATCCTATTTGATGCTGATATTCCAATTCCTCTCCATTTCACGGCAACTAGCAAAGAGCTGAGACTGCATCCTCATGCAGAAAAGGATGGCTAGCCATGCCTCCAAAATACCTGCATAAGAATCAATGTTGTATTGTGGGTTAACTCCAGCCAGCAAACATTTCTTCTGCACCTGAAGTAATAGGCTTTGAAGGCAGTGCCCTCACAAATGACCCTGAGGCCAATAGGGTAGCAAAGGGATAGCTGAGCTCCAAAGGGCACCCCGTGTTACGCAAGGTTTGGCTGAACACAGACATGCTCACAGATATTAAGGAGAGACGGATCAGCAGTGTGTACTACCAGAAGTCCAAAGACATCCACCATCTACGTGTTTAGTCAGAAAGCAGTTTTATTGCTTCCAGTAAACAGGTATGGCAACGGGCCACCTGGGACCTGCTATTTTAGGGGACCTTCACCTACTGCCATAATTCATTAAACCATATCCTGATTTCAGAACAGCTGCCACAGGAAGGTTTAGTTCTACATTTGGTAGATAGACCGTGAGTGTCCGATTGGCTGGTTGAAAACTAGATCTCAAAAGTTGCCATCTGCCTTGCTGTGGCGCTGCAGCACGCGCTGTGCAAGACCAGCTACAGGATTTCACTGCTTCAGAGGCAACTGTCAGCATGAAGGCTGGGTGAAGGGATTGTGGGCAATAAGGACTGACTTCTAAATCTACACCTTTATATCACAGTGTAACAGATCCATGAAAAAGAGATCTGTAAAGAGACTCGTACATCACCACACTTGCTCTTGAACTATTTTCAGGTTTTTCATTATTTTCCTGCCATGAAATCCCATCTAATGAATTCCTTCCTCTGCAAAATTCCTGAAAAATGTTTTCAGAAATATTCCACTTCCAGATACATTTCACAAATCCTTTTCCTAAACGTTCTCACACTGGTAGTTCCACAGGATTTTGACCTGAGCAACACAGCAGCAGGAGGATTCTCTACGCAACATCTGCATTGAAGATCGTTTAAAATACTGGATATAAATACAGCATAGCATATGGAATGTTACGTTCAGATGCTAAGTAAATGTACCTATAAATTAACAGATAAATTCCAGCCCATAAGAACGAAAGGATCAAAAGGGAAGATTTATGAGTTTACTTTGGAAGAAAAGAGTATTCTAGAAAAAGAACTGTACAATTCTCACTAAAAAAAGAACTAGTTACTGCTTGAGTTAAAGCAGAACCCAATCTTTAACCTCACCCCCCAAAACTGATAAAAAGCATGTTCAAAATCAAAGCAGGAATTATTGTTCAATCACAGAACAAAATTAAATTAAAATGCATACAACTTTGAGTTAACTCTGCAATGGAGAGATATCCAGCGGTTAAACAGAATGCAAGAATCTCAGATCACATTCCAATATTTGAATATTTTGCTCGTGAAAGTAAAAATTAAATTTTACTCTTTTTCCATTTACATAAAGCAGAAATTAATAAATTTTTCATTTTTAAAAACAAAAAAACTGTTATAAATCAGAATGAGAGAAAATGCAAACAAACATGTAATTTGAGAATATATATACACTATAGAAGACAAGGGTGTTAAAAATAACATGTATGTGAAGTTAGGTACTCATTAAAGCAGAGGCTCATGACATTGATTTTTTATATTTTCTTTTTTTTTTGTTTTAGGAACTTTTTAAATTTTAAAGACTATACAAACTGTAGCTGCAGTAAAATACAACATTCATAATGTAAATAACTGCAAAACTGCAACAACAGAAGTTTTCAATGTTTCAGAGCCTCAGCCTGAAATCATTCCTTTCTAGCCTGAGTGCACCTGTCTTCTACATCAGCAATCCCTGCGTTTGGTTAATCACCTGTTGATGTTTGTACCTCAGCTGTACAACTTTCAACAACTACCACAAACACAAACTCAAACTGCATTTTTTGCTTTAAGACTCTCAGAAACATATTTTGTAAAAAGCATCATTTTCACTATTTTGGTCTTATCTTGAAGACCAGGGTACATGTGACAGAAACCCTTCACAGATAGGTGGGAAAGAGGAACGTCAGTTCCCATGTGGTCCAGTTACACAAATACTGCACAAGAATGCCTATATTCAAATGACTATTTAAATGAAAATAGATTCATTTGGAAAACTGATCAGTAAATATAGTCCTTCAAGGTAAAAACAGTGAGAATGTTTATTATGGCTTCAGTGTCACACCAAGTGAAACAAATACTAAAACTGCCATCGGTGTTAGTAGTATAAGATGAAGACCAGATGCCAATCTGAGAAATTAATTTTATGTATAACTATGTCAAGGAATAAAGTAATTAAGTAAGGTCTGATAAGTGTAAAGTTCTTATGATTCGTTAGTCTTGCCTTCATATAAAAGACAATTTGTGCATGAAAGATGCTACCAGATTTTCCACATAAACAAAAGGGAAATCTGCTGCATCAGGTATTTTGCTTATTATTATTACTGCTCAGTGGAACAAAACTAATCCAAGTTATATCCAATAAAAACAACACTTGATTAGATGTTCCTGATTTAAGCCCTGAAGCTTAGCAGCAGAAGAATTTTAAAGGAACGTAATACACTTGAAAAATGTTTGATCAGTTCAGAGGTTTCATCATTCTGGCCCGCTTTCAGCAGTTATCTAAACAGAATCTGATCATAACACTAGTTTGTTTGAGATTAGAACCACTAATATTGTTGATTGTTGTGTGATCTGCTAAGGAACCTTTTTCACTTCCATTACACTTTGAATAATACAAATTCAATTTGCACATAACTGTAGCACCTACAGAATCTAGTCCTTCACCACTCACCTTTGGGGAGGATTCTATTACTCACTCTGCTGCATGCTCTGAATACTTGCTGATGATGAGAACATTTTGTGAATAGGAGAGTTACTGTATGAGCTGTAATTTAATTTGATATCCAAGGTTTTTAGAGTTCAAGTAAAACCCAGGAAATATATCTGTATTTAAACAAAAACATATACATTGAAATGCCCTGAGACACATCAGTGAAAACAGAATGATGTACTAAGGCATCAGTCAAAAACCTGTATTGGAACATCACAAAAATATTGGGATAATATTTTTATACTTTTTTTGTCAGCAGCGGACAGCAGGAAGAACCAACCAAGAACACATGGCCTTTCAAAGCACTGGTATGGCTAGAACCAGAGTTTATAAAGATATTTAACAAAGAGTTAATAAGCATAGTACTGCTACAAATAAATGCAGCAGTGATTCTACCTCCAAGCTCAAAATTCACAATGTAGAGGAAAACATGAAAAGATTCTCTCATACAAGACCAAATGAAGGATAAAACAAGGTTACTAATTTAAAAAGATGACAAAAATGGAGAAAAATTATGAACTGGAAATACATTGATGGATTTCTCAACAGGATAAAGGGCAAAGCTAATACTCATAATTCACAATTATTTAGCACTTGCATTCCATTATTAAAGAGATGGCTTAGAAGTATTTCAAGGCATACTAAGAGAGTATTCACTAGTCAAAAAGAGAGGGGGATGTTTAAGATGTGAAAATGAATACGTGATTAACTGATCACGACCCAATCAGAAACATGGTTGCAGCCACAGCATCCACTGGGAACACTGTGCAGCAAATTCATGGCACTTCTCACACGTCCTACAGAGCACTGCCATGGTGGTCAGCTACCTCTAATCTACCCCCACACATCCAGAGCTGTGCTACTCCCACTTACGTTTCAAATATCATTTGGTTTGTGTCCTGTTCACACTGCACAAAAACACAGAGGTAAAATCACAGCTGATGCCTTTCCCAGAATTCTTATGTGTATTTCTGGGTAGAAACAGGTACAGTTGCTTAAGTTTAAATTAAAAGAATTAAGGATAGCTATTGCAGTTGGACTAGATGATCTTGTAGGTCTCTTTCAATGGAACTATTTTGAACTACTCTATTCTACGTATCATTTATAATTTTTTCTTGTAGTTGGAATTAAATGTGGACTCCCTTCAGAGTTAGTATTAATACAGTCACATTTATGAACTACCATAAAAGCAACATTAGACTACATAGGCATAGTGTCAAGTTAAGCAGTATAGAAGGTACTTTGGCTTAAAAATGAGTTTAACAACTTATAAATGTCTTCAGCATTTAGTGGTTGTGAAAGAGAGGCCATAATGAACGCAACCCAATGAATATAAGGTGAAGACAAGAAACCAGAAATGGAGTTTCCTCTTTCTCTCAGAAATACATTACCATGGGCTAAGTATCATGGGCCAAGTGCTCTCAGGACAAAAAGGATGTTACTTAACAAATACTTTAAAAGAAAAATATAAAAATATCGCAGTAACATAAGATGTTTCATCCTGCAGTATCAAAGAAACAGGCAGTTGGAGATGCACACCAGATGAAAGCTGTAAGAACCTCTAAAAGTGTCTGCCAATGCAGGTACCCAAGCTCACCTGGAGAGCATTTCATGTATAAAACTACAATACACAACATGCAAAGGGATCTGCGCAGGGAAAACACAGACAGCTTTCCTAATGCATGTTTATTGTTTATTTTGGGGTGGATTAGTATATGTTCTTTTTCTGATGAATATATACTGTAAACATACAAAATGTCAAATTAGCATTTTTCACGAAGGCTTAAACTACAACCCAGGAAGCCAACCTGAGAAAAGGAAAGCCCATAACTACAGAGAAATAAAATAAAATTATTGCCATACTGTTTTTGTTAGAAGGAAAGTAATTCAGCTTTTTCTTCTGTAAAGTACTTCCTCTTCTGGCTTGGAAAAGGTAAACCCATCTCTCTGCCCTCTTAATTACCCCTAGTCTCAAATTTTTTCCTAAACTGCAACTTGAATGCAAGTTTCCAGTGAAGTACAATGCCTCTTTGGTAAAGTCCAATCACCATAGCTAAATTTACTGAGTAAAGAAAAGGATTGTGTAATGAGTTTACAAAATTAAATTAAAGAAGCTATTCCTCATTTCAGAATGCAATTTCCAAATTTTAAAAGGTAATTTTGAAACGTACCTTTCAATGCAAACATCTAATTACACCAATTACCAGAAAATTTCCAAAGGGGTTATATAACAGCAGGCATCCTTAACAAGCTCATTTTTCTCATGAGGAAGCTGATGAGAAACTAAAGGAAATTTATATACTATTTTTATAAGGAGTTATAAATTTACAACTTCCCATCATAGTAAGTCATGTTTGTGATGTTATATAAGTATTATATCTTGCCAGTTTTTCTTTTAAGAAAGTATTGCTACCAGGCAGCTATTCTTAGCAAGGCTTCTGGAATCACAAAGGCTGTGCCAGAAGCACAACTCGAAGGATGCTTAGAGGCATTTTAAAAGGAAAAAGAGAAATAACCAGCAAACCCCAGGTCAGTATGATCAAAGTCCTTCCACTGACACATAGAACACATCAAATGCACAGTGACATACTTTCAGTGGCTATATCAGTGACTGAATGATCTATGGAAACATAGCAAATATTAAGAAATTGTGTTATTCTTTGTGATTGTAACTGACCGAAAGGATTATAGCCTACATTCTGTAGAAAATTAAAGCTCTTAGCATACATTTAAAATACTTCCAGGAGAAATAATTAGTATATAATTAGCATTTCAAACAAGTAACTAAAAAAGGAATGAACAAAACACGCAGACAATTTTTGCCCAGTAAAAAATTAGTTTCTACAAAATTCTAATATTTTTCTTCATAATACCATGTGGTTTGAGCATTCACATGTTGTATACAATACATCTTTCACTCTTGAGATCCTTCCATACATCTTCCTGACGAGCTATATAGTAGAGGACTATACTACTATATCCACAGGAAAAAAGTCAGCAAACTTGTACTGTTCATGCGAAGGTCAATTTTCACAAATTCACATAGGACATTACTGCAGTCAAAAGGAAAAATCACCTCTTTATATAAGTCAGCAAATGCTAGGGCATCTTTTAACTTCCATGAAATACAGTGGGAAACCTAAGTTTAAGCTTACTAGAAACCCTTGAAACTTTTGCTATTCCTATGCCAAAAGGTAAACCTCACAAAGTGAAAAAACACAGCTGTATGAACAAAACAGAACATTTAAAAATTACAAGAAAGCAAAGAACTTATTGACACAATAAACATACAATTGCATATGAATTTATAAAATTTCCATTTCAGGAAATCCTAAAATTCCTGTAGATTATAGCAATCAATAAAATATGCATATGATTCTCAGCTCCTCTAAATGACCTTAAGTATCCACTTTATAAAGGATTCATAATGGAAAGCAGAACATAAACCACCAAATCATTCTTCTGGACACTACTTCTTAGATCACTTAAAATTCAGATCCAGTAAATTTAATTCCTTTGGTTAAATTATTTCTAGAGCTATACATCAGTGTGTAAAAACCGATCTGCAAGAACCGCTAAAACATATTTCAAGCTGCATTATTTGTTGAACTGTACACTCAGATGTATTTAAATGACAGAGTGGAGAAGCCTGTGTGATTTAGCCTTAGAATTGAAATCTGTTCTATGAAGCAGGAGTTTAAGCCATATAGGGATTAGTGGAATACAGCAGACAGCAGAGAACAGGTCAGGCACATGTCTGTAAAGTCAAAATCAGTAAAAAAATAGACTACATAAAGTATTAAACTAACCTTAACTTCCTAACAGAGATTTCAACATCTACCACTTGCCTCAATATAAGTCCCTTCTTCCTACCTCAAATATAAATTCTTCAAGTACTTATTTATCCAGGCAAGTTTTTTACAGCCTCACTAGGGAATCGCTCTAGTTCTGCTTAGACTAAACCCTGCTATAAGCAACGACTTTCTATAATTGTTTTTGTTTCGTTCGTGTCATTTGGGAATCAGCATAAGCTAAATTAACAGAGATAAGGTTATACAAGATTGTGTTCACATAAACAGAGGATAGCTATACTGCTGTAAAGAGACACCTTGTAAAAAATGAAAGTATTTAGTCCATTTGGCTTTCATAGGATTAATACACTTGCTACATAAAAGCTGTTCTAAATAGTCATAAGACTTTTCAATGAATTGTGCCTTTGTCATTGGCTTTAGCAGATTATACTGGAAAGGTTGTTTGCAGTCCTTTCCTAACATGAGAACTTTCAAAGTTAGTGATTCTGCTATCCAAAAACAAACTCTAAACTAGCACCTTCCTCAGATTTTCAAGAAATCTCCCTTAACCTGAAGACCTGAAATGCAATTAATTCCTTCTCTGAAAGTACACAGAAAAAAGTTAACACTTCTTTCTGTTCCTTCCTACATTGCTACCTGTACTGCAGTTCAGCTTTAAAATGGAGTTAGGGCCAACCTTGACAAAAATATTGTCCAATATAGTAAAAAAATAAAACAACTAGGAAAATAAATCAACCTTGCTTTGTGTAGAGTTGGACTAGATGACTAGCAAAGCCCCTTCCAATGCAAATGATTCCAGAATTTTTACATCAGCATTCTACGTTACAGGTGTCAGTCAAGCAGTGAAATAAGAAGTAGTCAAGTTCAGGTACACACTGCATATCTGTTGGAAATAGGAGGTATTACAGACACAAGAATTGCAAATCCTGCGTATGGAATGGAGTTTTGCTTTCCTAGAGGCAATGGCTCTGAAAAAATAGGACAGAACACTAAAACTAAATGTTCTTTATGAGCGTTTAGGAGGCAGTGGTGGCAAAAAAGGAGGTGGCAAAAACAGGTCTTCCCACATAAATCAGGGTACAATCATCTTTTCCATATTTTTAAAGACACAAACAAACCACAGAGCATGCAAAGAGAGCTATAAAATTATTCCAGGCTTTAACAGTGAGACTCAGAGAAAGACTTAGATCAGAAATGCATAACTTTAGTTCAACAAACGGAAATTGAGAGGAGACTTTACTGTAGTAGAATATATAAGCACCTACAACAGGAGAAATACATCAGGTTTTAAATACTTTAATCCAGCAGAAAAATGCACAACAAGAACAGCTGGTCCTTGATGAGAGACAAACCCAAACTAGAAATGTCAGCCTGCTTTGACTTTGAGCATCACTGAGCACTGGAAAAAGTTGTGTACGCAGATGATAGTTCTAAGGCAGCCTCTGAAGGCTGTACGGTAGCACTGCAGCCTTTCAACTACTGCATTCAGAACAGGGACAACTGGGTTTAAGTAAATGACATCCTAAAAGAATGTCAACCCAGCTAAAGGTCTCCACTGACTTTGCAATTCTATGAGCTGTCTTACGTTCACAAACGACACACTCTTATTGCCCTCCTATTTTAAAATTTGATATGCCATTGTCCATGCAGTCACTGAACTTTTTTCACCTCTCAAGATTTTTGAAATATTTTTGGAAATTATTCTGTCTGTGTTCAGTCAAATGCATGTCCTTCCTCACCACCTTTGCTGCTCCTCTCCTACTAGTTATGGCAGCCAACACCACCTGTGTCCACTTTCTTCAAAGTGACACCTAAAAGAAGTCCTTCAGTTTGACTGGACCCCTCCTCTGTCAAATCCCCCTTCCCTTACAATACCTATGGCAAAGTGCTTGCTGTTCAGTTCCATTTTTTGTCCCACTACCAGAAGACATAAAGAACAACTGATTATTTCTCTTTACACTAATTATTATCTGTCTGAAGGTTAGCATGTAGCTCCTGAACATTTCTCTGTAGAAAGTGCTCAAAGCTGGGCAGTCAACAATGACTAGGCTCAGAGGGCTATATTGCACGGCTTTACCACATGAGATACTTAATTTTGCCTCCCAGTAAATCAGCAAATATATCATCACAACCTGGCACTCCTACCAGCAGACAGCTTGTGATGCCCTGTAACCAACAAGTGCTTTTTCAGGCTGTTTCTCACCAGTCTTCTCATGCTGACATAAAAAGTGACAACATTTTCTGCCCAGTAGAATCAAAAAACTGTTACCTTCATAACTCTATAAATTTTGATGTTGTACCTATTATTGAGAAATAAAATATTATAATACTAAGCTTGTTCTACCATCAAACAAGTGGCTGTAACTTCCATTCATTTTGGCAGGCAAAAGTAACGCAACAAGAGTAATTTTGTTTCCCTTTATAAAAAATTGAGTGTGTTTCCAAACTATGCAAATATTGTTAACATATTTTTGCAAAAGTGAGCATGTCAAACACCAATTCTCTGCACAAAATTTTGGATTTTTGGACTAAAATGCTTATGAATTTATATTGAGTTTATCCATATGTTTTGGCTCATCAGTTAACAGCATTTGCATAAATTATATTTTCAAACTAAAAAGTATCAACTTTTCATACCAAAGCTGATCTACATTTGTTCTTTCCAAATCATGTATTTCTACACGAGCAAAACAAGATTTTTTTTTTCTGATGTTCAAAAGAAATTTCATTTTTTGAAGGATCTGGCTGTTTCCTTTGCACAAAAAAAAAAGGTCTCATATTTTGGGAGTTTGGGAGCACACAGAAATCCTAGTTATTGACACACTAGTTATTCGAGTTCTAGTCCAGCTTTATCTCTGCAAACAAGAATTCTAAGTATATTTTCATTTCTCCCTGTTGTCTTTTTTAGAGCAATTCACTCTATATAAGGTTATGGAAAACACCTGAATACTCTAAGCTTGTATGCAAATCCTACCACCATCTTCAAGACAACCAGTCCCTGAAGCCAGCAGCCCTTCATTTTTTGTGTTCAAAGCACATATTTGAATGGTTTGTTGGTAGCTCTTAGGAGGTTTACATTCACAAATCCTGTGCCTATAAGGTAAACATGAACGATGTGATCTAATTTGATCCCTTTTTCTGCATGGCAGTTACAGAACAGCATATTATGAAGACCTACCACTTAGAAAAAAATTCTACTTTTTAGGTTCATTTTCTCTGTCAAATTGAAGACACTGTTAAATAATAACAAAGCTATTTCGTGGTGCTTTAAAGCAGACACCACATTTAAGTTCCTAAAATGTTAATTACATTTTGTCAGTTAAGTGCCTACACTAACACAAACCCAGAACTAACTCTTCTCAGCAACTATGGCAAAAGCATTCTTTTCTGACCACACGAACCATTTTGAAAACATTTTTAAGTTTCAATTAGTTACTGCACTGGTTTCTTAGCTTGAATTATCAATGCCATAATGGTTTATTGCAGTTCTGCTAACACTATATTTTGTTTAATTTATCCACCAATAAAAACAATGTTCTAAAGATCTCTAAAAAGACATATTAAGTTTTTTAACCTACAAATTCTACCACGACCTTGTGCAGCTTAGGACTGTTGGGCACCTGAAAATAGACTTGGACATTTGGCACGTTTTGCCCTTCTGAGACTTGCAAAAGTCTCAATACAGTTCCAGTGGCTGCAGTTCCAAAGCTGGAGGCAGAAGAAAATGGTAATGTTTCTCCTGAACACGAAGTTCAGTAGAAAAAAACCCCATGTAGTTTAATGGCTTTAGGTATAGCTATTTTTGGGATCAAGTCCCAAAGACTAACAGTGTTTCAAATCTGAATTCTTTTGAATTCCAATTAAAAACCTTTAGAAACTCAGAAGAAGAGCAATTTATTTGAAAAAAATCTTATAAGAATTTTTAGAATAAGTCACACATATTTATGATACTTCAATAACTATTCCACTTTTAAAAGGAAATATTCATGTTAAATTTTTGCTCCATTTCTCTGAAGAGATTCTTAAGTCTGAACAGGTGAATAACTTCAGATCAAATCTTTTCTAAAGCTAACAGTGACATAATACAAGGCATTTGAAGCAATAGTTTTTCCAGACTGAGAATTCTTTTTCCACCTCAAAGAAAAACACTCTCAAAGGACACCACTCCTGCCTGTGGACTGAGGCGAAGAGAGGAGACCTAATGCAACACCATCAGATCTATCCCTAGAAGATCTCAACACTTTATAAAGAAAGCTAAAAATATGCAGGAAATCCGTTGCACCAAGTCCACAGGAAATGTAGGATACAAATATATAATTGCTGCACAATTGTGCAGAGCCCTTAAAATTAAGCACAAGAAGAAATTAAAGGTATTTCTAGATCAAATTGTATTTCTAGTTCTAGTTCTTAATTAATTCCTTAATTCTTAAGTAATACTTAAATATTAGAAAACTGTGTCGATATGAAGTCCCTTAAATAAAAATGAACCCAATTATGCCCTAAGAAAAATCCTCATATCATCTTATTTTTTAGAAAAATGCTTACACTATTCTATCTTAAACCAAAGCTATAAACATTACCAAACAGCCTATAAAAGGCAGGCTCTGAGTTGAAATTAATTAAAATAAGTTTCCCTCCCTTTCTTGTACTGCTACGAGGTATCTCAGATTTGTTAGCACTAATTGAATAAACAGATTAAAACCACCATTTTTTTTGCAATTGATACAGATACACTTAATATCAGGGCACTTTCTCTTTTCTGTGCTGTCTAAATCACTGAGGTGAAAATAACGGTGTTGACAAGCAAGACAACGTTTCCATCAGAATGGGATGATATCACTTTGAATGGCGAATGTTTGTCATAGCCTTTAGCTAACAGCCAGATTGGGGAAACGGGAGTGTTATAACATAAAAGACATTTCTTTCATGGAGTAAAATATGATGAACATTCATTCAAGTTACACATGTCAGTTAAAAAAAAAAAGGGGGCAAATTTCTTTATGACCAATTAGTAGCAAAGCATTGCTTTTGCATGCTGCTATGCACTCATGTCATTCAGAAAGGGAAAAAAATTTAACTGCCTCAAGCAACCACAAAAGACAAACTGGTTGCAAGTTATAAACCTGTGTATGGAAGATTCAGGAAGAAAAGCCCATGGAAGAAAAAAGCAGCAGTGGATTTACATTCAAAACCACATTACTAACTTATAACATTTGAGTCATTTATAAACTTTAGGGGGAAAAAAAATTACCTGGTTCCATTACTTTTAAAAGTAGTGACATTTATATTTTGTCCAGCGTTTTTTGTAATAGTCGCTTGTTTTTTGCGAAATAAGAAACAAGGGAATGTCTTACAACATAATTTAGTATTGAAAGAGTTGCAGTGTGTACTGAAAAAATGCAAAGCACTTTATCTAAATTACTTAAAATATTCATATTGCATTCCATTTCAAGCAAGTTGAAATACAAAATACACACTTAAGACATTATTTCATATAATTTGTATTAAATCTCACTTCTTTTTCCACCTAGAAACAGTTTTGTGTCCTTAAAGCACTGTTACTGACCACAGCCATTATAGATCTAACATTAGATTAGAAAACCGTCACCTAATTTACTTCGAACTCTGGAAATAAAACTATCACTGTGATTTAACTACCTACATATAATCAGAACCGTGTGCTACAGGCCACAGAAAGGCAAATCTTACCAGCAAATGTGCCTTCCATTGAATCTCAGATTCCTCCTAAAATGCCAGAAGAGCAGGTACTTCCAGTACCACAAAAAGTCTGCACGCTGCACTTGTCCAAACTAACAGTCAGGCAACAGCTGCTCAGTTTAAAGCTACAAACTGTGGCAAAATGCATAACTGACATGCCTTGTGTAAGCCATGAAGAAGACATGCATTTGGCTGGCTCACTGAAAGGTCAGGTTACCCACCTCCCCAGATAAAAGCTGAAACACTAGGATTCGAATGGAAGGAAGTTTAGAAATTAAGGATGAGCATACATCCTGCTAAGACTAAAAGCATTTGATTTTGACAGCACAGTCATAAACAAGAACGATTTTAATTCTGCTGGATTTTTGTCTTTAAATACATTAAGAAATAAGTTAGCCTGCACTCAACTTTTGTACAAGTTATATTTGTATCAGTGTTGTTTAAACAGGCCAAAAGTAATAAACGGAATTACTTTTGTTTTAGGAAACTTCAGCTGAAGCATTACAAAAACCATGACACTGGTTACTTTATTAGCAAGTGCCCTACCTTTACAGCTCTCCACGCTAGTGACTCTAATAAAAGGCAATAGCATTAGCTTTAATGGGACAATGGGCTATGACTTAGGCAACCATCCAAAAATCTTTCTTTGAAAGAAGAAGAACTCCCTAAGGCTTCCAGAAGTGTGATTAACCGTAAAGAAATTACAAATAGGGGGAATTAAAAAGACAGCATAGCTTTCAGACTATAAAGTAACTCTGCCTTGATCCCACAGTCATTATCTAGAATTTTTATGCCTTCTTTTCTTCCTTCTAACCTTGGCCTTTTCTACACACAGTTTACATCCCTTTTACAAGCAGCAGGAGTGCATCAGTGAAAAGTTTGTTATGAAATTTGCTAGAGTACACAAGACTGAAAAACAATATACTGCCACGAGGAACCTTTCTCCATTTCCCCAGGAAGTGTGAGAGCACGATCCGTGCAGAACTGGAATGTGAGCAGCACACTCAGAGACACTTTGTTTATATGGTGGAATATACATCTTGTCTGAAAAATCTCTACTGGAGGAATGACCATGGAACCTGGCCAACACACCATTATTTTTTTATTGACAATATAAGCATATTCTTTCTTAATTGGAAGAATGACCATCTAGTGTTGTTTCCAACTTCCAGCTGAAAACCAGTAGACTTAGATTTCCGAAAACCTCCTGTTAAATATGATAATATAAAGACGGCCAAGGGAATACAATATTGAACTTTTAAATTAATTTTATTTATAAATATCAATTTTATTAATGCTATCTGACTACAAAAATACAAAACAAACCACCAAATTAAACATTTCTCATCATTATAGGATCAATACTAAAGAATTTTTCACTAATTATAAAAGCAAATATCTAAAAACCTAAAGAAAAAAATCAGAATGTTTTAAATTCTGGAAAGAAAACTGTACAGTATATCATAAAATTCAAACAAAAAAAAATGTGTCTGGAGAGAAATAAAACAGCATTATCCTACTAAAGTCGATTTTTCTCCTCATTTGTTTCCTAGAAACAAAACTTCAAGGGAATCATTGAGATGACTATTGAGTCATCTTAATGCTTGAGTCCTTGGGGTTTTATGCTCATGATTGACATGTTAACATAAACATACTGAAAAAGTTCCATTCTACACTTTAAAAGTTCCCATGGACATTACTTTTACAAGGCCCATTCAAACAAATGTTCAGACCTTTAAAATAACAAATAATAATAAGCAGTTCAGGGATTAACTATTTGCACTTAGAATCCCATTTCATTTTTCCTAAAGACTAATTAGTCCTCATTAAAAAAAAATCTGATTTTAAAACAAACATGACTCTGCACAAACTTCTGCTCTCTCAGCCTTCATCCACAGACCTTAGCATGTCCTTCATTCCCTTCCCCACAACAAGCCTCTAATAACACAGACTCATTCGATGTATTTCAACTCTTTATTTTCTTGTGCTAGAAATAACGGCTATAGACTATCGGCAAAAACTCTGCTGTAAGCTGAGATCCAGATACACAAGTTAAAGGATCATCAATGTACCAAAACTGCCACATGGTACTATTGGAACTGAAATCTATACAAGATCACCTGAAACTCAGTTCTGTTTCTTAACAGCTTAGCCCTACACACAGGTTAGGATATCCAGATCCATACAGACATGTACCTTCCTGTACCTTGAGTATGATACCAGTTATGCCCAAAAGATGAAAATATTTTTAATTCTTTTACTTAGATTACTTTTACTGGTTAACTTCAATCTACTGCCTGGTTCAATTTCGTGCCTGTCTTGCAGTAATACACCCTACTGAACCCAGAAAGAGGACTATAAGGACAAGACAAGCTATGCTGGCAGAACTTAAATCTTTGTTCCTATAATATATTAAACACAACAGATTCAAGGAAGTTTTTGTTAAATTAATATTGGCAAGGATCCTCCTTAAGTCTTTCTCTACTACCCTTGTGACCAATCTGGCTGTAACCAGGCCTGGCCAGACAGTGAGAGGTCCAGAAGACTGACTGCAGTGACCTTTCCCTTCTGCCAGTTTACAGAGACAATCATCATAGCCAGCTCCAGACAGTTCCAGATGTCCCTAGACTTACAGCTGTCCTCCAAAATCTTTCTCCTCCATCCTGCCATCTCAGCCTTGATCTGTGCTTCCTGCCATGTCCCTCTTCATTCTCTTCCTAACTAGTTGACCTGCACGTGTTCCTGCTCTTCTTGACCTACATCTTGGAGGCAACACAGCAGGCATGAAATCCTTGTCACCTGACTCACACTCTTGCCTCAGGCCACATTATCTACATACTGTCTGACGCATCTCCTGTATTTGATTTCCTCTCCCGCAGTGTATTGTGTGACTCATATTCTTACCATAGACTTTGAGCCTAAGACACATTTTGCCTTTTCAGGTCTTAATTTCAGCTCATTTGGATTTATCCCTCACTCTAGAGGGTCTTAACCTTTGTACCCAAATACACACAGACCAGCGAAATCACACTGGCCTTTCTAAATCTGAGTATGTAAAGCTTGTAATCACCCATGAGTGACATACAGCTATCAGACAACTGCCCCAACTTCTGGGACCTTGGAATTTCCCCAATACTGTAACAATACACCTCATGCAAAGGGTACAAAAAACAGCAGTGGGAAAAGCCCCAGAGACTTGGGCACCTGTTTGCTGCGTGTTTGCTGATGGCAAAGTCTGATTACAGAAAAAGGGTAACCTCTAAATTCTGTGGGATGAATTAAGTAGGTTTTCTTAAAATCAACACAGTCTGCCTCCATGTTCATGACAAATTAGTTTCCTTCCATTCTTGGTCAAAAACTGCTATTGTGTGTTTCACAAGTCCTATTGAGCTTTCTCTGGAAGATGAACAACAAGGATCAAAGACTTAGTCTGATTTATATCAAAGAAAGTGGCATCAGCCTTGAATAGCTTTGAAAGATGCCAAAGTGAAAAGAATATTGAACAAAATGATTGCAGTCTGCTCCATCCTCAGACACCTCTTTCTATTTCCCTTTCCTTTTTCTTAGATGACAAACACAAGTTATTGGGAGCGTGGGGGAGGGAAGAGTACAAGTTTGTTTCCAACTATGACTCTAGATTTAGGTATCAAATGTAAAGTGCAAACACTCACATTCTCTAGTTCCTTCTTTAAGAAAGACACAAACCTTTTTTTTCCACTTTTTGCATAAAAATGTCAACGCCATATAAACTGTGATCATGACTGGCCCTTCAAATATGATTCCAGTGAAAGTTCTGGCCCATTCACAACTATGAGCAAACTTCTGTAACAATCAATTTTTAAGAAATAGAACAGGCTGAGAAACAGGATATCCTTCCTACAGAAAAAAAAAAATCTGGTTTCGATCCAAATCCCATTGAAAGACACTCTCAAAACTTTTTAACCAAAAATTCTGAGTTACACACAGAGGTACTAAAAGAGTGCAGCCTAAATATCTTCAGTATTCATATGTGAAAATTATGTTCTCTGTAGCAACAAAGATGCTGACAAGAATGTGAATGACACTGACCAGCTGTGGGAACTCCAGGCATCTGTGGTTCCCGGGAGTCCACTCTCAGGCTGTCCCTGTGCTACCAGGACCAGAGTCACAGCTCCTCAGTCGGGAGCCTGACAGCTCTGTGAGCCGTCTGAGAGCAGGGCTTGCAGGATCGCTGCTCCAGGCCCAAGAGATGAGTCTCCTACACCGCAGGCCCTACATGAGTTTTTAAAGACTCTCAGTCTCACATCCATGTGATTGGGAATTCTGGCTTAGGAGGTCTGGTATGTTTGGAAGCCTTCCGTGGAACTAACACTGGCTGATCTGCCCACAGAACCATCCTAGCCCTGGGGACTCAGAGCATTTAAGGCCCTTAGCTACCAAGCAAAACCTTACAACAGTATTCCCTGGGGCTGGACTGCTTGTGACTGTAACGGTCACTGCACAGGTCACTAAGTGACTCCTGAAGGACTGAACACAAAAAACTCACAATGTGCTTGGTACTAGGGAGGCATAAATTCAGGAGGCTATCCCAGTATTAGGGACTCGCTGTTTGTCGGGTCCCTATTGCCAGGGCAGACGTTACATAAAACTCCTAACTACAGAGAGTATAAAGTTTTTGAGAAGTCTTCCTTTTAAATCATGAAGGCACTTCTCATTAAAATTACGGGCTCCTCTTTAAACAGACTGTGCAAGAGAGTGCTGAACTTCATCTCCAGAAATTGCAAACATATTGAAAGAAAAGCAGTAAAATGTTTTCTCATACGTGCTCTCATATTGCACGTCTCCGGCACAAGACTGGATATGCTGCCACATACTCTGTACATGGGCTGCCCCTTAGAGCAATTCAGTGTCCCTTAGAGCACGCACTCTGTGTCTCCTGTGCATCACAACGTAAGTTACGGCTCAGAGCTGTCATTTACTAAATGGCTTGTGACTTTCTTACCACAAAAACTTCATTCTCCCTCATAGTGGTGTACTAGTGATCAACACAGGTACACAAACTAGATTCTCTTTTTCTTACTGGTAACAGAAAAGGAAGAGATTTTGGATTTGTGACCAAAACATTGCTGATAACACAGGGATGTTTCAGCTATTGCTGGACAGTGCTTACACAGCTTCAGCCTTTTCTGTTTCTCAGACAGGACAGCTGACGTCAACCGATCAAAGGGATATTCTGTACCATATGCATATACATGTATATTCTACACCATACATCATGCTCAGCAATAAAAGCTGGGGGAAACTGTAGGAAGGGCATTTGCAGTTACAGTCTCTGCCTTCCCAAGAAGCTGTAACACATGATGGAGCCCTCCTTTCACAGAAAGGACTAAAAACCTATCTGCTGACTGGAAGTAGTGAATTAATTCTTTATTTTGCTTTGCTTGTGCACACGACTTTTCCTTTACCTACTAAACTGTCTGCAGCTCAGTCTGCATTTTTGCACTGTTACTCTTCTGATTCTCTCCCCCATCCCATTGTGGGGGAGTAAGTGGCAGCCTGGTGCTACTTATCAGGGTTAAACCACAACAACTGTTCAACCACAGCAACCATTAAACCACACCACAATCAATATATTCCATTTTCGATGCCTCCAAACAACTATTAGCTTATGGCTGAGGTTAAATTCAGCCACATGAGAGGAAGTTGGACAGATACAAATAACCTTGTTATGAATCTATATGGACAGGACAATTTCTTTCTTAAAGGGTACACATCCATGAACGATAACTGCAATTCTGAATTCTGAATATGGCTGGGTTCCTTGCTAATGCTAATGGCTCAGATAGTAACATCATCAAGTAACACTCTGTAAGTGCTTTTAGAGAGGACTCTGTCATTTTGCAGATATATGAAATCACCACAGTATAACTGAACATGAACCTTCCACATCAGAAAACTTCAATATCCTAAAGCTGCAGCATATCTCTTCCTCAACAGAGACTAGTACAGTAAATCATGTCTAGACTACTACACTAAATATAATCTCTACTATCTACACAGGTTGTCAGTGGAATTGCAATTCAAGTTCCAGAGCTCAGCTTTTTCTCTAATGTTTCACATCCTTTGGCTCAGAATCCAACAACAAAAATGTACACCATGTAACACTGCCACCACAGAGATCCCTAAAGTGTGCAGTGCAAAGTGTGCTGGTACACAGAGCACTCATGTGCAGTCACTAGCCCAGCCTCCGTAAAAAGATGCAGCCATACCAGCAGATCAGGCAGTCTGCTGCTGCTTCCAGTTTCAAAGCTCAGTTCTGAAGCACACGACTCAGTTCTTTTAACCTTGCTTTCCGAATTGTTGCAGGAATGTTCATGTTTATTCTTCTAAAGCACTCATCTGCCCCCAGAACAAACAAAACTCAAACAAAATAAAAAGGAAAACCCTACCAAAATAGGACACTGTACTGTATATATCTCCCACAGACGAGTGTATGTGAAGCTTAGTAACCTTGCTCAACCTACTACTAAAATTCACTCAGATGCTCCAGTTTGCCATCTGTACCTGTCCTCCTTACAGTGTTTCAGTGTCTCTCTCTGCCATTTGATTCACCTAAAGGGAAACTAATTTAAAATAGCAAGGGATACTCTTTGGAATAAAATAAGACAACCGTATCCAAGCATAAACTATAACATCATTGGTAAAAATTAGGTCAGTATCTGTGCTATTTAAGCAACTACACTAAGAATTATGCACTGATTTTGTTATATTCCTATTAATGTTGGGCAAACCATAATATCCACAAGCATCACTTCTACCATTGTACGACTGAGATACAACATCCTTCTGTTAGGGTATATCAGATGATGATAAATCTCCAAATGCTTGAGTAATTTATGAAATATTCTAGGCACAAAATAAAAATTAATTAATAATGTAGGTACCATTCTGTGCAAAACCATCTTTTAATGCAATGCATTTGTACCAAGAATGTTTTTGTCCGTTTTACTTCCAAAACTGATCAAACTAAATCACATATGGGTATTCTTACTACACAGAAAGATGATCAGCACAGAAATTTAGTATGCAACATTCATCCTCCAACAGGTATTTTCCAAATACACAACACCCGCGTTATTTGAAATGATCCGATAATGGATCCAAGAAAAGACCAACCAAAAATCAGTAATGAACTGTACACACTTAACCACACAGTGCTATGCTGACAGCTAGCTGTATAATGACAACAATAATAACCATGTACAGTATAAACTCCTTTCTCAGGTCCTGAACTAAGTCAGCCTGTGAGCAGGAGCACTTGGTAAATGAGGAACACCCTAAAAACAATTGCTTAGGCATTAAATTTGGATGCAGGCAGAACAGATTCCAACAAAAACAACCTGAAAAGATGTTTGTTTTGTAATAAGACTCTTTTCAGTTTAGCATGCATTTTAGTTTATTAAACAGTGCTAGTTAGTTTGACACAGTGATTGCAAAGGAAAATACTTGAAAACATGAAAACCTTTTTTATCTGAACTTCATATATGAGTACATAAACTACAAAATACTATATAGTATTAATAATTTTGCAATTCCCCATACACTTAAAGTGGATAGGGGTCAAAAAAATAAATCTTCATTACCTTTAAGCATTGTTCTTCCAGTTGATCCTCCAAAGATATTTAAAAGACCACTTCTTGCTCCTAATGATGTAGTTGCTTCTAGTAAAGCACCAGTTATATAGTTAGAGAGTGCAGTCCTCTGTAAAGTGGCACGATATTGACAGTAAGCATCTGCTACACACGGTTTTACACAAAACCCATCATCTTCGCTAATAGAGACTGTAACAAATGTTGGGAGCTTTCTCAGAAGATGAGGAATATATTCAAAAATATCTTCTGCTCCTTCCTCTTCTTCTCTCACTGTACTGAAGATCTGTAAAGAATGCAAAAGCATAGAGTGTTAATTCATTTGCTTGAGATAATACACAGAACACCAAAAAATTCCAAATGATCACAAATTCTTGTAAAATTCAATAACCCGCAATATCTATGTATCCCAAACTGATTTGTTAGGATTTTGAGTAGGGCTCCCAAAAAAGTTATTTGAAGAAGATGTCATTCTGGCTTTCAATCTGTGGTTATAAGCATTCTAATGAAAACCAGTTTTAAGAATAATCATTAGACTAAAAAAAGGCCACATCAATATACCTAGTCGATATTTAAAATAATGAATGTGCCCAAAACTGTTTATAAGACTATTAAATCTACTTTACTTCCAGAAAACTCTTTGAGATATCAGTAATAGAAAAACCAGATCAACTCAAGGTTGGCACTTTTTCTCACTGAGTGGGGTGGGGTCTTGCAAACAGAAATGGTTTTTAGCACTCTGAGCCCTCTTTCAAAATGTTCTGGTGTCACGTTCATTGCGTTACTTCCAGCCTACGCACAGGTCCTCTATCTAATATTGGTTTAGTACTCTTTTTTCAATATTTGCGATAACACACTAATGAACTTCAGCCTGTGGCTTAGCAACTAAGTAATGTTTGCTTATTTAAAATAGTCTAATGATCAAAGCAAGAATCTGGAAGAAATCTTTTCATTTAGTATACAAGGAGAACCTTGATTCTTTTCATTCTTGTATGCTGACTTACTGACTAACATTAATAATTTGTTTCAATGATCTGTGCTTTGTAATTACAAAGTGCAAACTACCAAACTAAAAATTAACACAGGGAAAGGTCATTATAACTGTCACTAGGACAGGTGCTATGACAGTTTTGATGAGGTTGTTCCCCATCAGTTCTTACACATGCAGAAGAAATAAGCTGCTGACTTCATGACAGTTTTTTGTAATTAATGCCTTGTTTCTCGTTGCCATCCTTCCCCACACATAAACAAATTACAGCTATCCATCAACATGGCAGAAACTGCAAAACAGCATCCAGTCCTACAAAGCAAGCACACATGTGCTCAGTCAGATGATAAGAAACTGTTTGCACAGTCCGTGCACACCACATGTCAGAGGCACTGGCGCCCTCACTGCAGGACACACACGTGCCCAGCCAGGTATCCAAGGAGTGAAGTGGCTCCCGGGACAGGGATCTGCACATCCCCTTCTGCCCTAAGACTGGGATCTACCCTGTCATGTAACTGATGAGGGTTCAAATGCCCTGCTCCCACATCTGACCCTCCAGTAACAGGAGCGGTGAATGATGGTGTAATTCTTTCATCCAGGTAAACAAATTGCAGAAAATCAAATACAATCCAGTATATTAAAGCACATATTTGTTATCTTAGTTTTAATTTTTGTATTAACCATTTCTTGGGGAAAACAGCAAACTTTTATATTGCAAATATAATTATTAACTAGTATGTAATTCAATTTTTTGAAAAAGAACACTGACATATTTATTAACATAAAATAAAAAACAAAATTTTCACATGTTGACTAAGGCTGTGTAACTTAATTCCATTAAAATATGGCTTCTGTAGCCTTACACAGTGAAATGTTGTGGTACCTCTTTTTTGCCCTCTTGCTGCAAATATTCCAGAACTTGTTTGGTTTGAGGCTTCTAGAAATATCACACCTCTGCTTGAGCATCTTTATCTTCCTTTTTCTTTGGTATATGAATTTTGTGGACTCAGACTGTCAGCAAGTACACATTTCTACCTTTATTCAGAAAGGAAGTGCACTCAAAGTGGATGGGATATGTGCAGACCTTTTAGTCAGGTAAGTGTCTGCAAGGAACGGTACCTTTTCAAAAGGTGTACTGTGAAACAGTAAACTTGCCTTATGCCTGGATTACGAGTGTGTCCTGCACAGCAGACATAATTAGTCTTTTTAGCTTGTTTAAAAAAATATTTAGTTAATGAATATAATTTAACCTCTCAAAACTGCAGTTACCATTCCAAAATATTTTTAAAATTGGGTTCTGCAACTTATAAAGGCATGTTCTGTTGCCTACACAACTAAAATTTCTTTCAGCTGCCAAAGCAAAGAAACCCATTTGTTGACAGAAGTAGGCGACAGTGTTTTGTTGGAGAGATTATACATAGAATAATGGTGTTAATCTCTTCTGTATAAAGTAGACTTCAGGGCACTAGCTGTCTCCAAAGACTCTGCACTTCCCATAACATTTTCGAATTCTGTTTGTTTTCCTGTATTAAAGTTCTGCATGTGTTACCTCTGCTGCACAACGATGAGGTTATGAAAAAATACAGGAAAAATACATTGTGTATACTTGTTAGCCACTGAAAAGAACTGAAACAATCAGAATAGCAACATATCCCTCAGGTAAACTGATAGGGGAAATCACCTTTCAGAAAGACTGCACCAGGCAATTGGGGAAACTTAATGTTGCCTGGGAGACGGAGAAGTTTATTCCAAACCAAGGCTTACAGTTCATCCTCGCAGATGGCTTGATATTGATCCACATCACTACCAAAGAATAACTAGTTTAATTAAACACTAATGTGAGCCAAAAAGAGTGAAATACAGCACTAAACTGACAGCTACCTGACAAAAAGCAAAGGTTCACAAGGGCATATCACTCCTGATTCACTTTTGCTTCACATATCAAATAAAAGACTCCAAAGCCATCTGCAGTCTGATGATGCCATGTCTCACCTACTACATATCAAGTAGTACCTGAGAAGAAACTCTGGACAGTATCTGAATCTAAAAGTCTCGTGATATTAAATGTGCCGTAATGAGCACACATGTAAATGGTAACATCTGTATGCAACTATAGTACTTTGGGATTTACTGTGGACAATAAAAGCATGCATTCTAACACTTTTTATTTTCTCTTTTCCCCCCACCCCCAATACTTTTAAAATAAGAAATGAGCTGAAACAGGAAACTCCACATACTAATACACCAGTTTCCAATGAAAGTATACTATGGCTTTTTACTCTTTTCTGGATTTTTAGGCAGATTTTAATGGTAAGTAAAAGGAAAATGAAAATTATTTTCAATATAAAATTTTTCAGACTACTACAGAAAAAAACCTGTCCTCGAATTAATAAATGAAAATTAGCAATAAAATGAAGATTAAATTCAGGCATAATTCCATCCTACAACCAAGTCCATATTTGGAAAATAAACAGAAAAATAATTTTTTAGCTCTTAATAATGTGTGCAATAAATCATCAAAACTTTTCTAAAAACCCTTAGTTTTGCTTGTAGTAACTTAAAATGGTAGCTGCAAGTTAACTTATTGATAACCTTCAGGCAATAAAACTTTCTTACAGTGACAGACATATTTTGTCAAGATATTAAAAATATCTTTAAAAATAACTATAAGAACAAGTAACTCATAGTGGCCTTGAAACTATTCCTTACTTTTCTCTTACTTTTTTCCTGTTTAATCATCATTGCAACTGCAAGTTGTAGTATATCCTTTCCTCCATACACATTACTATAAGCTTACTACATAGAAATGGCAGAAACCTAAACACCTTATTGCCCTACAGTTAACGACAGATATTCCCCAAAAATTTAGCTGGAGTTCAAGGGTGCTGCTGTAGTGCAAATATTGGATATGGCAGTTCATAAAAAACAATTGTTCTGATTTCTTGCTTAAACATACACGCATCTTTTATTGTGATGTTTTCTCTCTCTTGTCATATTTTTTCTGCCTCAGGTATTTAGCTTAAAACTTGGAGGCATGTTATCATATTGCCAAACATCAAGCAGCTGCTTAGTGCAGACAAAACCCAGAAATTTGAATTATTCCCACCAAAAATTCCCATTATAGGGAAGCAAGCTTAATTTCTCTAACTTTATTATAAGAACGAAAAATGTGTACCCAAGAAGTTCATTGCAAAGAATGGCCATGAAAAGTTATGCTTACTGCTAGACAATAAAAATAAGAGAAAATAGGGAGTAATGGGGCTTTGATACTTTAATGCATCTGTGCAAACTCTCTCTAAAAACATCTATCAATATATCCTAAATGACCAAAATGAAGTACTGAAATGCAGGTGTATGCTCAGTTGTTACTTTGCATTTCAGTCTGATTTCCTGGCCGCTCACCTACAGAGTGTTTTTGTGATGGAGAGCTGCTGACAGCCCATGTACAGACTTCCTGCGACACAAATCCTTCATCTGTTGCATGTTTTTAAAGCAATTTTAAATGGTACAGTAACAAGCAATAACACTCAGGACAGTATGTCTTGAAGATCACTCCTTTAAAAACACAAAGGTTTTACAGAACATACAAATCTAAACACAATTAGCATCACAGGAAATGCTGCTCTTTCCAAATTTGTTCTGTTCCAAGAAAAATTACATTAAAATGAGGAAGTTCTGACAGTGATTTTTCATTTTGGCTCTGCACCTTTTTCAGAAGAAAATCCTTACTAATATTGACCAAATGAAGCTAACAATGATCTCTCAGAAGACATGGCCAAGGACCATTCCAATTGCTTTCACACGTATTTATTCTACTGTGTAATTCAAACATCTATGGCATGGAATAAAAGAGCAGTTATGAAAGAAGCACTTTCGGCAGAAAGAAACTAAAATGTCAGGTGAACTTGCATGGAGGGGAGAGGGCTGAAAGGAGGAACACACATATCAGAATAAGCATTTGCTCAGAACAGAAGAATGAGGCATTAATGCACAGTTGATCAATACTTCAGTTTTATGTCTTACAAAATGGCACTTCAGCATCACACTTCAGAACATTTACTAAGAAAATCTAAAAGAGAGGTGATGGTGGCAGTCAAATTTCCAAAGTATTGGGTTTTCTCAACTTTATCTCGTTCATGTTATGACCATACCCACAGTGACTAGCCCATGACATTTCAAGATCACTGCTAAAGTACAGATTCATAATAGATTATGAAATGCTTTTTTGTAATGATGTCTCCTACTTAGAGACAGCACTTGTCAGTGGCCAGTTCTTTCTAAGGATATTGTGGGTTTTTTAAAACAAAAATGAAAGAATAGTCTCCTATTACTCCTTACTATTACTACCTTTTGAAAAAAATTGGTATTAGAAGTAGAAATAAACAAATTTTGTAATGACTATTAATAAATTGCTTTCCCCAACATTCTTACCTGAAAAATTGTTCATCTAAATAATCTAAAAGCACCACCCAACATTATTCTGCTTAAACAAGAGTGAGGCCAGTAGTCCAAGAAACGTTTCTTTTAGTTACAAATACAAAAACCACTTTGGACACAAATATTTTCAATATTTATCTTTGATCTAGTTCATCATGAGAGAATCACTCATTTAAATACTCCCTGAATAATGTTGTTAACCACTTGATTTTCACAGATGCTGGAACAAACAACTCTCAGCTGGGATCTGCAGAAACGATGAAACCTATGAAAAGAGGTCTGCCACTGATCTGGGATTTAAAGGCAAGTCTTGAGAACCCATACAGATTTCTAGGCCAAAACAGAATAATTACTGCCCTTGTTTTTAATCTAGTTCAATAGTTTCAAAAACAAGTCTTGCTATGCAAAAATAGAAATGAATCACACTACGTAGTACAGCCAATACTCCACTCTTCATTTACAGTTATCTAGTCTGAGTAATCATTCCAGGTACAAAGACACTTGGACATCCTGGAAAAGCACGGCAGCTTTCCAACTTAAATTAGCTCCAAACAAATTTCCCATTTCACAGCACTGCCTAAGCCAGAGATCCCGTTTCTAAGAAGGTTTACTTGCTTGTGCACACTTACTGCTTACAGCACTACTGAAACTAGTTACAATGCTTCCTTCATCATCTTCCTTTCTGCACTCTCACAAAGCTCAGGAACCTCTGCAGAAAAATTCACAGTGAAATTTAGTTCAGAAGACAGAAAGAGACCAGATTCTGTACAGATGGGTGTCTGCAATGTCAAGGGGAAAAATAATCTCTTAATAAAAGAACACTTTAAAATATACAGCAAAAACAGTTGTATCCTATCTTCTATTGCTACTGCTAAAGCCACCAACTAAGATTTTGAAAAATATTTTACTTGAATTGCAACAAAATGTAAATTAAAGATGCGCTTAAAAGGAAAAATATTTTGCATTAAACAGCAAGTTAGCAAACATCTGCAAGCAACTTCATTCCAACTCAAACTTTCCCTGCAAAAAGTCAACTCTTTGGCAAAACTGCAAATATATATAAACACCTCTTCTAAAAAAAAAAAAAAAGTTCTAAAAAAAATTTGGTAAATGTACCTTTTTTTGGACAACTTTACAACATGTATTGGTTTCAGGACAGTTAACCTGTTCCAGGACAGAAGTTGAATGTTATTACACATTAAGTACAGGTTCAAAAGCTTCCAGTTACAAAATTACATTTAAAAAAAATAAAGTAACAGCAGGAGACACTGGACATGACCAAGTATAGGGTTCAATTGTGTCTTACTACAAATGTTCTGCACTAAAAAAGATCAAAGACTAATGATTCCTACATGACTTTCATCGAACTAAAAGAAAGGAGTACCACAATTTTTGTGTGTATACTTCTCTGATTTCAGGAAGCAAGAAATCTTTAATTCCTGGGCTTTTTAATATATGAATCTCTTGTGACAATTTCTGATTATGTATCAATTACAAGAGCTGAAATATAAACACTGAATGCATTATGTCTAGAATAACATATACACTTGTCTTTCTTTCTGTTGTGTTTCTATTATCAAGAAGATGTGCCACAGCCCCATATCTAAAATGGTTGTGCAGGTTGTTCAAAGCTGAGGGATGTTACTGTGTTTGACAAAGATGGTCCTGTAACAGCAAAAAGGTCTACTCTGTCAGTACTATTTTTTAACTCTGTTCACTGAGAAGTCTTGATCACTTTAGCAATCCAGTAGGTGAGGCCTTCAGAAATCCTTTCAAGAAACTGAACAATTTGGTAAGCATGTTTCAGTGTTTGGAGTACAAAAGCTAGACATTTAGACTCAGAACATTATCGTCTTCATGGTATTTAGCTGGCTTGTGCTTATTTGGTCACAGGCAAGAGATCTGATCAAATTGTTGGCTATGTGTCTCACTGAGTTCTGGTATTTTATAAGAACAAATGGGGCTACAGATAAAATCTGTGGTCAATTAAATTCCATTCTTAACTTGCTATTCAAGTTGAAGTGGATGATGACAAACAGTCATCCACAAGGTTTACTAAATTGTACCATCACTGAAATTTGTAAGAGATTCACTATCTATCTCAAGCTTCTCTAATTTCTTGTTTGTCATGACACTCCACTGCAGAGTGTATCCCTGGGTGTACTGCAGCAAATACGGAAACAGCTATCTGGAAGCAACTGCAGTTTTGCAAGTTGGCATTAAACTCAAAAATTCCCACAGATCCTCTCCCAGCATCTCATGATCCAACTTTTTTGGCTAACAGGCAACATTCTTGAAGTATGAACAGTCATAAAATAAAATAAAATGTTGCACAGACTTGTCCGTACACGTGTTCTTCATACTCAACAGTTTTTAGAGATGTATTTGAATGTCACCCTTCAGGTGGCTTTGCAAGCCAACAAAGAAGAACTTACAGCAGTTTCAGCAATGGCACTTGCCATCCAGCCTGCCTGCAGCTTTACCAACAGGAAAAAAAGAATTGTCATCAGCTGAAGGAACTCTTTGTCAAAATACAGCCATTTGGTGCAGGTTTGCATTTGTGTTCAAGAAATAGAAGTAAAGGGCTGTTTTGACAACAGATCAGCAAGAAAGATGGAGCTATAAGCACATATTTACAGTGAAATATATGCAATTTAGTAAACAATGTTCAGAATATCAGGGGTTAATAGTGTTCTCTACATCTTAACTTGCTCATATCTTGCCCTCTCTATGTATTTTCACATGGTGCTTAAACAATATCTCAACTGTTGAGATGTTACTTTTTGTAATGGAAAAATTCTTTAAAATATCCCTAGTCTGCTGAAATGTTGTTCTGTATTTGAAAAGACTGCCTAGAAAATAAAATCTTTTGCCTGGGACACTATAAGGAAGCAAAACAGGAACTGCTTTGAGAACGCAAGAAGTGGAAAGATTTGTTAACTGCAGCAGCACACCAGCATGGAAGCAGCAGGAAAGACAAAGGGGAAGATTTCTGAGTGGAGAGCTGAAACTTGAGCATCACTGCATTAAGGATGCTGAAGATACCAAAGGACCCAGAGAAAAAGTCATACGAGGAGTGAACGTTTGGCGTGTTCACCTGATCACAGTTCACAACTTCCTTGTGAGGGGAAGAGGAGAGGCAAACACTGATCTCTCCTCTCTGGAGACCAGTGACAGGACCTGAGGGGATAGCATGAAGCTGTCAGGGGAGGTTTAGGTTTGATATTAGGAAAAGGTTCTCCACACAGAGGGTGTTTGGGCACTGGAACAGGCTCCCCAGGGAAGTGGTCGCAGCACTAAACCTGACAGAGTTCAACAAGTGTTTAGGCAACACTCTAAGTGACATGGTATGATTCTTGGGGATGGTCCTGTGCAGGTCCAGGAGTTGGACTTGGATGATCCTTGTGGGTCCCTTCCAGTTCAGGATATTCTACAATTCTATGCTTTGAATGCAACCAACAGGAGTCGGTAAAAGAGGAAAGAAAGGAAATACAGTAAAATTAACTACAGTGGAGTTTTCCTTTAGTTTTTTGATGGGTTTGGAGATTTTTTTTCTTTTTCTGCATTGTGGGGTTTTTTTCAATGCATTTAAGAAGATTGTGATTTTACAAAAAGGTCTGTCCTTGCATAATTTGCAATTGTGGGCACTGAATAAAAGCAAACTCTGTATTTTATGCCCTCACTTCCCAGCAACTGGTGAGGGGGATAGGAGTGGACATGATGCCAAGACACAGTCTAGCATATACTATCACTTTCTGCTTACAATAGGAATAAATCCACTGAGTCAAAAGGAAGTTGCTCTCTCTGGGGCAGGGTGTGTACAACTGGTGGAGGAGGTGTGTGTATCAGAGTCTGTCCAGTCCCCTTACACATCTGAAGGAAAGAACAAATCACAGGAAAGAAACAGTGGTCTTCAGGCGCCTCTTCATCATAGGGGTCAATGCTTGTCCCAGCATACTCATAATTCACTCATGGCTTTTCTAATAACGTCCAGTGTTACAGAGGGACTGTCACTGTGGGAGACTCAGACATTTTCCTTTGCTTTTCTGTCCTCCCTGGATACCCTTCCAGCAGCTGCCTTACCAATATCCCTGTTGCACTGTCTGTTCTCAAAGACTTTTCAAACTTTCACGTGCTCTTCAAGGGTGAGGGAGATGAAGATCTTTACAACGTCAGGACAGAGCCCAAGACAACAGCACTGTGCTACAGAGCAGTAATGCTCACTTACTCAACACCAGTTTTTGCTGGGTATTAAATTCTAGACAGGAAGTTGTAAGTGGGCAAAATGGCACAGGACAGCAGAGGACACACAGGAAAACTGATGAGCTGACCCTGATAAAATGGAGAGCCGTGTCCATGGCAGTTGGAAGGCTGCCAAAAGAGCGAACCAGCACAGATGTGCCCAAAGACGAGTATTCATTTACTGATGTCCTTTGAACTTTCTACAGCTTCAACTGCAATTACAGAACGTGCATTACATCACCAGCCAATATTTCTTATGAATTGCATCCTGTTAAGGATGAGATAATTTCAAGGAGCAGAAACTGAATTTAATGAGGATGAAACCATCTTGCATAGGCAATTCTTAAACACAGCTCATCACTCTTCAGAAATCATATCAGCCACCCCTATTCAGCTCTGGTACATGACCACTGTCTTCAGTAGAGAATTTTTTTTATTTGTTATCATACCAAAATGATGATGCAGTTTTTAAAAATGCATTTGAGAGCTGGATTTATTTATGACCAGTAACTAAAACAGCAGGTTCAGACTTCCAACAAGTCATCATCTTCACTTTTGATAAAACTCAGTTGCTATAACTTACTAATTTTCTATTTCTGTAAGGTAATGATACTAATTTTAACAGCCTTTACCAAAGGAAAGATGGACTTCATGGGTCCGAAAGACAGAAAAGGCAGTTTGGTCTAATGGGAACACACATATAACACGGCATCTCCAAGCCCAGAGAGTACTGCTTTTAAAGAATCATGGCAGGCAATATACTTTAGATCCAAGTAACCACTAAGAAGATTCAACTTAAGATACAAAACAGAGGCTGAGACAAGGCATTAATTGTCAGTTGAAAGATTTTCCATCAATACTTGAAATTTCAATTTGATTAAGAAGAAAATTGAAGGATGACACCAAACTCAACACAGGAGCTCTTCACATCACTTTCCAGCAATGTGAAACAATGAATGCCCTTGCCAGTGAGAGAGACCTCTGTAATCTTACCCAGAAAAGGACAAAAATATCACTTTCTGGTCAGACAGGTCAGCTATTTATACTTCTGTTGGTAGAAAAGTGTATGTAAAAAAACATATCTCTTAATAGTTTTTAATTATTTCATTACTAAGTTCACTTGTTAACTTTTTCATTTTAAATCACAGTATTTATATTTTTGTAGTACTTCTCAATTTATTGAGTTAAATTACTGTTTACTGTTTTACCCTTATCAATTCTTCATGGAGTAAGTATTCCCTTTTTATTTCGTATTTATTTTCTTCCTCCACGCTTCTATCAAAAAATTCACTTACAAACAATATGCTATCTTAGTAACTAAATAAATTAAATCAATCTATTGAAACATCTCTGTTATTTCCACATAACTAATGCACACCTTTGGATTTTTAATGAAAGCTGATGGCTTTACTAGTCTGATGTGGATCACATCTTTGAATATCTGATCATGTGGATTGGAATTTGAGTTATCACCTTTCAAAATTGCCTCCTGTGTGTTTAACACAAAAGTATATGCCCCACACATTACCACTTCTTAAAAATATACTTTAATAATAATTTTGATATGTCTTACTGATGAAAAAAAGAAGTCATTAATATAAGATTTCCCAGGTGTGTTATAAAAAGTACTTAGAACAAGAAAAAGACTAGCAGGTTGACTTTTCAATTCAGCATAGAAGTTTTACTGTAGCTAAGTACATTATATAAAATACACTAAGTAGGATTAAAACTCCTTGTCAGAAAGCAGACCGAAATAATTCACAGTCCAACCACACAGACATTAGAATATTAAATGTGTCATGATTCAATAATTTCAACTTAAGAGAGATGCAGATTCTCATTGTAAATTCCACCTTTCACTGTACGCCTTTAGTACTTCAAACTGTAATGGATGCTACTATTACAATGGATCACTGAGCTTTCCAAATGCAAGTAAAAAATAGTATGAAAATTCTAGCAGAAGCCACGAAAACCCTCTGTAAGTAAACCTCTTGGAGGTTTACTTCTTCAGAGGTAGAAAAAAATTATTTCAATTAGGTCATTAAACGTTTCAAACAGGCACCACGTTCATGTTTTTCTTTTCTGAAATACTGAAGGGGTGATAGGTGCGTACAAGACAGGTGAATACCGAGCAATCAAAGTAGAGGAACCCAACAGCCGCCTTCCCAAGCATTTTGTTGGCTTTTTTTTAAAACTATTATTCTATATGTGGAGTGATAGCAAGACTACATTTTCTCTAAGAAACAAACAAAAAAAGCCTCACGCACATCGGCTACCAGTAGAAATCTATATGGTTTTGTACCTTAGTAACAACTTCCCATTTGAGGAAAGGCTTCCACAGAACTCATACATTTATAAATAGCTGCATTCCCACTCATGTGAAGTGGTTATTTAAACAACTTTGAAAGATGAGTTTCCTGAATTACAAACCGACAATAAGTATAAGGGGTAACACACAGTACAGGAAAAAAACCCCTCAAAACCTAAAAACACTTATGAGATCCCCTGTCAGTGTGACCATCTTAAAAGAAGACCTTAAAATTCTCACAGAGTACATGTAATAAAACCGTCTTTGTAGTTATACAATCACCAGTATTATTTGTATCATGAAAGGCTCATATTGGGATTTTATTGTACTCTACATTTTGGATTTCCATTGAAAGGTGGATGTTTTCAAATCTCTCAGAAACAGTCTACAGTTCTACAGTCAGAAACCTAAGTATTCCATAAATGTACAGAGCAACAGAACCCTGCTGTATCTCTAAATATTTTCATTTATAACCAATTGTAAGTGATGCTGTTGGTAGGAAGATTGGTAAGATCAGTAGGCAGATTATTACAGCTGTAAAATTTATGCATCCTATCCATAGCATATAGCTAATAAAAGAGCAACTTTTCCTTAGCACAGGAAACTTAGTTCTCATTTTCTAATTTTGTAGACACTGAATCCAGGCCTATTTGTTTGCTTGTACTTCAGCTGCTGGGTTCATAGGGTCACATGAATAATTATAAGATTATTTTGGATAGTACTTAGGGGCCAGGAAATTCTCAGAGTTTTCATGACTGAATTGTTTAATAGACTTTTAGGTCAGGCTACAGAACATGATTTCATGAAACAAAATAACTTTGTTCTATAAAGAGGCATTTTCCACTTTAAGGTTTTTTTAAATTACCCAGAAATAGAAAAGGCACCATTGCTTGCCTAAAGTAACAACAGAATATTGATGCTTTGAACTTAATTTTTAAATGACATGTCTAATTCTACTTTACCGATATAAAGTGATCTTCATTCATCACTGCCCACAATGAACACTTAATGACAACCCCCACCCCCCCAAAAAATAAAAAAGGGCTACCTTGTAAACGTTTTGAATAAAATTTTTGGCTAAAACTAAGCAATCACAGTAATGCATTACAGTACAATGAAGTATGTTGGTATCTTGAATCAGGAACACAGTACCTTCAAAACTATTCATCTTGCTTAGTCATTAGCTGCTAAGGAAGACTGTGCTATATCTACAGAAAGTTTCTAAAGTCTAAGAAAGCTGAAAATATGAAGACAGTGTGAACAACTAATACACAGTGCAGTAAGCTAAAGAAAGAACTTCCTGTTTTCCTTGTTTCCAGATGGTGTGTTCAACTACTGCCTTAAGCTTAATAACTGTCCTGCAGAACACAGTACATTCAATTTTCACATCATACTTTCATTTTATGACACAACTTTGATAATAGATACCTAATATATACCAATAGCCATATTTACATTAGGACAACTCTATACTAGAAAAAAACCTGTATCTACCTAAGCAAATGTCACTGAAGGAGTTTCTGAGCATCATCCCAATTTGCTAAAAAGATGAATGGATGGTAACACTATGATTAAGTTAAAATTGATGGTATCTCCAAACAGAGTTTTGGAAGCCAATTCCAAGATCCAAACACACGACATTGATTCATTAAGTGTATTTCCAGTTCGGTTCTACTTGCCTGAAAATCACAAAATAAATAATCTAATGTTCTGCAATTTTCAAAAGTTCTAATTCCTTCACCACATTTAAAACATGCTTTTTAAAGTAGAGAGACGAGAATGAGCACAAGTGAGAAAGAGAGTGGCGGAACAAGGGATTAGGAATGGGAGCGCATTAGTTGCGTATTTAAATTACACTTTGTAATTGTTGATGAAGTAAGTTTCTGCAGGACCAGAGTATATGTTCTCCTTTCTTTTCCCACTGGAATGGAATGTCACTGGAGGCTTCATTTTCAGAATTTAAGGCATCTGGCTTAAGACCAGAAGAACAAAAATATTTTAAATTAACTTTCCTTATTCTCTGGGGATTGTTACAGACCCAGGGACTACAGTTCAGTCATCCATGAGATTTATTTTGCTTTAGCATTAGCTTCAACTAAACTTTGTATATACAAGAGCTTCCTTACGAAAAATCATAGCTACTCTGCTCACTGTAATCATTTTTATAAATTGCAATTATACTACACTGAATTACATGCGTAAGTGACCCGTGTGTACGCTTAACCTCTCAAAATGAAGGATAAAACTTAAGCTTCTCTTTCATATTTTCACATCACTTTTGAGAAAACTTTGACCCATTTATCTATAAGTACACATGCCCAATTTGGGATTCTTTAAAATTTTACAAAAGCTTCACCTTAGTGAGAAATAACAGTTTTGGGAGGGCTGAGTACAGATTTGTTTTGAATTAACTGCAGCAAGTTTTCATGTACATAATAAACTGTTCATGTACTTGAGGGAAGAAAATTTGTACCAAGTAAAAACTGTTGTTTGCTCTCGTTTTAAATAATTATCACAGAAGGATGGAAAAACGTTGAAAGTACTATATGTTTCCATGAAAGTCTAGTAGTAGCACAACATTTTACTGAAGTCTCAAATACTTACAACTTGACATGTACACTCTAAAGATCTTTAGAGTGCATTTTTGTCACAGTATCATCATTCTGAGAATAAGCAGGAAGAATTTTTGTTCAAATAGTGCTACTATTGAACTTGAGGGGATAAAAAAAAACCAGAAAAAATACTGTTATAAAGGTTATATTTACTGTAGTAGAGAATAATCAAGCAGAGATAATTTCTGGACCCTTATTTTCTCAGTCACATCAAGGACAACTATTCCATTGAGGGTAAAGTTCTGAGACACGTAATTCTAAAACCTATTTTAAAATTGAGTCTTTATATTCCAAAAATTATTTTACCAATTGTACTAATACATTCTTCTACAATGAAACCTGCCTATGAAGATTTATCTATCAAAGACCACATGAAAACAGTAAATGAAGCAATGATGGAGGTTTAGCTGCTTATGAAAATTTCAGGTGTAAAGTTTGGGCACTAGTTTAGTTTTATTAAAATGATTGATACAAAAAACAGACTTGCTGAGAGACATGACCTCTCTCTAAATTAATGGAGCAGTAAGAACGAGTAAAGATGGCAACAAATACAATCCAATAAACTAAGTTAGGATGGTTTTGATAACTGAATAAGTCCTTGACAAATGTGTAACTGTAATTCAATATTTTAGTCTAGTCATTCTTTTTTTTTTTAATCTTCTGACTGGCTAACCATGTATTTACTTTATTCATTTACTTTATTCACAGGGCATTACTCCTCTGGACTTAGTAATACATCAGCAAAAGCCCATATTTACATACATGGTACTTATCAATATGGTCACTTAATAAACTGTTGTATCTGTATATCCCACAGCTCACCTTTTTTATGACTGCTTACACACTTTAAAACAGTAACTTTATCTTCCGATGCATTTATTCCGCTCCTTGGAAAATAAGTCCCACAGCTTAATGCTGCCAGACACTATCACAGTATGTGTGACTTTTAACATTATTTATAATGTGTCAGCCTTCAGTTTCCCTTTGTTTTATCCCTGCATAGCAGCACAAAGAAAGAATACATATTTCGACCCTTTATTCAAGACTCAAAGCTTTGTCATAATGTTCCCAGGTTATTTGCTTTTAACGTAATAAAGCTACAACCCTAAACTACAAAAGTATCCGAGAGAAAAAACTCCTCTTGTTACTTAAGTGAAAATAAGACAAGTTGTCACAGAGATACAGAGTTTGTGTTCATTAAGTGCAACCACCACAACTTACTCTTACTGATTATCAGAGCTTACGTACAAAAAACCCCATTATTGTGTTAATTTTAGAAGTAGATACTTCTTAAGTTAGTAGTTGGTACTTCATTAACCAACCTACAGAATAAACTGCTTGCACTAAGTCAAAAGCACTGCTCATAGTTTAAATTCCTGAAATACAGAACTTTACTGGAAGACTAATTCAGTACATTTAAGCATTTAACAATTTCCAAGTTTCTTAGACTTTTTAAAAGTACAATATATGTTTAAGAAAAGGAATCAATTCTCTATCATCACTACTGTGTAGTGAGCTGCCTGTAATTTTAGCTTCACATGCACATGGTGGGAAAATAAGACACAACAGTACTTTTAGCATTTATAAAAGCATACATAATCAAATGTCATCCTGATCATATTTCTACTGAACAGTTTTCTGTTGATTACACTAGGTATAGAATTTGCTTTAATTTATATTCTACTGAATATTCAAAAAACCAAATCTTATATATTCCCTTTATGATTTCAATACACTTTACTAAAAAATAGCAAGTGTTTTCTATAAATCCTTGCAGTGCATGCAATATTTCTTCAAGTCACAGCAAGAATCAGATATTCACTGAGGGTGTTTAATGCCAACTTCATTAACTGTATCTAAGTATTTTATCAAAACAACAAGGTAAGAAAAAGCCTATAATTATATTACTTTATTTATAGAGTTAGAACCCAATAGTAAGCAATCAAGTAGACTGTTATAACTTCAAGTACTAAAATTCTGCAAGTGGCTTTACAATCAATTAAACACAATATGCTAATAAACATTCACATGCAGTATGCCTATTTTAAATAAAAAAGAAAAAACAGACTTTTCATCATCACTAATTGGTTACACCTGCAGGGTAAGTACTGACTGAAAAAGAAACGTTCCAGAAAAAAATATCTTGCTTAATCAAGAATATATACTCCTCCAGCACTGTATTCTTCTTTCTGATGAAGGAAAGCTTTCCTGTTATTCCTCCAGTAAGAAAAACTATTTTATAAACATGAATCATACCTTTTCCCCTTGTGTTTCACCATATCCATATGATATCAACTTGTAGGAAAAATGACAGAATTGTATAGAAATTGAAACAAGCAGACAAGCAGAAACTGCAAGTTAGCTTCCAGCAATACAAGATGACAGTCCGTTCTCGTCTACAGAGACTGCCTAAGAGCCTGGAGAGAAAAGAAGAACGTTGCCAAATCTTAATCCCGTTGCTGCATTTCACATGGTGCTGCCTCACCTCTGTAGCTCCTACAAGTGTACTTTCCCAACAGTCAATGGAAATCTGTTCCTTGTAAAAACTCCATAAGCATTTCAGTTTAATCACAGACACACAGATAATAAAATCTGAAACATTTAGTATTTAATTTTGCTGACCTACTGGAGCTTGTGTTTACATTACTGCAAATGAAATGATGCAATGCTAAATTTATCTGAAAGCACCATCTTAGGCTCTTATTATTGTATGAATTTATAGAAAAAAACTACTTTACAGTGCCAGCAATTAAGCAATCCCTAAAATGTATTTATAAATACAGAAAATAATGTCACTGGCATAATGTAAACTCACCGTAAGTAAAAGCACAATAATTCTTCCCACATTAGACTTCTCATCTCTAAGCTACTAATAGAATTATATTACTGCAGAAAATATACAGATTAATAGGAAAAAAACTTTGAGACAAATTATATAAACACAAGAGGATTATTTCTAATTAGAGTTCTCTTGAATCAGTTCCCAAGCACACTGCTGAGGCTGCCACACTGCTCTGCTGTAATGCTGCAATGTCCTTTCCTATTGACCCACCATATTTCTTCACAAGGGGGCACAATTTAGAAAGGAAAGGCCTGCTTCCCAAGGCATTTCTGCAAACCTAAAAAGTCCAAGGGTGACTGTGTGCTACATTATGAGGGTCACAGAGGAACACAAAGTGGATGAAAGATAATTTTTCCTACGGCAGGAACTGAAATAAGCAGTTTTACAAATCTGTTTTTTTGGTTATGAAAGTATATATGAAGGAGCCAATATGAAAGTACTGCAGCGTGCTGCGTGCTTTGTGGCTTCACGGTCTTACACTTCTCAGAAAGGGTCCTTAATGTGGGTCATACCTCAAATAAACATGAATAAATCCATATGTGGTAACCTGGGTAACTTTATCTCATAGGCAGGCCTTGTTACTATTTAGTTTACCCTCAAATAATGCTCTTTAGTAACTTCATCTGTGGACAAACACTGACTGAAAAGTGACAATAGGTGAGAATAACAAGTCATGCAAGGGAAAAAAAGAAGGAAATGTGTGATAAAGGTGATGATAACAAAGGTAAAAATAGGAAAGCCACTGAGTAGCAAAAGCTTTGAAGTAAAAGTGACAGTTGTATATCCTCTGAAGACATTTTAAACAACATGACACACCACTTACTGACTTTAAGATACTTTCCCGTACAGTTATAGAAATGCTAACACAGAAGAAAAACTCTGAAAATATATAATACAGTTGCATGCTGGAAAGAGTGCTGGAAAAGTAAGCAATATGCAAAACATCCAGTTTTATAAGTAAAACCTGATAGCTTCCTCTGTGTTCTCTTACAATAATTAACAGACAGAAACAAGTACAGAAAAAGGGTACATGGCAGAGAGTATTGTTCAAGTCCACAGAAAACAGATACAATGATTTCAGAAAAACCTGTAACGGGTGTTCTAATATTACTGTACTTATCAGGACTATATATTAAATATAACATGCCATCTAGGCAAGTAATGCAAAAATAGCAGGAAACAGCTGAGGTCGTATAAAAACATTTGACAGAAGTTCACAATACCTTGTCATTAAACATCCTCAAGGATATTAGAGCCATTTTAAGTACTGTAGGCTCTGGCATTACAGTACAGATTTCTCACTGTTTCAAAACTGAAGCAAGGACAATTTCATATGCATGCTTTTGTTGAATAAGACCTTCTGGAATATGTTGTATCTATTTTTCTCCAGAACCCTTCCTTTCACTAAAAATAATGAAACATCATACAACAACTACACGTGAAGAACTTTTCTTCAGAAAAAATAATTTGTCTAACTCTAATCACTGATTTTCTGGTATTGCCTTGACATTATAACACCTGCTCTAGTACCCAAATTCCCTAATACCAATTTGTTGTTTATTTTCTCAAGTGCTGGAAGCCAGCACTTAATACCTTAGCTGTTATATTCAGGGAAAATGTACTTTTGATTGACAAAGCATGACTTCAGGATATTCTACAATTAGGTTCATTTTTCCTGTACAGGTTTGTGTCTACAAGACAATCTCTTGGAATTACCAAGTGTGAGAAGAACAGGGTAAATACCTCTTTTGCATACACCAATTTCATCACATCATTTGGAAACAGAAATAAATCAATTACATTTGAGCAAAAGGGCAACAGAGAAAGAGGGCTGGAAGCAGAGTCCATATGGGTAATCAGTGAGAGGAATAGCTGCAGTCCCTTGCTGCCTATTTTATACCCAGTGATGAGTGCGTTTCTACACAGAATGACAACAGAGTAGGTACATACACTCTGCTTTCTGTTTTCTTGCTACTCATCACCTCTTCTTGAAATGCATCTGTCAAAATCAAGAATCTTTGATAGATACCTGTCCTACAGAAAACATGTTGGATACAACTTCTAACCATGCTGAGTTTTGCAGCACAGATTAGCTCCTCAAAGAAATCCCCCACACATTTTGCAACTGCAAGTTACAAATCCCAGCTATTCTCCCTTAGCTGGCCTGCCAAATTCCACTCTGTTTTACTGGAAACAAAGAAGAACATCCACAGATGTTCTACCTGCTAATATTCAGAAAATGGACAGCTTATATGACAAACTTGTTCCTTCATTTCAGCAAAACCACTTTCTTCATATGGGTAGCCCCACTTTTACTGGGAGATTATTAATGAAAAGATACCCATCTTTACTATAATCATTCCAGTCCCAGTGGCAGCTTGTATTTCCACTGTAAATAGGAGAACAACCATTGTTCTGAATAAAGAAAACCTAATATAATGAATGAATATAATAAAGTTCAGACAAGTAGTTTTAATTGTCTTTCTTAACCACAAGAAAATTCATTCCAAGATAAACTTGAAGCTTATTGGCAAGCATCTATAGGCATTTAGTTAATAAAGTATTGACATTTTCAAGTCTGTGGACATTTTAAAGGACACATTAATGGTTTCTTAGCAAAATGGTTTTGAAAGAAGGCAACTGATAAGAAACACGAGTTAAAAAAGTTTTAAAAACATGCAATGGACTTAGCTAAGCAGCCCTAAGAGCTGCAGCTTTCCCTATATCCTGTATGCTGCCATGGTTCACATTCTTTCATAGCTACTACTCTAAAAACGCTGCCAAAGAGTTTTTTGAGAATCTAGAACAGAGCACCTGAACGAAAGATATAATTTGAACTAAAAATTCCTAACCCCTGGCATCCATAATCAAATCTTCACTCTAAGTGCCTATGACCACATCATTATCCAAACCAGTGTGAACCCTGATACCGTCTAGCACAGAAACTGCTTTACTCTTTTAAGCTTCTTTCATGTGCAGCATGATCCACTATGCAAAGAAATATTTCAAGACAGCCAATCTGTTCTTGGCAGTCCCAACAAAACAACAATCTAACAGATTTATTCAAATACAATTTAAGTGCACTTCTGGCAGATAAACAATTAAATTCTCCTTCCTCTTTGGGGACTTAGGGTTTGTGTAGAAGAGCAAAACACTATCTAAATTCCATGTATAGTTTGGTAGTGCTCTCTATCACTTGAATTTAAGATCATCATGTCCCTATGGTCCTGAACATACTCTTTCTACACAAACAGGCTTGTCAAACTGACTAAATTGACAGCACCCTATAAGTGCCTCCCTACAAACACACACACACACAAAAAGGAAAGACTGAGAGGAGGCAGCTGACAAATCTATGTTCATTTAAGCTGTCAGGCCTGAGTTGTTTCTAAGATCTCCTCAGAAATTCTGGTATCACATGCAGCATATGAGGTAAGTATTGACATGCCTAAACCAGTCAGGAGTCAGGCATCAGTAAGACATCCTCGCTCCCTTCATCTCAGCACAGGGTCATCAAGAAAAGCAAATGCTTTTACTGTCAAATACACTTTTCATGTATTTTTCAGTGCCATAACATACGGACTTAATAGCATGAGAAGATTTACAAGGATTCCACTCATCTGTGGAATCCAGCAGATGAACAACACTGTTCCCTCCAACACACATCAACAGCTTTTTTGTTGTTTGTTGTTCTTCCAGTCCAAGGAAGAAAAGCTATATTTTCCCAATAATGTCAAGGAATTTTAGGTAAACAAACCACTGCAAAATGCCTGAGGGATGAGAGTTTAGAGTTTATTGTGCCAGCACAAGGCATAAATGGTGCAACATGCTTTTGTAGAAGGTGACATTGTCCCCAGCTGCAGAATTCTCTTGACAAAAAGGTGAAGGTGCACTATGATTCAGCTTTGTTTTGCTTCCAAAGAGAACAAACCATCTCTGCAGAAGACTGACTATATGACCTCTTAATTAAGAGTCTGTCAATTCTAAAATAGCTTTAATTTCACAGTGACCTGCTTTGACACTGCAAGGAGCAGAAACTTTGTGCTATGGTACAGAAGCAAACTCTGTATTTCTTACTAATCCTTAAAATACGTATCTCATTAGCTTTCTACTTCTCCATCTGAATGGAACTGGAGAGAGCACATACCTGCAAGGAATCGTATTACAGAGTAATTACAGTCTGGGGGAAAAAAAGTGAAGACAACATCCAACATACCCCCTTTGTTCTACTTGCCAAGTCTGTCCCAAAGCAGAAAAACCCAGATGCAGAACTCTGTGTTACAAGTTCTCCCACATACCTTTCAAGAAATTTGTCTGTGTAGGTTTGTCTCAAAGGGCTCCAGTTTCTTAGACATTTTGGAACCTGTGTCTGTACCAAGACATGCATTTACAATACATTAAGTGCTCCAGTGCTTTCACTGAGAAAGTGTGAGCTGCATTTTGAGCTCCAGTAAGTTATGCTTTTCATCACAAATATTCTGTATGATTTGATCTAAACCATCCCTGGAAAGCTTCTCCTCAGTGAAAGGAGAAAAACATTCCCATGAAAAATTATTTCCTCCAAGAACATAAATGGGAACTCTCCAGCTTATAAAATTACACCAGTAAAGAAGGGAGGAAGACAAAAATTCAGGAGGCCATTTTAGCAGAATTCAGAAAAACAAACTGAAGCCTAACGTACACTTTTTATAGATGACAAAGACCAACTGGAAAGTCCATATTGTCCATCACTAAAGACTTTAATGTTTTCTTTCCCGTATATTTCCTAATTTCTAAAGCTTATTGAAAAGTTTTACAAGGAATAGATGGGTAATTTTTTTTTCTCTTACTTTCCAAAATGCCCAGGAGGAGAACAAACTATGCCCCCAAATCAGTACATAATACCATCACAGTTTTACAAATACAGCAGACATGGAGAAAATAGGCATGTAAATAACATTTCCAAAATGAAAACTATCAGAGTCTGAAGGAAAATCTGTACCTTCTAACTTCAGTGCCTTGCTCTTTGCTGAGCAACTCTCCCTCAACTGCCACAATTACAAGGCTGGACTGAACTTTAGTCTGCAGCCTGATCATTCCAAGGGATTACCTACCTTTTCCAGAGAGTTAAGATGAACTGGTGTATGAAACAGTCACTCTTGGACTGAGTTTTGTGCACAAACTCAGATTTTTCAGAGGAGACACAAATCTGTGACAATCCTGCTCCCTTAATTATACGCAAAATTAACAAAGGGTCAGCACTGCCAAAACTTCATACATGCAATATACACCTTTATTCCCTTTTTTCTTATGAATGCTTCCAAGACATATAAAAGAAACTACAGTGCCAACTTTCCCCATAAGAGATCTGAGAATAAATCTAATATGAAAAATTTAGAAATATTATGAGAATTCTTTTCTAAAATAATGTTTACAAAGCCCAGCTGTTCCTAAGTTTTTGGCACCATAAATTTTTTTGTATCAGGCAGATCAGCATTTGTAGTTTGAAGATTTTAATTCTAAATTTCTATGAAAAAGTTACATAGAAGAAACTACCTATGAAAAGCTACGGATATTAACAAATAACAGAATTTTCCTCCACTCAGGCAGTGCAAAAAACCCAATATGACTGTAAGAAGACATCCAGGAGAAAGTTTTCATTTGAGAGTGATAAATATCATGTAACAAGAGAACATTTTTAACCTACCCAGGAGTACTCATCGAAAGCACATATAAAGAACCAGTGTCAGTCATACTCCTCTTAAATACAAACACTGACTTTCTGTTGATCTAATTGGTATTCTTACCAGCTAAATAGTTTTTAGCAAACTGCTATTATTTGTGGACTTCAAAACTGGAGCCACTCCGATGATTTCCTTCGGCTGGAACAGAAAATACGGCTACATGCTGTGTTTAATAGTTAAGATTTTCATCTGATTCCACCTACTGGTAGGAAAACTGTTTTCTATAGCCATGACAGTGGTATAAACAAGCAAAAAAGCTCTGCCTACAATCTTATTCAACTGGTGGAAAGTAAAATGGGCAATTAGGCTTTTACGACAAGCAATCTGATTAAAAAATGCACTAGTATAGACTTTAAGGAGAGATATTCTGATTTCCTTTTAAATTCACAGGCTGTATTAAGCTTGACTAACTTTAAAGCCTAAACATGCTTGAAATGCATAGCAGTGAAGATTGGAAAAAAAGGCAATTTCATTTTATATTGTTCTTTAATACAATCTATTTAGTGTTTGCACAGTTCTTTACATGAAAAAATGTTTCTTTTCATCATTTTGACAAGAGGAACATTTTAATGAGCACAGATTTTTAAATGTTTTTCAAACATATATGTGAACACAGAGGAGATTTTAATCACAACACAAAGCAAATTGAATAAATCTTTTATATTCAGATAATTTGCTCAGAATAAAACTTCTTTTTGTTTATATTCACATAAACATAACTGTCATGACATAAGACTATCCAAGAGAAAATATCATCTCTGTTCAAGCCATTTAAGAACAAAACACAAGGGAGATTGGCTCCATGATGGGCAAATTCACCTCAGGAAAAGATTATTTTGTCTGGCTTGTAGAAGAAAGTCAGCAAAACAACAAAACCCAACTTTAAAGCATTTTGGGAGGATTCCCAAGCTGGTGAGGGGGTGGATCCTACAAAACTAATGTATGTCATATACATCATAGGCCTTATTCTCCTAAATAAAATGTGGGTTCAAGGCCAATTGACCTACGTGACATCACAAAGACCATGGTTTGGTCCCATAGGGTGGAAAAAGACCTGCTTCTCTAACTGTGCTCTTAAGAAAATTTCTGCCCAGTTCTACAATTAAAGTGGAGGAGGATTTCACCACAAATTGCCTGAAGTAATCTTTGAATGCCTTTTAAATACCATGAAAACACTCTCCCGAACAAACATTAGGAAAACATATTTACACATCAGCCCTTCTTTTTTTTTTAATCTCTTAATTGAATGGCCTGTTTTGGGCCAGATTTCACTTGTTTCTCCTTCGGCTAACCATAATTCAATCAGATTGGGAAAAATATATATTTTTTTCCCTAATACAATACGATAGGAGTCATTCAGCATTTCACGGGAAGAAAACAGCAGCATGTGGAGAATGCTTAAAAAATGTATGAGAAAGGATCTTTTTAAAGCAACTTTAGACACCAGTGTTTGCTGAACCTTTTGAAGTGCTGTGGCTTTCGGAGGGTAAAAAATCATATCAAACATTTTATCATTTATTTGAATCATATCAAACAGTAAGATACATAGCACAAACCTGAGAATTTACTCCCAATGTAGCATAAATATGTTTCTGCAAGAATGCAGGACCATGTAAAGAAGCACAAACCTGTGGAAATTTTAGCAATGTTGTACTGAACATGCGTTTCCTGGCCAATGAAACAGTTAAAAGGAGGGTGAACTTGCAAATGCTCTTCCTTCGTATAATATTTGACACAAAAAAGTGCCAAAGCAGCTTAGTTCAGAAAAAACTCTGTTATAACATGGTGCAAAAACATTTCAACTCTAATTTTTGCAAATAATGTGAATGCTTGTTCTTCTGTATTTTTAAACATTATCTAACTTTGACTGCTGAGAAATAAATTAGTTACAAGAAGAATAACAGAGCCATGAAGTATGCAGTCACATATAATAAGTCTGTTGAGTCTACTGTAAGTAAATTTACTGTCAAGAAGAATATTTTAAAATATTTCTAAAGTAGCCAGTTGCTTCCAGTAATAAAACAAACCATGAATGCTTCCATGTGCAATTAAATATCCCTCTTGTTTGTGCACCGTGACAGAACTAATAAACCATCAGAACTGGGAATGTGGTGCGGCACAGTGCAGAGACCTGAACTAGCTCTGTGAAATCAAGAGCATGTGGAAGCCATAGTATTACCTGTTTTTTCCGCTGTGTTGTATTTCAGCTCTTTCCTTGCCTTTTCTTTAGCTAGTGGAGCAACGACATAATGTGGTGATGACAATTCCATTTCACACATGCACTGATTACAATGTATTTTAATAATTTGTTCTTTTTCAAAATATAAGCACAAGCTTGCTTTTATTTGATTCAATCTGTAGTAAATCACAGTATGAAAGACATTATGAAGTACTTTTTCAATTATTTTCTAATATGCTAAGAATAAGTTTAGAAAACAATAGTTCTGTATATTTGAGCTGATCAGTCTAAGAAAAAACAAGGGAGTTGTACTGTCAGTCTTCCAGTAGATAACAGGATGTTCAATTCCTTCATGTCCATAAAAGGGCAAAGAATAAAAACTATTCACTAATATAACAGAAATTCTCTATCAGAATCTGCTCCACTTGTTATCCCATGCTATGTCTACTCCGTAGACGGTCCTGAAATGTACATCATGAAGCCATGTAACCATATAGCACTGTGTGAAAAGGAAAATATTTAATACTGGCCACACTCTTCACTATATCTGCCTAATCTAGTCTGTAAAATACCCAAGTCATGTCTCCACTTGCATCTACCAGCAGTCTCACATATTTAAAAGCACGGGTTTCTCTACAAAACGGTACTTAATGAAACTGTGCTCCAAGTGGCCGGCCAAATGCAAAGACACCTGACCCTGCTGTACGGCAGGAGCCTGTGGGCTCTGAGCGGCTGCTCCCGCCTCACCGGCCACGCCGGTGCAGATGTGGAGCAATATCCAACCTATCCAACCTGCCCTAGAGTGACATCCAACACGTCAAACAGGTCATCAGTTGCAATAAGGCAGAGGCTTGAGAAATCTCTATCCGATAAGATCTTTGACTAATTGGTACACAATTTTAAATCTCCAGAATTAATACCCGAAGTGAGGGAAAATGGTTACCTCTCCATTTGGGTTTTGGAGATTTTCCTCCAAGCATCCAGTTGTCTGATCAAACACCAAAGTCAAGTTTGGAATTCCATTTTGCCTTGAATTCAGTTTTCAGATTTTTTTCCCTTTGCTTCTGACTAAAGAAATATCCACCAATGCCAATTAGAAGTGATAATGCAGCAAAGAATAGAAAAGGATGTAAGACATTAACAGAAGCCTCTTATTAAATAAAGCAAGATTACCAATAAAACTGTATGAACAGTTTTATCCACCAGATGGCATGTGCCTCACATTTTACTTCAAATATAGTCAAACTTCAGTAAGTTTGACATGAATATCAGATTTTTCCTGTTTGTTTTTCTCCTAATGTACAAATTTCAACAATAATTTAGAATTTATACAGCTTCAACATATGAAAATATATGTGTTGTAACCATGGTATGGAAAACTTAGTTAATTTTCACACTTAAAATACATATAGCCATCTACGAACTGTTTTGAAACCTCAGCCTTTGCTCCCCTAGCAAGGAGATGCCAGCATAGTTCTACCAGGAAAGTTATACCTGTAAAACTATCCTTGCGAAGATCTGAGTCAGCCTAAATATAACAGAAAAACTTTCTTTAATGAAGTTTTATTGCCAAAAGAACTCCAGTAAGACAGCAATTTTATCATTATTGGTATCGTACCACATATTCACAGTTACTCAGGATTCTGAAGTAGGTTTGTGCACGTATGCGTGTATACAAAACAGGTTTAAGTGGAAATCAGTGATGGCAGTTATGCAGAAGCCCTGTCAACACTTTCAGAGAGTGTTTCAGTGGACTTTTAGCCCAAATTTTCAAACTGGACTCTCAAAACCAAGCCTGTAAACCCTAAGACTTCTAAATGTTGCTGGTCTGACTATGAAACACAAGGCATTCCACATCTTAGAAATCATGATAGTCTTATCCAGATTACAAATTTTTGGTGTCTAATTTAAATACCTGCGTTTAAAAATTTTGGCTGCAACTTTTTTGGATAGTACGGAAGTATGAATTCTATCTTCAGAAAACTATAATGAGAATTACCTTATAAACAAAGCTTTCTCAGATCATCGCACTCATACTTTGGGGGATCAGCTCTGACAAAGAGTAATTCAATTCTTCATGCTTTGGCAGATGTCAGTCAGACCAATTGTATCTGCCCATGGTATTCCACTAAGTCAAAGGCACCATGCTAGACCACATGACAACAGCTGGCTGGACAGTAGCAACTTGCATCAATTAGCAAATTAGGCCAGCCTTTGAACCAGGGAATGTGAAAAGGTTCATGGTCCTAGAGCCACTTGATACAAGCAAATCCTATGATCAAATTTGGCTCAGGCAGAACACACAAAATATAATTGATTGTATGCCCTTCGTTCTTACCGAAATCTTGTGTTAATAAATGCAGCAGGACCACATGTGTTAATAGACATGCTAATAAGGAGATCCTCCAACTACAGAATATCAGATGAAAGAGACAATCAGGTAAAGTAGTTCAGTAGGGTAGTTTTTTCCTAGAGAAAAACAGGTATTAGTGACTTGCTTGCTTGCTTATATAACTTAAAAATTAAAAAGTACAAAAATTTAAACTGCAGAATGTTCAGTAGAAACAATACTGCTTCTTTCAAAAAACAGTGTGGTTTCAAATTTCCAGTTAATATCTTGTCAGTGTTTAATCAAATTTATGGATCTTCTTGTGAAAAAAAATTACAATGAGGCAAGTATCTAGAAGAAAAAACAATCTGGTTTTCCACGTTACACAATAATGATAAATCTATTCTGGACAGATATACCCTGAGCTATTTATTATCCCACAGTGGTAATCTTGACAAGTTATTAAGAAGTGTTTTCCCAGTCCTAAGGGGTCTTGAAGACTTTATATCTTAACATTTAGCAAAAAAACATGGCAAGGGATTTTTTAAAAAATAAATATCTGGAAACCTTGAACTGGCTTTACTATCCTGCAGGCATGCTGAGCTATCCAGCCCCTGCTCACCTAGCAGCTGCAGTGCTCCAGGTCCCTGGTACAGCTGTGGGATTCCCTCCTAAGCAGCTGGAGCTGACACAGGCACAGAGAGGAACTCTATCATGTGATTCAGGACAAGCCTTAGAGGTAAGGCATGGTAATAGAAAGAACAGTGTCTCTTTCCTTTAAATCTGAACATTAACTGGTGGATGCGGAGGGTGTGCAAGGAAAACTCTGCAATAACTCTGCCCAGTAAAGCACAGTTTTAGTGGCATTGGACTCTGGGCTTCAATGCCCTCCGGCCACTCACAGTGTGGAAAGTCACAATGCCTGACAAAAGGACCATAGTGAAGGCAGCAGCAGTCAAAAATCTGACACTGAAAGGAACCTATGCTGTAGATCATTGGGCAGAGGAGAGGGAGGCAATGAAAAAGGGTGGTATGGACATGGCTGAAGCAGAGGCATAAGTTAGACTAGAGAATGATGATGCAGTGTTTACAGGGCTTTTCACTTTCATTTCTTTTTAAAAATTAGTGTCAATTTTCCTTCTGTTCTCCAAAAATGAGATATGGTCTCGGTTGTCTTTATGGGGGGACAACATAGTATTTATCAGCAGAACACGAAGCAAATAATCTCGTCTCGGTCAAAAACTACAAAATTTGATCCATCCAAGTGGTAGATTCAGTCATGGTTTTCCAAGCTGTGGTGCATACACTACTACTGACACACAAATGCCACCTAAGCAACCAAAACCTTTTCTTGTATGTGCATGCTACCATGATAATGAGTGAGAACAATCTGGGAGCTCTGCTCCTCGTCTCTGGAAAAAGGTGAAAATCTGAGTCTCTGGAAAGCAAAGACTCAAAGTATCAGCAGCAATGTTGAATTTTCTGATATGCCTCATCTTAGTCTTGTAAGAAACTTGGTTATTCTAAGCTTTCCAACATTGAGTTTCATTTTATTTCATTATTTAATTTCATTTGTTGACCAGGTAAGAATTTGAAATGGATTTTTAATCAAACTTGAGATTCAGTAACTCTGTTTGCAAGTCTGAATTTCTTAAACTAACAACGATTAAAAAAAAAAAAAAAGCAGCATATTATTTTCATCAGATACTTTCCATAGCAGAAAATATTGTTGTGGGAAAAAAAACTATAAAATATCATCTAAAACTCCAAGAAGCTAGTAAAACTGCCCAATTACTGAGCCTTGCCACACATGCTTGACCTTGTCACATTCAGCCTTGCCAGAGTGTCTCAGTTCACAATGATTTAGAAATCGAATGATGACAAATAACCCCCCTTCCAAATTCTATTGATTTTGTTTATATTTCTACTTGAAAGTGTAGCCTTTGTATATAACCATCATGATAGCACTAACACTGCTTTACACATGTCTTGGTTTCACAGAAAACCAGCAAAACTATTAGTTCTGGTTAGGTTTGGAAATAAGATTTTGTTGGGTTTTCCTCTCTATATTTTTCAAGTCCCAAAACTCAAAGGACTCTTTGTCAACTATCTCTTTTATTTTCCTTCCAAGTTTTTCATAGAACACTGGCTCCTTTTCATTAGTTCTTTCAGTTAACTACCTTTCATATCTCATTAGCAAATTCTGCCTACTACTGTTAAATCAATTTCCATGTCTTTTACTTAACAAAAAGGGGTTTTTTCAGTTTTTGTTCTCTCGGATCCACTGAGTCACAACCACATGGGTATGTCCTGTGAATCTGCTCTCATCTTGGCTGTTGTTTTCCTTGTGGTTTTTTGCAGACTCGAGAAATTTAAATTCAGCAAGGATCAGAGGAATCTGGTCATTAATGGCTAATATAAATATTAATTAGAAAATACTTCTTTTTTTTATCCTGATGAGTGCAGTAGAAAAAAAACAACTTACAAATGTACTACCCTCTATGACAGTTCAGTGAAATGGACATTAATCTTCAGCCAAAAATACCAGCTCTTTTGGAAAGCCAACCGCAGTCTAAAAGTGTAAGAGTGCAACCATTTGCATATCAATTACCTACACGATGTAAAGTTTGAAGGCTGTTTAATAACCTTCACAGGAAAAAAAAGATCCACAAACAAAATGGAAAGAAAGAGGACAAAAAAAAAGTTTAAACTGAAATATAATAGCCATAAATGGTACAAATGCTTCACATGAATTTATATGAGCTCAACAGTGCTGGACTTAAAGCCATAGAAACAGGAATGCTGATTAAGGCCACACAATTACATGAAGAAGGAATTTCAGCCTTAACTATTAGACTCAGCTGAAAAGTAGATTATGAATACTATGAAAAAATCCTATCTAGTAGCTGAGAGCTAAAGGGAAATATATTTGGAAGTCTTTTCTCTATATAAAAGATTGAGGGATAAAGGAGACTCCATAAAGGCCACTAGCCTAGGGAATAGCAAGCAAGCTCAGGGTAAATTCAAGAACAGCACTAGGGGACAAGAACGAACAGCTATTTGACAGGCTTGAAGTAAAAAGAGCAAAACCAGTTAGGAGGAGTTACAAATAATTAGCGTTTTCAAGGGAGAGAGGAGAATGCTTCCCCCTTCCCGTCACTAATTCTAATGAGAATCCCCATGGAGACTTCCAAGGTCAGGAAGACTAGAAAGACAGAGCAGATCTTGGAGTCATCCATAAAGAGGAACCTGGGGAGAAGGAGCCTGGAAAAGCCATAGGGAAATAAAGTGAGTGCAAGAGGCAGGGGTGAGTCTTTTCAAATGGCAAGAGCTGGATCATATCCTGAAGTAAATGCTGTTAAGGCTGGCATTTGTAGAAGATTGCAGAGCCCTTAAAATGGTATGGGATAAGGCCTATAAATGGGTAAAAACAAGAAAAAAAATAGTTGAGGGATACAGTACCTTGTCCATGGGAGCAACATTCTCTGAGGTTCTGGAGCTGGGACCTTCACTGTAGACAATACCCCAGCTCTTCCTCTGGTTCTCACTGGTAAGAAACTCAGTGACTTAAGAGGTAAGGAATATTTCAGGCTCTCAGTACAGGGGGAATCACTGTCTATGGGAGTTGGTATGCTATCAACTATCTTTGTGTGCTTTTCTATCATGCCCGAGGGTACAGACTAAATAAAATCTTAACACTTGGGTCATAGAGAGGACTAAAGCAGAGCAATGGACAGGTGAGGCTGGATGCCACAGAACAGCTTGCTACAAAAATAAGAAGGGGTAACAAGTGATCCTTCCACAATCCTACACAGTGACAACCTCAAATCTGAGGACAGGGGGTATTACTTTCATTACTATCTATACAAACACCCTTTGGGTTAGTAACTAACTCATTTAAAGGTTCTGAAGAAAGGTATCTGAAGCCACGACAAAACACAGCTGCTGTCTACGTGGATACGGAGTAAGTTCACCATGAACAAAAAAGAAACAAAATGTACTGCATAAGTAAGCCCTAATAGACAGGTAATATACCAAATGTTCCCTGTCTTTCCTGATATACCTGCCCTGCTTTTTTCTGAAAGATTACATATACAAACTCAGTTTTAAAATTCCAAAATGGTTTGTATGATTACAAAAATGAACATATCCTCTATCCAAAGCAGTCCAAAAACTGGGAGGGGGGGGCGGGGGGGGGGGGGAGGAGAGGAAAGGGGGGAGCAGAATAGGACAAATATGATGCAATGGTCAGGTCTTTATACAGGTCCTGCATCAAATAAATCAAAATATTCTCACATGAACACAAAACTTGGAACTGCTTGAAAAATTCCATCACACACACCCAAATTCCCCACACAAAGCTTCACCCTGACGTTTCCGATCAAGTAAGCTCCCTGTACAGCAAAAGCTTCATAATATATGAAACCTCTAGCTACAGCAAACAATATTTTGTCTTCTGAATTTCGTCATAACTTTACTCATAATGATGTCTAACTTATTTGGTTTACTCTTTCACCATTTTATAGAGGTAATTTTAATTCTAAAATAAACCATTGATGCATTTTATCTCCTCAGCAGCTGAACCAGTGGGTGGGAAAACAGGAAACAGCTGGTCAAAGCTAAAGTGTGATGAAAAATGTATTCAAAACTAAAAAAAATATGACTCAAAACTGATCATCATTTACAACGGCTGAATTTGCAGTTTTTACAAACTAATGGCAAAGAAACCCTGTGCAAGCTAAATTACATATGCAATGATTCACAAATGCCTGCTAAACATGAAAGAACCTTGTTGCTCAAAAGAAACATTCAAATTATTATAAAAGTCCATCCACAATCTGTTGGTTAAAGGAAAACACACCAAAAAAAAGGAAACAAACCCCTCTATTTCTGGGCTACCAGAGAGTAAGAAAACTAACACACTGCTGTTTTAAATATGATCTATGTTATTCTTCATGCTTGTTGATAACCTCTACCTATCTCTTCTACAGCCTCCACGCCTGTGACTGACTTGGTGTGAATAGGCCAAAGTCTCCTTTATGCTGACGGCAAATCACTACATCTCAATGAAATGCTTACATAGCAAAAGGTTTTGCACTCTTGTAGTTTTCCCAGACTGTATTTTCAGTAAGGCAAGTTTCAAAAGGACACACAGGTAAGCCAGAATACAAGCTGGTTTCCTAAAAGGAAATTATTCTGAATGCTCATGAAATAACATTTTTTCCCTTTAAAATAGATACATTTACATATACAAGCCACCTCGTGCAGTCCCAAGATTGTAAACAACAGACAGGAAGTCCAATGTTACGGTTCCCATGGAAAGGGTAATATGCTTATATGAAGTAAAAAATCCTATGCACAGGGTCAGAACTATAATGGCCTCAAGCATGCTGCAGGATGCTCTAAGCCTGCAAAGTTACTCAAGATAAATTCCTAATTTAAAACTGAATACTGAACACAATTTTCTCTCAGGAGTCTTTTTCTTTATCAGATTCACAATCACATTTAGAACAACTCTCCATGGCTTTCATACATTCTTACGTTTTTGCTGAAAGATGAACTATTCAGAATTATCATTCAAGCTTGTATTCAGCCTGGAAGTATTTCAGTGTTGATTGGCTATATACATTTTTCTTAAACACTTGCTTTTTCTTTGCTCTTATGCACAGAACTCTAAAATTCCCTAATAATAATATTTAGAACTGTTGGTAAGTTTGATGGGTTTTTTTCCCCCACTGGAAACTTAGAACATGTCTCTTCTGCAGACTACAGTGCAGCACACAACTACTAAGCTTGCTGAGATAAAAGAAAATCTAGCCACAGCATATGGAGAGTGTTTGAGAGAAGTTTATCTTCTCCAAACTCTGAGTGAGCTCACTAACAACTAACTGCCTGTAAGCCTAGAGACCAGATGAGATCATCCCTTGTGTGTAAAACATCTAGGATAGAGCTAGGATTCAGAAGCGGGGCTTCCAAGCAGTCCGATAACATGAACAGTAAATAACAGCACACTCAGCTGAAAGGTACTGAGGGAAGGTTTATTTATCAATGATCCCACCTGAGTTATATTACAATGCATTATGCATATTTAGTATAAATATTTTTAGTTTAAAATTATAGTTTAAAAACAGTTTAATATAAATTTGCCACATGTCTGTCTCTTAAAATGTTTGACATAAAATTATGGTTCCCATAAAGCCAGTAGCTCCATTCTGCACATGCTTCTTTTTCTCCCTCCAAATAACATTATCCCAATAGGAGATTTTAAACAGATTACTCCATGACCAGGATTTCATCCATTCTCTAATACTTGAAGGGAATTCCTAAACACTTCAAGAACTAACACTGATGTAACATGAAACTAGAGCAGCTAATAATACATCCTTTGTTTTGCCCACAACTTACTAATGAAGGTCTGTATCTGTTGTGATTGCCCAAAAACAATTTTTACACTGTCAGGAAAAGAGTGTAAAAATAACCAGTACATAAGAACCACTTTTAATCACCTTAAAAGAAGCTCCCACTATTTTGCTGGGGGTTTAAAGTCCAAATGGTAAGAACACTCAACAGGCATTACAGCTACTGGAAAAGCTAAGGGCAAAAACCCAACCTATTTTAACAAGAGGCAATTAGAGTATTCAGAGTCCTGCAACAAGTGCATGCGCTGATTGCAAGATAAAAATAAATTTTTTATTACTGTTGCTTGTTTCCATGCTATGACAGCACACTTCTCTGTAGGTCTCCATCTTTGAGTATTTGCTATACTAAGGAAATCTTAAGTTTTTATGTATTATAAATGTTATAACTCCAGAGATAAAAAGACTCTTTCAAACTCCGAACAAGAACGACCACAAGTTAATCCAACTTTTTTTTTTCTCTCATGTGGGGGATTGATGAGTGCATCTCAAAAGTGAGTCTTCAATCTCAGTTCAAAAATTTTTGCATCTGGTTACAGTTGAAAATATTAAACAAACTGTTGTCACACAATTTGCAGAACAATACAAGTACTGTCTAATATATGTGTTTTGCAGTTAAGTAATAGCTTCTAAACCCATAATTTTCTAGTAAAATTATTAGAAGAATAAAAATGGAAAAAAAACCCCACACAAAAAAACAGAAGAAAATAGCTACAAATGCCAGAGTTAAATGTTTATGTTTCCAGCACTGCCCCACTTCCGACATTCCTGATGAAGGCTGTATGCTGTCACACTGCCCTGAGTCACGCTGGTTCCAACTGCAGCACTGATGTAATTAGCTTTGGTTGGTGTGGGAGCACCCGAAGAGCTCCCCTGTCACTTGATACTCCAGCTCAGATGTACTTGGACAGTACCTAACAGCTGTGTTATGTTCAATTGTTATTCCTTTTTTTAGGCTGCCATCAGCCTGTATTTAAGAAAACTTCATGACCAGAGGACTCATAACCGTACTGTATCAAACCACTTTTCACAAATAGAGAAACCAAATAGCCTCATATCTCATGGAGGATGCCTTAGATATTGTGGCAAGTATAATTTTACACTAGAGAGTTTTCCTCTAGGTCCTTGAAGTTTCATGCTGGTAAGATATCTGCCTACCAATTACTGTCAAGCCAAGCTCATTCCATTTTATAAAACTTTTTCTTTTTAAAAGATCCCAAAAGATCGTAGAAAAGCAGGATAAATTAAAATGTACATGAACTCTCATAATTTCAGATCTTAGTTATTCACTCACCTACAGTGTGATCTTTTTTACTCAGTTTTTACTCACTTATACCAGAGTAAACAACCCAACTTTTCAACAGGTCATACAGGTAATGGAGATAACTTAGTTTCAACTGAGAAAGAATTTAGAAAAGTGTCCAACTCTAACACTCTAAAATGAACTCTTTAATGTGCTGCAGGGAGATTTTCTAAACCAGACCTTCATGCTTCTTTACAGTTAATGAATAGTCACTAGAAGGAAAGTCAGAAAATGTGGAAAAACTGAAGGCATAATATATTGCTCTTGCCAAGACTCCCACACTATTGGCTCTAAATACCTAAGTGTGCTCACAGCTAAAATGTATTGTTCATAATTTGGCCCAATATTGTTAAAGGTATAAGGCAACTACAAAATAACACAAAGCATTAAGAGATTTAACTCAAACTCTATCACACAATATGGTAGTAAAACTGATTTCTTCTACAGATAGAAGGTAAATTTTCCATTTTTAAAGCTAGCCTTAAAAGCTGGAGTAACTCAACCCAAAGCAAATATAAGTATAGAGCTTCATTTAAAAAAGTTCAGTTTATTTTTACAGCACTTACTGAAGGGAAAACATAATTTCATGCCTATTTGGCTTCTTTCTTGCTTCCCTCATTTTTTTTCCAAATAGTCAATTTTGCTCGTGAACTGTTTACTTTAAACAAAGAAACAACAAACACAGGGTCCAGGTAGAATAAAAGCCAGCTTTTCCATACCTACCAACTACTTTAACATGAGAGCATAAACCTTTATGTCTAAAAGACATAGTAACACTAGTAATTGGCAGAATACTCATGCACAGTCAGATAAAAAAACCTGTTAGAGTGGAGAAACATGCCAACCACTTGCAAATTATTTGGTTTATGTAATTTTTTTCCTTTCAGCATGTTGGACTAGAAATTTTATTTCAGAATGGAAAACCAAAAAATCTCAACCCCAAATCGGTCTGTAATCTACAACATAGAATCACAGCCTTTTTTTTATTAAATAAAAGTGCAAGTACAGCATAAACTTGAGCATAAAGAGCAGTGTTATGTTTTAGGTATACAAGCAAAACTCTAAGGGAAGAGAGAAAAACTCCATTCAAAGGATTCCATCTTTTAAAATATGTAGCAAGAAGGAAAAACTGTGGGAAGAGCACATAATCCTAACAAAAACATGGCGTGACAACAAACCCAAACCTGAAATTCCCACAGAAACAATTAAAAAGAACCAAGAAGTGAAAGCAAATAACAATGTAATTTTTTAGGCTGCTTTGTGGGTTGTGAATCTCACAGTTTGGAAGAACAAATTCACTAATGAGACTCCCATGGCCAGGTGATTTCATGTGGACACTCCACAATCTTTGTGTCTACTAAATCAGATCAGGCATGTGAGTAAAACACAGCATATAAACAAGGACTCCTATGCTGTTTATTATTATTAGTAAAGAGGGTCAGATGCTTCCAAGCTTTTGTTTCATCTCCTAAGAATCAACACAGGCCTCTTCATTATATTAACTATGCTTTGAATACACTGGAAAAGCGTATCTTCTAAGATACTGCTAGATAAAAAAGGTTATACTATTCATTCTGACAAAATATTAAAAAACAAGGCTACAATTAACTCAACACCTGAGAAAAACAACAAAAAAATGTTCTTCTGAACATACAGCATTACTAACCCTTCCTTTGTTCATAAATGTGTTACATTTGACGTAACACGTTTCTTGAAACAGTCTAAGCAGACATTATTTCCATGTCATGTCATGGCTAGGCGTCGCAAACTAAGATTTGGGAAGGGCTCTACCCACGCTTGCTACAAGCGCGCTGATGGCTACAAAGGCCAATGCGAGACAGACAAGTCCGGTCGCAAAAGGCACAGCAGAAAGACTCCGTGACTGACAGTGAAATACTCAGAACTGCCAGAAAAGCATGCAGCAAAGAGACGCTGACTTGAGTTGCTCATACAGCTCTGGCAGGGTGGGGGACTGCAGGGGGAGAAAACTGAGTTCTCTACAGGTTCAGAATTAAAATTAGTATTTTTATTAATTACAAAATACCTATTTTAATGCTGAATTTATTCAGAACAGTCAATTTTAAACAGAAAAAGATATTCAAGTACTATCTATTACACAGAAAACAACTTGTGCCTGGCTCTATTTATTTAAAAATATTATCCAAGATTACTATTTTAGATATCACACTAACAAAATAGAATAGTGACAATTGTGTACCTCCAGATCATTTTTCTCCCCTTAACTTCTTATTAATAGATACCACCAACTTACTACAGCTCAACATTAGGGAAATAAAGAAATCATAATAAAGGACTCCTTACATTAGCCATGCATACTCAAAAATCCTTGCATTATATTGATTCTACACAGGAATCATAAAAACACTTTGGACACTACATGGAAAAAAACCAAACAACCTGATGCTAACGAATGTTGAAGTACTATACCAAATCACTAAATTAACTATGAAACATTCCTACAAGAAAAATACATAATAGAATCATTAGTCTGGAAACAGATGTGGGGCAGGTAATATTGTTTTAATTGTTGCCTTATTAGTATCTGGCATTTCAGTAGTGCCTTTGCAGCTGTGAAGGGAGGCAGATGTATTCAAGTGCTAACTTCTATCCGAGCAGAGCTAAGCAAGCCAGCAGAGTTCTTGCTTCCTAAAGCTCAAACTACTGGCACCAGGAATGTAATGACACAGCAAAGATAGTACTGACGCCTACAAAATCAGCTTACCTAAAGAATTCAGCTATTATGCACTGCAACTATGTTGGTGCAGCTGCAATCTGGACATCTCAAAGACACGTACCTGGCTTGAGAGAATCACGCTGTGACAGTCCAGTGAGCTGCCCAAATTTAACACCTTAGTCAACAGTGGGCCTGGTTCCTTTTGTCGTATTACATTATCACTACGGCAGAAACACCATCTCATCAGGAAAAGAAGAGGGGTACTTCAACACTGTAAACCTCAGGTCTCACAGATTCCTGAAACTCTTGGCAATTAGTCAGACTGCTAACACAATGCAGCTGAGCTGAACCCAAGTAATGGCCCAAGCAAAGCCAACACCAAAGCTTGCACTCTCATTAGCTGTTTGTATGGCAAATTCATTGCACCTGCCACTTCTTCAACATCTACTAATGCGAGGGGCTTGCACTGTTCCAACACAGACAAGCAAATGTCTCACGAGCAGCCATGTTACACACCCATCTGGTAAGTGTTGCACTGACTGTAGCTACAAAAATTATGTGTAATATTAGAAAAAAAAATCAACATAAAAATCTTCTCTCTTTATACAACACATCCAGAGCAGAGGAGTCTAAATCTCATATGAAATATCTACAAAGTAATAATATGCTACATGGAAAAAGTTATAACTTCATGTGTTTTCTATACAGTGCAAAGCCTCGCTTCCATCTCCCCCTGTAGGGGAAGAAAAAAGAAAAAAATCATTCAGCAAGACGACAGTTCAGTGCCTTTCCTTTATTAGCATTAGAATTTTTATGTAAGGGATATGCACAAATGAGACCCACATTTTCCTACTTAAAACATAAAGGTCTCTATTGTTCCATGTTACACCAGTCCTGCTACGAAAACTTAATTTCTCCAACTTTTTTTTCCTCTGGAAGAACAGAACTACTGTTCACTTAGCTGTTCCAAACAGAATGCATGCTCAAAGGGTGAGATAAGGGGAAAGGAAGAACAAATTACCACATTCATTTACTACTTTTTCCTTCTTCCTTTGATTATTAGCATGAAAGCTTCCTACCAATGCTCATAATTCATTACATTATTTTAACCCAGTGCATATGTTCAACAGGTCCATGTATTTGTCACATCCTCTAAGTTAATTTCTGTGTTTGTGTAAATCCATCTATAATGCTCATAATACATAAACACATAGAAATATTATTACAGAAGCAATATTTGGCACTAAAATAACAGAAAAACTGTTAAGAGTACTTGATGTATGTTATACATAAAGAGATTAAATACAGAGGTTGATAAGAAAAAAGATAGTTTTAGAGTCCATTTGGAAGAAGAAACATAGTTTCAAGCTTTTTCTGACCACATGAAAACATTCTGTGCATTGCTATCATGCAGTGCTTTATAGTGCCTGTTTATCTTTGCTCATTTGTAGACAGACCTTTTCCTATTTGAATAATTATTCAGTGAGTACTTATTTATTTCTGAGTTTACATACATACGCACTGTAAGAAAAATGTTCGAATTAAAGCCCTCACATCCCAAAATGCTGTATGTTCAGTATTATACAGTCGTGGTGGAAAGTGAGGAAACAGGCATGCATGATAGAAGCTAAGGAACTCATGTCAAATTGGAAATGTCCAGTGAAGAAACCTAAACACATGCTTCACCAATCTCAACTACAAAACACTTTCCCTTCTGCCCCCCCCCAAACTTATAACGATACAAATGTACCAAGCACACACCATGTTATGTAAATCACACAGAATCACATTCATCCCTGCGTGGGAGCACGACCATGCACCGTGCAGTACAACTGCTCTACCAGCAAGTCTGCACTTCCACTGACTAATACAGCGAATTTCACAGCAATGAACAGCACCACAAAGACCTGCAGCATGACAAAAACATGCCATGCACATTTATAGAACTCTCCATTCGACTATTTAAGTGCAAAAATACTAGCTTCTAGAAGGACACGAGCATATTAGAGAAGGCAACAACTGTCATGGAGTTCCTGAACCACCAAGGCCCTTCCTCCCTTATCACTGACAAAATTTCATATAATCCATTTGATCAGTTTCACAGTAGGATTCAGTGATCTTAGAACTATTCCAATCTAAATGATTCTATGATTCTGTACAAGTAAGTTTTCCTCCATTTCAGTTCTAGTGAAAGTTGTTGAAGACTTTGAGCATTGACTGCTAGAAATTTCTTCCAACAGAAGGGATTTACATTTATTCAGGACCACTTCATAAGCATAGCTCACCTGAGCACACTCTCCTTTACCTTGATTCCTTTCCCCTCCCTAGAGCTTATTAACATGTAGATAGTGTAGATCTGTAATATATATTAATACATCTATTTTATATATATGCAAAAATATACATGTATATAATATACATTTTCAATTTAAAATAGAAATATCAAAAATGCATATACATTTTAATCTTTATATAGGTTTGTTATATTCTTATATACAAGTAATATTAAGCAAGATTTAAATTTATACATACATCTATGTATAAATATAACCTATACACATTTTATATAGATAAATATGTATGTACAGTTTATACACATATAAAATTATTCTTTTTATTCCATGTCATTTTAAACCAGAAGATTTTTGAAGGATGACAATACATTTTTCTAAAAAGCAGTGTTCAACATAAGGTTGCTCAGTGTGGTTAAGTGAAATATCCTGTTTAGTGTTACTAAGTGTTTACTAGTTGAAGGTGCTTTTTTAACGGAAAGGTCATCAGGTTATCAAAACTTTAAAAAAACAAACCAACCAAACAAAAAAACACTTGGAAAAGCTTACCTCATACCATAGTGACTTCTCAAGACAGGAATTAAACTTCCATTTTATTAAGGACTGAATTATAGTTAGCTGTTCTGTTGTAATCCTAGAAAGCTTCAAGCCACCATTGTTCCTCTTTTGCTCAATGTAATTCCAAGCAACGATTCCTATGTGCCCTGAAGGTGAAGTCCTAACAATTGCTCTTGTTCCAGTATAAACTGATTTTTTAACCTCCTTATCATTTTTACAGAAACGTCTTACTAACAGGGTAGAACGTTCCTTTTTGTTTCGAAAAAAGTCCTCTTCCATCTCATCTTCACAGTTATCATTGCAGTCTTCAAAATGGCTCAGAAAGGGCTTTGAGGGCATTCTTCCAGTAAAGTTATTTCCACAGAAGCTGTGACCTGAGCACGCCACTTTAACCTTTCGTGGTGCTCTTTCCAGACATAAATACTTATCTCTTAAAGCATCTTCATACAACTGCTGCCCATTTTCATTCTCAGAATTATTTGTCAGCTCCATTATGCTGCAAGTGCAGGCTGAGGAACCAGAGGTGCTACCATCACCAATGCTCACGGGCTGCAAGCAGTCATCCAAAATGAAGCTGTTGTGTAAACTGCACAAAGCCTTTGATATATTCCTTTCACCAGCACAATGTAAGTGAAAAAAGGCCACTTTGTCAGGATCACCGCTGTCATTCTTATTTACTGCTGTCTGGCTTCTTAATGAAGGTCCATTCATTTTCAACTGAATTTCAGCAAGCATGGCTCTTTCCAGTGAAACAGGAATTCCAGTTTCCAGGCATGCCTCCCTCCCTGCTAAAGGATCACACGATTGATACAACTGGCTGCAGGGGATATTGCTCTTGTAGTTTTTCTGTACAATGTTATAGTTAATGTTAAGAAATTCCACTGGATCAGGGATGGAGCTGCTCCTCTCCCAGAAGTTTTCATTACTCTTGTCATTACTCAGTTGTTCTTTCGCCAGAGAGAATATTTTGGGCACTGAGCCCCGAAGACTTTCTTCTTCCAGCCTGTGTAAGTATGACAGAGCATGTGTGGTTTGCCTTCCCGAACTGACAGTATGTCTTTTTATAACACTGGTGTCCAAAGCATTTTCAGTATTTTCATCTCCAGCTGACTGAGCACGTATCACTTTACCCCGTACCACAGAGAGGAGAACAGACCCTGTCATCTCCTCAGAGGTCATCTTGACACAGCCTTTAGTTGCCAGATGAATGCTGGGGATGGTGAGTGGGGGACGCTGCCCACCAGTCCTCACACCATGATTTCCATGTAACAAAAGATTTAGTGCTAAATAATCAGGGAACACATGGTGAAGTATATATTGACTGCTTGTTCTTTTCGAAAGAGCTTTTACAAAAAAGTAATGCTTTTGACTGTTGGGTTACTAGGCTTTCCCAATCTTGCATTAGTGGCACGAAACACTACCATTTTTAAACCAATTTCTTATTGTGACGTAGCCATTCAGCTAGTCTCTTTCCACAATTAATTCTTCTGTTATATGTAGCACACACACTGTTGCCTCAGACTGAAGATGACCAAACACATGCTCCATGTCAAAGATGCATCTCCCCATGGGGCATCCAAAAAGTTAGTTTCCTGTAAAGAAAAGAAATATATATACATATTTTATATGAAAATATATACAAAGGGATTTCTTTTGTGTAAAAAGAATGACCACACAAAGTAAGTTAATTATACTGAAACCAAGAGAATTCCAAAATACACATTTAAATCCATCTTAAAACTCACTTAATTTTGGAAAATTACAGTCACATTTTACATACTTTTATAGCTGTCCTCACTTCACTGTGGAAAGCCACATGACTGCAGAGAACTAATTTTACTGAAGCTGCAACACTGAAATTAAACATATGAGATAAATACAAAGGGAAAAAAGAAAATGTCTTTTCCATGTTTTTTCATAGCCAAGATCATTTAAAATCATTTTTAAACGTACACTGTCTTCTTAAAATATTATTTTCCTATTCAGAACTACAACTAAAATTGTTTTGGTTGTTACATGGATTTTGCTTTCATTACACTTTCTGTTGCTACCACAAAATCATGGAGAAAACACAGTATTTTTGCCTCAAGTTTACGACTAAAAAAGCATTAAGACAAATTAGGGTAAAAGACTGAAATATCAGAAATAATCCTTTTGACCCCTAAACTTGTGTGTATTAAGCTAAAATATTAACCTGCCCTTCTACCTTGCCATTAATTCTCGGCTTCTTTCCTGCAAACAGCGTGGTGGAAGTAAAACTTGGAATCAGACTATATGAGGTTACAGACAGCTCAACAGAGGAATCAGAAGAATAAAAGAGACACACATAGATAAATCATGGTGAATTAAAAAAATATGCTTTTACAATTTCAGTTTATCATATTTACCATTGAAAAACCTAAAGTGTATTATTAGAAATACGGAAAATGCAGAAAGTTATAGTAAGACCTAAATTTACTAGAACAGTCTAAATTCAACATAAACAACCAAAAAAACCCAAACTTTGAAACTTCAGGAGCAAAAAATATCACAAAACTGAGGAAAATGACAAAATCACTGGTTCAGCTAAATATAATAGTTAAATCATGTATAGTAGATAAAACACCTAGGAATGATCGGAGGGATAAAAATCAGGAAAGCTCAATAAAGAAAGTAATTTCAAGTGTAAAATCTACTTTGATACACTTATCAAGTCACTATTTTATTTTAATCCATTTTAGACTGTCGGGTTTAATTTTTATTGATTACTAATCTTCATCCAAAACCAGTCTGGCACAAATCAAAAAGTGAAACATACTCAGTAGGTAACAGGATATTTGAGATGATAGTCTCCCACAATTAATTGTGAAAGTGTACCTAATGTGTCATTTTGCTGGTGTAGAGAAGGGGTCACAAAAAAGGGCAAGTCTAATTTACAAAAAGTTACATTTTGCTACAAATCTGTGGCTTCAAAGTTTGCTAAGCAGTGAGCAACACTGTTTCTTCAGACAGTAGCCAGCATGGGGAAAAACTGCAATTTATGCTTGAATCAAGATTGCAATTTTACTGGTTTAACAACTGGGAGGGTTGCAAAGGAAAGTGACGGAGACGGAACAAAGAGCCACAAGTTTCACATTCTCCACCCATGACACAATGCACGTGCATGCCAGATCAGCCAGAAGAGAGTCAGGATGGGAAACTCAGATCCTGTACCAGAGAGATATAACACCAGAAAGGAAAATATCAGCTACAGTTCATAAAAAAGTTGTGTAGAGGGAGATAGAAGTAGTTGGATAGAGTGATGGGGATGGGAGTTAAACTAGAGTCATGGTACCAACACAGCTGACAGACCACTCTATGAAATACTGCCACAGCACAACCGTAGAGGACGCTCAATGAAAAGCAACACTCAAGCAGTTCTTTAAGTCTACATTCCCTGGTAGTCCCTATATCTTTAAACTGTACCCCCTTAAATTCAGTTTAATCCACTTCCTTCAATCTTGCCTGTTTCACTTTAAAAAAATGCAACAAGCCAACAACAACAACCCCACATATGCATGCAAAAAAAGGAAAGCACTTCAGCAATTTTCTTATTCTGCCATTTCCTATTCCTCTTCCCTGTCCTCCTTCCTTTTCAAATCCCCAGATAAAAGCTTACAAAACTTTTTCCCACTACACACATGATGAAAACTGCAAGCAATCTAGAAATGATCCCATCTTATTTCTTCTGGCAATGAGTCCATGCCTTTCAGTCCAAATCCACATATGATGATGCTGATCAACGGATGAAGATCTAGGAAGGAAGCTGCTGATTTTTCCCTTGATCTCTGAAGTTTCTATCTTTCTATACTAATAACAATAATTCTTTGTAAAAGGTATAAAACACATATATGTGTTAGTAATGCTCTTCAATACTGATTTTTAAGGAATTCTGTGAATTTTTTAAGGAATTCTAAAAAATGTCTCAACCTACTGATTTATTTTTCGAGTTTGCATTAGAACAAAGATTTCCAGACAATCAAAGGAAAATAAAAGCCACCTAAATGCAGGCATAAATGTACTCCCTGTAATATTGCTAAGCCAGAATAAGAATTAATGGACTGGATTGTCACTGGAAATATTATACCTCTAATTATGCTGTTTGCCAAATGAAATTCTTACAAAACATCACTCTACTAGGTAAAAAGACAATATTATTATGCAACTTTAACATCACACGATGATTTTGAGATCACAAAACTGACCATGCACGTTAAGTTGAATTTTTTTATTAAAAAATATTTTTGCTAAAACCAGAAGCCTATTTACATCCCACACTGTCCACAAAGCTCCTTCAGAGGCTAGGACTGGTCTTTCACAGTCCTCCTTCCTTCCACATAATTTACTCATCTCTCTTTTATGCCAAAGCTCTTCCACACATGTCCTCCCCAAACAGCCTCTCTCAGACCTTTTTCTTTTCTCTAGAAACTATCTCAAATCTTTCCCAGTACTGGTCACCTCTCTCCTCAATCCCTGAGGCTATATGCCTGCCCATTTCTGTCTTCTCTATCTATCCCTGCCTGTTTGAATCCAGCTCATCAAGAATAACGTCTGCTTAAGAAGCTCCCACTGCATGTCCAGCTGCTCCCATCCTGTTGTGACCATTGCAATGTGATAGGGAACTGATCCATCTCAAGAATCTTTTACTCAAGTTACTGCACAGCTAGAACATTTTCCCAATCCAGTTCATAGTGTGGTTGTACTAACATGTGCTACAACAGCACAAGGGGAATGCGCAGCATGGGGAAGGGAGGAAAATGGTGCTTAAGGTGGTTTACACAATTCTGCAATTTGCAAACGTAATTTGGTAGTTCAGCAATGTGAACCTAGCATGTAGCTTCCACCAAAGCTGGCAGACTTGCTCCTCCCCTCACTCTTCACCTTTTGTTCCCATTTCCCCCATCTCACTCATTTAGAGATTAGGAATCCACAGAGTTAATTCAGCTGGCTGATTTGTCACAAAACTATTCTTTTCATCCAAACAAAACTGACTCACCTTTTGGTCACATGATCACTATATTCCACAAAAAGAAAATATTAGGAATGTCTGGTAGGGACCACACGTCTCAGTAGAAACTTCAGTTTAGATCAAGTTTGCTAGGATGTCTAAATGCACGCTGAACTTTTCTTTTAGTCTGTTATGTCTAGTGTACAAGTATGTAAAACCTCATGAAACAGCAAGTAAAAACCATGATGGCAGAGCTGTAGAGCTGCTGATCTACAGACAACTGCAAAAATATCTGAAGCTGCGACTCAGCTGAACAGATGACAAGGGTTTCATGTGTCCCACATCATATTCTTCTCAGTCTCTGCTTTCCACTGCAATCAACAGATTTCAATTTACTCTGCCCAGCAAATTCCTGAAACTGATGGAATTCATTAGACATGTTATGAAGTGTGTTAACACAGTTTTATAAATGCTATCAAGTGTAAAAACTCACAAGCTCAACCAATAAAACTGTATTTTGTATTTTACTGTAAAATTGCAGAATTGTCACTCTCTGTGCCGTCCCTTACTTGCCTATCTCCATGTGGGTGGCCAAAGCCTAGATCTTCATATAAAATCCTCATACAAACATATACATGCACTTGCATATAAAAATAGTGCTGAAATTACTCAAAACTATATTCTTCCTGTTGTACATTCAACTCAAAACACATTGATTTACAGTTAAAACTGAATATAAAAGCATACAAAGTAGCCAGCAAAGCCTGCTCTGTACTCAATACGTGCTGGCATTTTCTAAAGCCACTAGATTAGCTGATGAAATCCATTAATAACTACACTGGTTCATTTTACAAGGCCTAAGTTATGTCAGAAATGTAGTGTGCTCCTTCTATCAGTAAAGGAAAGTAAAAATATAAGCAACTAGATCCAGCATTAGTGAATCATTGTGGATGCAGAGGTCAGCCAACAAAGACAAATGAATAATTAAAATAAACTGTCTGGCAACCATTCAGTACACACACATTCAGAAAATGTATTAAGTCTGAAAACATGTGACAAAAACCTAATATGTCTACCTTTTTCTTTTTGCATTTACACTGACTGCATACACTTTAAAACTTGAAGTGCAAACTGGTTCTAGTTAGAATTAATAATAATTAATAATAATACTTAATGATTTCTTATTCCCCAGACATCTGGAATTAAAGTCTGCAACAGTCTAGGTAAAACATTTCATTACAGTGTTTTATCTCAGAGATAAGCCGGAGATACAAGAACAGGGCACCAATGTGTCATCACCACTTTTCTAAACCCCTCTTCTGCGCAGGGAACCACGGGGAAGCAGCAAGGAGGAAGTAGCTAGACTCTTAAAAATCACTCAAGATGTGCACAAATCCTATTTGAACAGTTGGAAGCAAGTTATAACAACATTTTATTTGGCATACAGCATCATGTGGAACCTCAGATTTACAACCAGTGCCTGCATTTCAACAACAAGAAAGAAGAACTACAGTATTTATATACCCTGTCGTTACAGTCTTTTTTTCTCATTTCTAGAATACTTATCTAAACATGATCAAGTATTAGATGTCTCAAACTATGCAAATGTCTGCCAGATGGTGAACCCTCTCAATTGCCTCATCATTCATCACTGCATCAGGCAGAATCTGAAGCTTCTGCCAGATAAGAGCTTCACTCTTCATTTCTTTACAGAAATTCCTTTTCTGCATGAGGAGATGCACTGAGAGAACCCAAAACTGCATTTATCTAACTGTCAGGGTCAGTTCTGTATTTTTAGATCTGATCTGCAATAAGCTGTTTAAATAAACTTTCTGTTCAGTGGTTACTTGAATTTCATGATAAGTGACCTTATCTGAAAGCTGTAATTTCATCATCGACACCTGGATGAACAAGTCCTCCTATTTGAGATGCAGAAGACAGAAGGCAGGATTATTCTTTTCCATCTTTGAACAAGTGCTTCAGGAATAAATTTCTTAATGTTTTGAGGAACTGCAAACAGTCTTACATGCACAAAAAAGATTTTTGAGCAGAGTCTCACACTTGTAGGAAAAGGGAGTGCAGGAGAATTTAAAACAAAAATCTTCAAAACACAAAATTCAACAAACTTGTCACTAGTAAGTAGATTTCTCAGAAAGATTAGATAAAATATAACAGAAAACAAAAGAACTGACAGTTAATAAAATATATGAAAGACAAAGATAAATAATGATTCTGCAGAAGAAAAATAGGAAATACAGTGAGAAATAAAAATTAAAAAAAAAAAGGCAGATAAAAGACAAATGGACCAGTGCATCAGTATTTATTTTAAGACCTGAGAATTTAAGAAGTAATTATACAAACAATGCAAAAAAATAAACATGATTAAAAATCAGGTTTAAGATTTAAGCCAACCTATTGGCAGGCTCTAGCCAAAGTAGCTGATCCCTCCTGCACTGTCACTTTCAGTGAGGTATTTTAACCATCTCCTGAACAGGACCTCCTGCAGGGAGGAGAATCGACTAATCCAGAGGAAAATTAACCCAGGAAGAACGGAAGAGAGTCTTCAGGCAGAATCACCTGATATCCCTCACAACTCAATCGCGTTAATTGACAGAGACAGCATAAGCATAAAGCATGGTGGAGACTGAGGAAGAATCCAACATCAGAGCAGAAATGTACCCGAAGCATCTCACATTGAGACAGCTTTAATAAGTCACCAAAATACATCCCAAAAAATCAATCTATAGGAACAAAGATGTGTAAGTATAAAAATCTGAGAGTTTCAGGAAACACAAGTTACAACTAGCAAATTTGATAAACCACAACAAAACAAAAGCAAGTTCCACTACTTGAATATAATAAGAAACAGTAAGATTGGTACCAGCTGAAGTGTTCAGAATTCAGATGTTATCCTCTGCTTCACTGGAATTACTCACATAATCTGCAGTTAACAGCAAGTAACACATTCACAGCACTGCCCACATGATCTGTGTATATTTGGGTACCAACAATCAGGCATTCAGATCCCTTAAAACACCTAGAGCTTCAGACTGGGAAATAATTCAGCCACCATCCCATTTCAAGGCTTTGTCCACCTTTGAAGACTTTATGGTTCCCCTGAATTCAATGCCATAATTCACATCTTCATTTTATCCTTTCACAAATTCTCAGGTTCTACAGACACACACCCTTCTTTCATGTGGTTTCTCTTTAGTCAAATTATGCCATTTCTCCTCAGTTGATAAAGCACAGTAAGTTCCTTCATTAAGGCCACCTGGTATTAAATATGCTGGAAATTAAAGGAAGCTCTTCTACTGATTGAGGCTCTAAGTAAAGTCCATCAACCAAAAGCATAGAAGGAGAAGTGAAGGTGTTTTGTGTACAATGACTCTCAATTACAAATTACTTTTAAAATATTGCAAATGGTGTTTCTGCTAGAATATGGATGAAAATAATTGTTCTCATCAAAAAACAATTAATAAATACAGGGGAAATGATTGTATGTACTTCCCATAATCTGTCAATCACTTCTGTAGCCTTAAAACAAAATGGAATGCTTACATAACAAACATTACTGTTCTGAGAACTTGGTTATCACATTCAAAATCTACCACTTGGAAATATGAACTGTTTACAACTCTAAAAAGTCAACAGTAACCTGGGACTACATACTGATGTTATTTGTGAACACAGTATACCTCCTCCATTCTAGTTTTTATCAAACTTTTTCTCCAAGGAGTCATTAGCACATATGAACTCAGTATGTAAGCAGGAAAAATTACATAATTTGAAAGCCAGATGACTTCCTGAATGCAAAGGGAGAGTAAGTAGGAAATTGATTGCAGGCCTTCCCTTGCAAAAAAAAATCCAACCACATTCACAATGGCACACCAGTGACAAATTGGGTGTTTCATGCTCTGATCCCATTCTTTTCCTACTAGACCTGGAAAAGATGCTTTGGGAGATGCTGCCTTGACCAAAGGATACCATTTATCTGAGTCAGTTGCTTCAAGCCTTCAGAGGTGAATGCCTTGGTCAGCCAGCCATCAGCCAAGCCCTTCGGTGGGCTGACCCTTTCAGAGTAGTGACAGAGTAGGTTTTAGACAACACAGCATGCCAACCAAACTCCATGCCCTGCCTGGAGCACCACCTGTGCCTCCCAACAAAGTTGCTCTCCCTGCACTGGGATCCAAGTCCAGCACATCAGTTTCTACAGCAGTAGGTTATTTGCCTGGACACTGGTAACAGAGTGACAATTCAGCCTTGAGATAAAGAACTGTCTACCAAATATTCTAACACCATTATCTCTCACCTTTCCTTTTGCTAAAGCAGTACTAGAGAGGTCTGCATCACAAAGCAAAAACCCGTGCCTCTCCAACAGAATCTTCAGCCCTGGCAATCCTCTTTTTTATTTAGTTCTGATTAAAAACAAAGTGCCACTGATAGTAGTCTTCCTGTCTGAGCCGAATAGCATTTTTACCCAATGTGAAAACATACCTTCAAGGTACTTAAAATGGCACACTGACATATATTTCAATAAACAGCAACTGGACCTTGTCATAAGAAATTGTCACCTGGCCAGAGTTTTAAAATTATAGCAATCCAGGCAACACAGTAAACAACAAGAACATTTCAAGCTCTTTGTCTTGTTCATTCTTCCTTACAGCATTTTTCTCACGTGAGCAGTCAAGTCTTCTCTCATTTCCCTCTCTCTCACTCTCCCATACTAGCTGTAATTCTAGCCACTCTGGTGAGAACAGAACAAACCTGTAATAAAAATATTTCTGAGTACTAAAATGTCTGAGGGTATGTTAAAGGTGCATTTATCACTACAGTTTATCTTCTGTAAACCCAAGCTAACACTTTTACTCACAGTATGCTAAGCCACAGTAGTCCTATTTAAAACATTACTTGAATAATAATCTATATGTTATTGCTCAGCTGTCATAACTGCAACAAGAGTGAGTCTAAAACCACAGTATATGTTTCAAATAAAAACTAAATGCTAATCTGTATGTGGAAAAAAGTTCAGTCGTTTGTCAACTTAGGCACTTACACTATAGTTCTGAAAAAGAAAAGAAAAATATTTCAAGTGCTGAAGACTAACATTATTAAATTACTGCACTACTCTTCCACTTTCTCAAAATACAGTTTCTTTGTATATCATTCCGGACCTATTCATGTCATTCATTCAGGAATCATAATATTTAGTCTCTAATTCTTTCTCTTTTGAACATCTGCTATTTCATCTGCATATTATTATCATGCCTAATAGAGAATATAAGGGTAAAAAACAGGGCAAGAGCAAAACAAGGCAAGAGCAAACAAACTGTTTGCTTATAGGGGAATTAATTACCTGCTTTAGAAAGATATAATTTTCAGAGGACTACTGATTCAGCATCCCTGAAAATGCATGAAACAATTTATATACTACTGTTACTGTTTTAATATTCCTAGATATTAAGTACTGAAATGAACCACTGAAAACAGCACTACTCTAATATAGCAAACAATATTTTCTCAGCAAATCAAAACTACACTGTTTTTTGTCTATGATGGCTTTCTCAAACACATCATTCTCTGGGAGAAAGCCCACCCTGACATCTGACTAAATCAAGCCAAGTAATCTCTAAGAAGTTGGCTCTTGCCAAAATTAACTGTGCAAGCAGCAGGTCAGCACACAACTGCAAATTATTTTTTCAGGATGTTGCAAGATGTTTATTATACTAACATAAAATTGACTATGTTGCTAATGACCTCTTAAGTGATAATTTAAAATTAAATGTTTTAATATTTTAAAACTCCTGTTAGGCATCATTTTAATTCACATTATAAATACTGCTTATCCAATCTTAGTCAATAAATAAATAGGACAGGAAGACACCAGAATCAAAGTTAGGAGGTTTGTTTTATAATATCCTGTTACATCTTCCAAGATAAAATGAACCAGACACAGAGAATATACTCAGTAAATTCCATGTTCCTCAAGCTCCACTTGCATTTTTTTAACAACTTGACCTATCTGAAGGAGAATCATGCCTTAAGATCAACACAGCATGTCTTCATATATGACTGTGACACATTTGGGTGATCCTTTATTTGAGGATCTTTAAAATCATTGCAATGAATGTCCACATCCTTGCTAAGGAAATAGAAATTTATTTGCTTTTCCTGGTTATCTTTCAGAGTCTATGAAAGTAGTCCACTAAGTATTTCTGACTACTTGTGAGACCTGTATTTACAACCTCTGGTTTAAAAATGGGCATTTGCACTTCACTCATTATTTTGAGATATAAAGATAACCCTCAGCAAGTATTTAACTTAAGTTCAGTCATCATAAAACAGCTCACTCCTGAGCTCCTTGCTTCAAGAATAGTAAGAATTTGGAATTCTAAATATGAAAATCTGCTCCCTTGATAAGATGGGACTTTATGCCAGATTTTCAGTCTACTTCAGTCTTTACAACAGAGTTAATTGGGATAAGAATGTGCGGCAAAAGCTAATTCTACACTTATCTAATGCAAACAATCATTTATTCAAAGTTTCTTACATTTCTTAAAAGTTCTTGTACTGTCAGCTGAATAGAGAGAATTTTAACACAGTGAAGTTGTTGGTAAAATTAACTGACAAGTATTTGTAGAGTAGCTAAAGGTAAAATCTAAAACAAAAGAACACACGATAACCAAGCATTATATACCTTAGTTGCTTCTAGAAGTAATGAATAGGGAATAATCATGATGTCTAAGGAAATGCCACTTGCAACTGAAGCTTTTCTTATATCTGTGGTAGTGCTAAACACTTTCTCCTATATGAACCATGCACTAATGTGTGATCTCTGAGAGCAACTTCTTCAAAGCCGGAGTGCTCTGTAGAACTTCTCTTCTGCACCTGAGTAACATTCGCATGAAATTTATTGAGTCTTCCACATTTCTGAGATCTGCACTTCATAATAAACCCGATTGTTACAGGCCTAGTTAAAAGTTGGAAGAAAACATATACAGACACACAGCATGACTTTGCAAAGTCATTTCAGTAAGAAACTAGGCTAAAAACTGCAATTATAATTTGAAAAGTTACACTTCCTTCTCTGGAACACCGTTTTTTACTTTACTTACCTGTCAATATGTGCCCATAGACTCTGCTAGTATCCAAACAAAACTGCTTCATTAAAATCTGAAAATGCTACTAAGAAATCTTGCTGGGTTTTTTAACCCTAGACATACATTCCAATATTCATACGCCTCAGTAATAACACATTATGTAAAAGTGAGTGTTACATATATACTTTCTCGGTCAAGCAGAAAGATTTTTTTGCATCCCTTTGAGTGTGAATCCCTGCTGCTAACACATTACTTAACATTTAGGTCAAAAAAGTCCTGGAAGGTCCTAAACTTGAGCAGAGAAAGGAGAGGAAACAGACAGTGCCGCAGTTAAGCAAGCCAAAGAACACAACCACGACAGGACTGTAGAAGATAAGGGCCCAGCAAACGCACACGGGAACGCTCAAGGTTATTTGTGCTGTAACAGTCAGAGATGATATTACTCCATTTTCTGCAACGTACTTGGGCATGATAACGACACACCAGTGCTGCCACCAGCACAACACCGCGCGATGTTAACCGAGGATGGGATTGATGCAGATGTCTATCAGAGGGACTGTCAAGGTTCCGAGAACACCAAGTCCTTAAATGCCATAACTGGCCCCACCTGTGATGCCCCACAACAGGCCCAGGAGCCATTTCAGCTCAAGGCTGTCCCCCAGTTCTCGGTTGAGCTCTGTTGTTGGCATCTCTGGGCTCAGACCCTGCTCTCTGCTGCTCCTGACCTTCTGACCAGGCTTACCAGATCAACATCAGGACCCGATTCACCCGCTGGTGCCTGTAACAGAGCCTCGGCCCCCCACTCGTCCTCCCACTGACACCTTCTGCAGCTCCCCAGCAAGGGAGGTCATGGACCTCCCGAGCAGGCACAAGCACACGCTCATCACAAATGATAAAAAGAAGTTGGGGAAAATTAATGATCAAGTAACTCTCAAACAGCACAATGAATAACTTCTCTATGTCGCCAAGAGCAGGGATGAGGAGGTTACTCTGAAACGCTGAATCAAACACTATCAGGCCAGTACTGAGGCAGCAAACTGAAAGATAAGGACCAGCCCAAGGCCCTGTAATCAGGCTTCTCTTGGGCAAGATGACAACAATGACTTCATCCCACTGAGGGGAAAACCCTGCAGACCAGTGCAGGACGAGGCTCACCTGCAGGACAGACTATTCAAACCAGTGATGACCCTACCAGGCGGCTGAGTGCGTTATGAAGTAATAACTGGCACGAGAAAAGATCCCTGAGGGGAGGCAAAGCAGCAATGAAAACTAATGATCTGCACAGTCTACACAGTTTCAAACAAAACAAGGGCCTATGCTGGCAACAGTGCTCTGCATGCAACAAAACCCTATGTAATGTTTCAAAACAGAGTAAAAACAAAAAACTGTTTCAAGACAGTTTGCAAGACAAAGCAGATCAATGGCTTGCCACAACTGCTCAAGTTCATTGATGATATGAAGAGAAAGTGTTCACGAAAGGTAAGCCAGGGTACCAGCACTCACAGGGTGCAACAGGCAGACTGAAGCTCCTCTTTTTCACAATTAATATTTTGCCTACTATATGTGGTTCTTCGTTTAAATAATAACAGTTTATAATGCGGATGATATTACTTTCCTCTCTGGTACTTTCTCCTTGTTAGGAAGCCAAGAAGGGAAAATAAGGTCGTGTGAGGAATGCGGTGAGGAGGAAAAGAAATACAATGCCTGTACATCTAGAATAAAGTTTATGGATAACAGTAGATGACCTATGAAAAAAGAACATATAAAACCACCATACGTAAATGAATGCAGACTAACCTGTCCTTTGAGATTTCAAATTAAATATTGTTCATCTGCCTTTGTAAGCATGCCACTGCCACACCTCTAAACAGTTACCTGCTTCTGCAGACCTATTTAATTTCCATCTTATCCAAATCAATCGGCATCCCTTAAGTTCCAGAGCTTTTTTTTCCCTTTTTTTATGTTTTTGGGTTTTTCTTTTTTATCAGTAGTCTTTTTATGTTATTATGAGCTTATCTTGCAATCTATGAAGTGCCTTTTTTAGACCTGTTCCTGCTAATCTAGAGGGGACCACATCACACTCAGACCCACTATATTCAGGGCACTTTTTTATTGATTTCCCAAACTATTTGCCTTCCCTTTTTACCTACCTTTAAGAAAGACAAACTCAGAAGAATTAAATTTAGTTTAGGAAAGATAAGCTCTAACTTCAAAATTTACCTTAGCCCTCTCAAAGTATTTCACAAACTTAGTTCATGAGAGTAATTTGAGAACAGGTTAAATTGGAAACAGACAGCGCAGTCCTCACACTAAGTCTTCACAGATTCTGTATACGTTTCTGGCTTATTACCTGTTCATTAATGCTGGCTGGTTTTATTTAAGCATTTTAATGCATTTATAAAAGCAGAAACAGCTACAGAAGGAATATAGCTAACAGTACTACAACATTTCAACATATTTTTGAAATTACAATATATGCATTTCATCACTTCTGATTTTACATGTGACCTCTCTGAAAAATAAAGAATATATCCACTACAGAAAATATGCTACAATTATAGAGAAAAGGCCAACAGTCAGGTGTACATTATTGATATAATCGTGTAACAGTTGTACATAATCTAGGTGTGCATAATTATCGCCTGTAATAACTATAAAAAACAAAACTCTTCCTTAGTTTTAATGATTGACTCACCAGAAAAAAATTACATAGCAATCTTTACATAGTCTTAGGTACAGTTAAGGTAAAAAGAATGTGCAAGAGGTATTATTGCTGTACTACTTCTAAACTCCACATTCTGATTTTTAATACTTTAAGTTCAAATATTTGACAAAAATGAATTAAATATTTTTGGATCATACCAGAACATATTAAAAATAAGCCTAAATTTTTTAGATAATATTCTTTTTTTATATAGTCACATATCATTCAACAGATTGTCAGATTATCTGAACACTGGAAGTTTTAAAGCCCTGTAGAAGAGAGAACCAACTACTGGAAGTGCCTACACCCAAACACACACTAAACAGTATGATAACAGCCTCTATGCTTTTTTAATTGCACACTCATTTGTACATCAAATATTTAAAAAAAAATAAGGTCTTTAGATTTAGTGGAATGAAAGACATGAAAACTGTAATTCTGTGGAGATAGGATTTCTTGTTGATATTTAAAACTGCAAATGGAGGAAAAAAAAGTTACCATCAAACTGATAATCAGAGGAAAAAGTTGAGGTTGACCTATACAAGTTCACTGCAAATTAGAGATCTTTTCCTGGGGGCTTTGGGCCACATCTAGGCAGCAAGAGACAGACAAGTCCTACCAAGAATGCATCAGAGACTCAATACTTGCAAAAATCTGTATGCAGAAAGATCAGAGCTTCCCTTTTTCTTTGACAGAGGAGAGGCCCCAGCTTTCATGCTTTTCTGGCAAGTAGAGGGAACATGGCCAACTTTCTTTGCATTTGCTGGCCAAAAGCTGAGACAGTCTCTGTCTCAATTCAAACTTTAAAATCTTTATTGGGATGCATATGGTTGCTCACAGAATAGAGCTTTGTAAGCAAGATGGGTAAGGAGGAAAACCAGGAGACAAAAGCTATCTTTTTTTTTTTGTTTTCAATTATCCATTGATTTCTTTGAGTCAAATGCACCTAAAATGTACGGGAGAGTTTTGTTAAGTGTAAGTTTAAGCAAAAAGAAGCAAGTGAAGGGTTTGTTGGCTTTTTTGTGTGTGTTTGTTCAGAACTTTCCGCTCTTTTAAAGTGTCCTCAGAGCTCTAATGCTGTCATACCAAACAATTTTCACTGCTTTAAATCTGTGCACACACCTTCCTCAGATATTTTTACAGCGCTCCCACTAAGTCGTAAGTCAATTCTATGCAGCTTTCTATAAAGCCTCACGGTTGAAATGAAGTTCAGGAGTGCACTGAAGCTGCTGTACCGGATAATACTGTGCTGTACCACTGTATTTGTGGTATGTTTTCTTTTGTCCTCGGAAATTTTAGCCTCAAAAACACCTTTATGTACCCAGCCAATAGGACAACTGCCTGTTAAGGATAAACATTTTTGTTATCAACTTGCATAACAGAATAAAGAGGATATGGAACAAAAAGGGATGACACAAATATGGAGGCAAACTTTGGGCCAAGTAGAATGACATTTGCAAATTTTAAGAGAATACATAAACTTGCCTCTTGTGAAAGGGTAGAAGTGAAGACCTTTGGAAAACCCTCTTCTATGTCTCTGCCTCTCTACCATTACTGTGCATATCAGGTAATAAAACTCCAAATAGATGTTATGATCTGAATCCTGAAAGAGAATTCAGGCAGGCATATTAGTCTAATACACAGACATTTGAAAGATGTTACTGCATATTTTAACACTGACCTGTTTTATAGCCTGCTGTCTAGGGAACTGCCTATTTCTACAAACCACTGCTGAACCTGGCATGCAAATCTAGAATCACAGTTCGAATAGTATGAAGAATTAATTTCTAAACAGCCCTCACAGTATTGCTAATTCTTACAGTCATGTACTCAGCAAGGCTCTGTTTTTTTAGAAGTCCCTAGTCATACTATTATATAATTGCTTATAATCTCAGCTCTAAAAACAGATCCTTTAGTTATAAAAACAAGACAAAAATGGGAACAAAAAAGGTTTAAGAATTTTAAGGCAAAAAGGAAGGTCCCACATTTACTACTTTAAGCCATACCAATCATAGAAGGGGAAGGATAATTAGGATTTGGTACTTGATGCTCTGAACAGTTGGTGCTGACAACACAGTTTTCATAATAAAATCAATTTGTTGGCATGCCCCATGGATCTGAATGACTAGGAAAAAAACAGTGAAAATACATTTCAGTTGTAGATATCACCCATTTATTAATACAACATATTACCCACTCTTTTTTTCCAATTCTACCAAACATAATCTAAAGTTTTAGTATTTCTTTATCTTGGTAAAGTAGAAGGACCATTTACACCCCAAAATGTTCTGATTTCTGAGTTATTCCTATTCTTTTATACAAAATTTTAAACAATGGTCCCTATTTTCCCTGATCTCAAGATATCTCTTATTACAAAGAAATAAGAAGTTTTAAGACAGAGTTCCAGAATTTGCTTCACTAATACGATCACAGCAAGCAAAACATTCTTCCAAAAAGCGTTCATAATTGAGTGACACAGAAATCCAGGTAAAACATTTGCCATAGCTCAGAATTTGTTGGAATGAGAAAAAATTTCAGCTGACCACTAAGAACCAAAAAAAGGCATTTAAGAGACTCATAAAACCCCTCTTGCTCATTGGCCTAAGCTAACAGTATAAAAGAATATTCTTTCTTTATAGCAACCCCAAAATATTTCCATGACACAAATTTAATCTGTGCAAATAGATGGGCAATTGACAATAATCTGCTTAACACAAACAAGAAAGGACAGTACTAACATTATATTATTTCTCAACAGCAAAAGTGGCTGCTAAAGCTTGATTTTTAATGACCACAACATTCTTATACCAGGGTACTATATATATACTTAACTTCTATTTTATTTCAGAAAATCCAGATGAGAATGGAAACAACAGAACACTGCATTTTGGGATTCAACTGTATTTCCAAACAAGTTTAAACTCTAGATCTTCATCTGCAAATGTTTTCTGGGTAAGTTCCAAGAAGGCTACTTTGGCTTAGTTAAAAACCACGTTCCTCTTCAACCTACTGAAAAAAAACCCCCACCAAATAATTAAAAATAAATAAACAATTCTGTTTCATGCTGCAACCATGTAGTGGAATCTAGCTGTACAGTCTCTGAAATCTGTTTTAACTAAGGGGTTAAAAGGCATTAAGTATCACAATGAAAACAACAGCACCCAATGTTACACGGATTTGGGCTAAGCTAATGTAATTTCATGAGGTTCTGAAACAGTGATAGTTACCGTCTAAATTTTTCCAACAAAATAAAAGTTAAAAAAGCTATAATTGTACTTAAATATGTAAATTACCCAGGCTAATGATTTTAGGAATGCCTCTAAATGGGATTGTCATGGAGGTTTAGTAAACGACACACATGTGAAATCATCCATTTTTGTAACATTTCTCCATATTTCATTTCTATGTCTACTGAGTGAAAACCATCACTGAAACGGAACTTCTTGCTTATACTTTGCTGAATTAAAGCACAGAATAAGAGCAGATGTATATTCAAATTTATTATAACAGCAACATTTTGAGTGGCTATTAAGACAAAAATATTGCCAACATAAACAGGTGTCCAACTGATTTTATTGTTTCTATTTTTGTTGTCTATTCCATAAACAGATTATTAAGAAAAGCAAAAACAAAACAAACAAGAAGGTGCAATCAAAACAAACAAAACAGAGGTAATTCTGCAAGATTCACCCCTTTTTGTTCATCCACTTTGTTCTTTTGGGGGAAAAATGCAAACAACAGATTATTCATGCTACACTGAAAAACTTCAAGGGCTCTAAAGGAGCCATATCAAGAAATATTCTTCATCTAAAAAATGCAAGAAGTAGTGCAATAATGCAGAAGTACCATAAAACAAAAGACTTCAAGAAGCATTATCTGCCTGGTACCATTTGACACCTTTGCCACTCAATATGTCCCGGGAAAGCAGCCTGCAGTGTAGCTGAAGAGAAAACGTAAATTTCAGAACCAGAGAGGCAGCCTGTTGTCAGCCTCTCCTGCAGGCAGAATTCAAGGGGTTCCAGCCTTGCATAGATATTCCTCTATATTTACTGCTCCCCATAAGCTTGTTGAACTAAAACAGGTGCACATTGATCAGAAACTTAAAGCTTTCACAAGAAATACCTGCAGACAGATTATTTTCCCACAGCTTTCAGCAGAAACAATGCACGTACTCACAGAACATCTGATACGCTCAGTGGAAGTCACTAAAAGTTTGTCTTTTTCTAGAAAAAGTTAGAAAAATACTAACCAATTATTAGATATGTCTGCCCACCAATGCAACTATCTGATTATAAGTGTATTTTAACATACTTGTCCAAACTGAACAATAACTAATTGGTTGAAAATCTATCTCTGAAAAACGTCAGAGTATGAAAATTACCGAAAATTAGAACTGAAGCAGAATACCATCTTCAAAACACAATTCAGTCTGGCTACTAAAACACTGGGTTTTCTCGTTCCCTTGCAATTTGGTACATAGCTGAAATCCAAAACAATTGTAGCAACCCTAAAGGAGCTAAAAAGGAGGCATTCATGCCAGAAAGTTCCTCAAGAAGAAATCTACAGGTTGTTTTTTGATGTGAACTGTTGGTAGTGCACAAAGCAATAGCTGTTCTGCTATGAGTCCTTTTTATCTTGCTAAATTCCAAAGGGAAACCAAGTTGGTTTTCCCTTAAACACTGCTGAAAGGTATTTGTGCCACTACAGAAAGAAATTAACCTAATCCAAGCAACAAAGTTGTGTATTAGGAGTAAAGGAATGCATCATGACAATGTTTGAAAGAAGATGCAGTGTAACAAAAACCTCAAATACCAAAGATCACTGCAGCAGCATTTTTGCTGTATGCTGTAGCACAGACAGAGAAAAAACTGTGGGAGGAGAGGTCTCACATCAGAGCATTGTCTGAAACAGCAGACAGCAAGGTCCTACTACACAAGGCAAGGTCAATGCAACTGGAGAGTCATCTGTTTAAGAAAACGCACTATTATTAGATGCAAGTTATGCAGCACTTGTGCATACTAATAGAATAAAACCATTATCCCAAAAATAAATGTTTTCAAATGGGAGCTTCAACTTTGCTCTCAGCATTTCTATTTTTTGTCTCACGTTTAAAACACTGAAATAAACAACATAAGGAACACTGAAAATATCCAAGCATTTAATTTTTTAATTACTTATGAAATGTTACAACTGACAAATACAATAATATATTCAATTTAATAAGGAGGCTCCACTGAAAATGTTGTAACAAATTATTAAACTTTACTTACTGACAGTAACATAGAACAAAAAGTAGGCCAGAGTTGACAGCCTATTTAAACTATTATGATGTGCCTCAGAGTACAGTGAACAAACATTACAGTAACTACTGGTCCATAGAATAGGCTTCCTTGTACAAGACTCAAGTCTGCAACGTCTCCATACTCAAAGGCTACACCAAATATATACCAGTTGTGGATGTAAAGAATGCAGAGGACAGCTCCATGGAGCACCTCACATGCCATAAGGGGTGTGTGTGTCCCTGCTGCTTTAAATCATTTACTGAATGAGCTGGTATTACCTACGGCACCTTCGTTGACACTTGATAAACTAGACCAATGTAGAGGGCTCTGGCAGAAGGATAATTCTAGTGGAGAGTTGAGCTCATTCCTTCTAGCTCTTGTAGTTCACCAGTTTTCAGTAAGTGATGGCACATATAGCTCTTGCTTGAACATGTTGCATTATTTATGAATGACTGGGCAGTTAAGAAGAGGGTACTGTGGATGGCCTAGTTTAAAATCAGTGACATTAATTATGTCTTGCACAGAGATGTCAGCATGACTGAGCATATGAAACCAAAGGACCAGACTTTGATCCCACAGCAATATATTTACAAATTAACTTTGTTGTTTCAAGTAAAACCAAAATTCTGTGCCTCAATACAGAAGAAAAATCTTAGAGACCTCCCAATACAGGAAATTCATAGAAAAAATGTTACCACTTTATCCTCAGGTCTTAAACACGAGTCTCACTTCAGCAGATGAATGTTTTGCTCAAAAAAATCCAAGAGTGAAATATGACCAATATCTGGCAGAACCAGGACTACGGAAAACCCCACCCACAAGCAGATATATGTATAGGTTTGCCAAGACAAATAAAGCAGTGTGCAGAGTAAGCTGGACTGCTCTCACATAATATGTACTCAGTCATGTAGGTCCTCAAGTACACGTGCAACAACTCTCTTCTAAGTGATTAAGGCGGCTCAAGAAGGGACAGAGTTAATCTAAGGAAAAACATGGATTTCGTGTTAGCATGCTAATAGCTTTCTCAAAGAGAGACGTGTTGCAAAGTATTATTTACAAATTAATCAGACTGCATATTAAAGGTACAGACGGCCATTAACCTGCTGTCTGCATAATCAAACGATAGTCATTGCTCAGATGAAACCATCAATGGCAGCATTGTGAACAGGCATGAGAGTAAGTCTGTCCACGCTGGAGCTGTATGATTTGTTCCAATGTTTCAGTTACTGATATTTTCAAGAAGTATATAAAATAAATAAAAAATTTATTACTAATAACACTTACCATTGTAATTTATAAAGTTTAAGAGTCATAGTCATGACCCAAAATCCATTTTGTGGTAAGTGCTGTAAAAACATTACACAAAATGACAACCCTTGTTCTGGAGCGTGGCCTTCAGTGTTTTAAAAGAAGACACTCTTCAAGAAACATTTTTGTAAACATGCAGGTAAATTAAACTGATCACTAAAAAAACCCTTAATTTTAATGCTTAATGAAAAAAATCCCTATGCAAATCATGGACTTCTAATGAAATAACAGATTAATTACTTTTTGCCTCCTTTATAACTGAAGACTATTTTAACTAATTCTCATTTCAGATCCAAAAACTATTGATAAATTACACCTGCTCTTCTCAAAAAAAAAAAAAAAAAAAAGGCTGGTAACTTGAGCAAGATGTTTCCAGTGGTTGTAAATCTACAACCCTTCACAAACAGTCACAACTGTCACTTTTCAATATGTACCTTGGATTTTGGTGCAGGTTCTAGTCACTGGTGGATCTTAGCCTGCATATTTCTCTTAACTAAAACAGCCCTTTTGATACAAGAAATACTCTTTTCTATCGGTACTTACAAATAGAGCTCAGATATTTTCATTACATTCTTTTGGATAACCTAAATTTAGAGAATTTATTTTTCTCATACTAAAAACTCCCAAATCTCAAATTATCTTATCATCTCTTTCATGAACTTGTTCTATGATCTCCAGTAAACAGAGCTTTCAGAAGCTTTTCATTCTGCAGTAGGGCTTTCATGTTTCTTGATCTAAAAGTTTTACTTTGTGGTGGATTTTTTTTTCCTTCTTAATTGTTGGAACTCTGGTTTGAACACCACACTTTCATCAGACAAGATGCATCACATTAAATTTTTGTTAACTGAGAGGACAGGAACTGCACTGCCTGGTCTGCAATCACAAAGTTTTAACAAAAAATTTCTTAACATGTATGAAAACAGGGAAGAACACACTACAGAATCTGAGAGTAATATCTCAATATGGCAGAACAAGAATGAAATCTATTTAGATGACTAAGAGAGAAAGATTTTTAGTAATCCTCTGCCAATTTACGTAGATTGGACATGCTTTTTAAGTCCTGGGAGTTTCTCCATCAAGCACTTCCTAATACACAAAATGTTGTATCTCTTTCTGATTTCACCTCGTCTCACTGCTCACAGACTTGTTTAGGTGTTCTTGTAACGATCACAAACATCAGTTGTTTGTTGTTGACTTTTCAGGGGATGAGATACCACAGACCAAAGATGATTATTTGTAGATAGAAGCACATGCCTTCTTAAACTACATAATGGTCGCTGCTTTGCAATGATTATTAAGTGGCTTCTTCATAATTGGCAGCTTCTCTGATCTTCTTTCAAATATACAAACATAAAGGATTGAAATACTTAGCAAACACTTGTCATACAAATATAGAAGATTCAAGTATTTAGCAAACTTTTTGCCAAACTTTTAGCAAACTAAATACAACAGCAAGACCAATTCTGCTCCTCACACAAATGCCTCACTATGAAAAAAACCATTTTACTGTTCCTTGAAGTACAGTCGATTCTTCAGGCATTTCTCTAGCACTCTTAACCCAGCTCTTAAACTTCTTTCATCAGAAGCCCAGTCTGCAGTCACCTGTCTAGGCTCTCCTCTGTATCACCTGTGCTGGTGGCATCCCAAGAGCATGCAGCAGAACGCACAAGCATCGCACCTAGACACCTTGGTCCTGATTCTACAAACACTTCAGTGAAACTACTTCTGTAAGTGTTTGCAGATTTTGAGTCATTGTAACTCAACGACCCTTCACCAAGTGGGGCAAAGAGAAGTCTGGAGCTGGAAGGAATGCATTCGCGCCTTCGTGCCTGGGCGCCAGGGCCTGCACCACCTGCAAGGAGCGCTTAGAGCCCGCAAGGGGAGCTTGCTGAGACCCACTGAGTGCACTCTTGTCGCTTATAGCCACAGGATCCTTCCAACACCACATCTCCGACGAACTGCACTACTTCTGGACTACAATTTGCCAGACTCTAAGGTAAAAAATTGTTTGTACAATCGCAGTGGAAGAGAGAAAGCAAGTGGAAGAGAGCATGTAGGATAAGGGCAACCCAAGCGAAACCGATTTGCTTTTGCGTTCGGGATTTTCTCGACCCCTCCCGGAGGCAGGCGGGGAGCCCTGCAGCCGAAGGTCAGGCGAGGAGGGCGCGGGCAGCGGGTCCTGCCGGCGCTGTCGAACATGGCCGAAAGCGGAGCCCCCGCCCGCCCCCGGGCTCGGCCGCAGCGGGCAGTCCTCCGCAACCCCCCGCCGGGGCCAGCGGGGCCGGAGGAGCCGGGACCCTGCCCCGGGGAGCCCCCGGAGGAGAGCCAGCCTCGCTCAGGAGTCAGGGAAAGAGCCCGGGAAAGCGGGAGGGGGCGAGCAGGGGACGCACCTTTCAGCGTCCCCCCGGCATCTTCTCCTTCTCCTTCTCCCTCTCCTCCTCCGGTTGGCCCGTGGCTCCGGCGGCGGCGGTGCCTCGGTGGCGGAGCGGTCTGCGGGACGGAGCCGCCCCCGCCTCGCCGGGGCTCCACGGCCGCCGCTGCCTGGGGCGGCGGAGCGAGCGAGGCGCCTTCCCCGGCGGGCCGGGGGCGGGGGCTGCGGGCGGGGACCGCCCCGCCGGGCCGGGCAGGGACGGGGGGAGCCGGGGAGGGGCAGGGGCAGCGCCGCCGGCTGAGTCAGCCGCGCTCAGAGGGCGCGGGGCCGCCCGCCAGGCTTGCCCCGGGACCGCCCCCCCTCGGTGGTGGGGAGCGGGGTTCTCCCTCCGGGCAGCTGCCCCCGGGACGGGTCGCTGGGATCATCCCCCGCACACGCGGCAGGCGGGATGCGGCAGCCCCGCTCCCACAGGCACCGCGGCGAGGCGGGCGGCTCTCCAGCCCCGCGGCAGCGCCGCCGCTTCGCTGCCTCGGGGGGTGCGCGGTCCGGGGCAGCTCCGGCCGCTCCGGGCGGCGTGTGGAGCGGCGTCCGGCAAGTGCGGCGGGTCACCCCGCCGGCAGCAGGGAACTGAACCGCTCCCTCCGGCTCCCAGTGCGCGCCCCTGCTCGTAAAGGACCAGGCGGCCCCGCTGAGGGGGATCCCCGAAGCCCAGGAGCGCCCCGGGTCCCGTCCCGCCGCTGGGCACTCTCCAGCTGGAGCCCTAGGAAGAGCTTCCTCCTACCTCCCGCAAACGGGCGAGCCGGCCGAGCCCCGCAGCCCCGCGACCCCTTTTCGCGGCTGGACGCCCTCCAGCGCCACCGCCGTGCGCGCCCCCCGAGCGGGGGCGAGCCGGGCCTGGCTGTGTCACCGCATCGGAATGTCGGCCCGCGCCCCCGTCCCCCGCGCTGCTCATCCCCCGCAGCGCCCTGGGCGCGGAGCGGAGCGCGGGAACAGCCACTGGGATCGAGGAGCATCATCTCCCGGAGCCTGGGGAAGGGGAGGGGAACGCGGAGTTGTTTCCATGGGCGCTGCGGAAAAAATGCGGTTTGGGAGAACTCAGTAGTGCGTTTTTGCCTACGAGCTTTTCCATAAGGAGTACAAGAAGGAAAAGAGCCTCGTAAACTTCCAGTTTAAAGGAAGCATTCTCATTTTTTAAACTGGCGAGAGTTGATCATAGATAACACGGGTTTATTTAGGACATTTTTACGTGAAGGGCAACGATTCTCATAACAAAGGTATGTGGGGATTGTGTCCCAATAAGGGGCTATAAAACTTACAGTTCATTTACTTCATTCTCTTCCAGTGCAAGGAACTCCTCGTACTGTTTTCTATACGACCGCTTCAAAGTCAGATTTATCCCTACATATTCTACTCCGTTACCTCAGCAAACACTCAGCGCCTCATTGCAATAGACTTGTGACCATAATACACGAGTATCGATGCCCTGTAGATAGTGATGATAACAGAGAAAGTCTATTAGCCACTAGTCTATTCAACAAATACATTAAAAAAGCCAGTGAAATTACGCAGTGGTGAGTTACGTATTTTCAAAAAGTTTATATGTTTTTGTTTGGATTTGTTAAACTAATTAGGACATTTATAGTGTGTTATATATTATATTTATTCACTTACTACTTCATGGCTTTACATTTATTATCTATTCTGACTCTTTCCATGGCTTACAGGTTCTGATTATTAGAATAGGAAGAAAAAATGCATCCACTATGGTAAAACACCTTGATATTTTTAACAGTGTAACATCTAAATCTTTTATTAAGAAATCTGAACTAATTCAGGTAATTAACTCATAATACTGAGCATTCTACACTGAAATACAGTACAGATTGGATAAAATCGAGGTCCTACGGAAAATTTAATATTCCCTTTGCCTCCAGCATGGCCTGGATTTCGTTCACTACATATAGTACCCAAAAAATGCCATAATACAATATTTTGCAAAAAGTAAAATTTGAGTAGTGAATCTTTTCCAATTCATGTTCTGTGTGATTTGTATATTTTTCAGTACTTTCATATATTTAGACACTGAATACTGGCCCAAAATACATTCAATTAATAATACTCTAGTGTGATCTACAATTTATTAGTGTCAGTTGCTTCATAACAAATCTTGGCAATAGGTTTTCAATTCTACAATACTGACAATAAACTATCCTCTAAACACACAGGCAACAAGAACCCTTCCATGGAAGCTTTTTCCAGTTTCTCTCTGCTTTTCCATTTTCTTAAGGAGTGCAGAAAAGTTACCATTGCATTATTCCAAGGGAAAAATATATATAATTTGTCTTTTACAGCGTCTTCACACTTTTTTTCAACTTGCAAAACTCCAACAATAAAAGATATCCCATACTGAAAAGAAAGTGATACTTTTTACAGGAAGGAAAATTTGGAGAAATCACTATATTCTTGACTTGCCAAAAGATTAAGGCATCTGTCAAACTTCAGGCACACATCAATGGGCCAACTTGGCATACCAGGGATCAATAATATGCTCAAGCACTTTGTTGTATTAAGGATTTCATTCCTGAGATCCAGCTCCTGACCTGGAAATTGAAGGCTTCCTTGTTTCACTTGAGACATTGGAAGATTATTTAACAGTAAGATTTTTGAACACTGTGAAAGGGACAAGTCAGATACAACAGTGGCAGGTGATATCTACAGAGTAATTAAATATCATTCCCTCCAGGATGACATTTGCTTCTGTGAATACTGTAGAAAAGAAGAAATTACCAGTATAACAAAGCTTCAGCACTGCTTCCTTTCTAAAATGTATTTATGCAATTAACAGTTGAAAAATTGCATCCCTGTAAAGCATTGCAGGATGAGAAAAATTTGAATATGAAGTAATAATGGTGCCCAGAAATATCTAATAAAGTAAGTTGCTACTTAAGATTTTCATGTGATTTCCTTCTTTTAAAACAAGTCAAAAACTACGCACAGATGATGAGAAAGATGAAACTGCATCCCAGCTACACATTTGCAGTTGAGACAAGGCATCTTCTTTCCATTCCAAGAGAAGTACATGATCCTCTGGGATGCTGCAAGCAGATTTACTTTGGGAAAGGCTCATTTCCTTGGTGACAGGTTAGAAAGCTGCCTGTTAGGATAGTTAACCCAGGTAATCTGTTTGCCTCCATTATGGTGAGATTCACCGGGTTTGAACCTTTCTCCCTGGTTATACACACAACAGAAATAATTCCCCTCAACCAAAGTCACTGACGTTTTTTCAAAATTAATTTGTTCCCAAGGTGGGAGAACTCTGAAGGCACCCAGACCTCCACTTTCTTTCGGGACTCCCATGCCCGAGCTTTACAGAAGTGAATTTTGAGCTGCCTGGCAACCTCAGTGCTATACAGATGAAGAAAATATTTTTTTGCTGAACTTGGCTCATGGGTCACAATTTCTTTTTAACATTCTCAGCCAAGCAGCTAGTGCCTTAAGAATGCTTCAGTTTTCCCTCCCATTGTCCATCAGCCCATCTCCTGTTTTATGAGAACTCGCTGTTAATCATCACACTGTACTACTACTCCATCAGGCTTGACAATAGAGAAAAACAACACATCCAGCTCAAATACAGTATTCATAGGCAGAGAAAAATACAGGACTTTCAGAACACATCGATGCGTCTTTTAGCTCTTTTATCAGCTAATAGTCTTCTACTGACCATGTATTTTGGAGTTTGGGTTACAAAATTGAGTTAGAGATGAACTTCAAAGTGATGGATAAATATTAAATTCCACACATTCCTGTGAGATGGTAAGTATTATGCACATTATACAGATGGGGAAACTAAAGCAATGTGAGTTTACTTGGTCAACTTTCCCATCAGGAATAAAAAAAAGTAACTACAGTGGTAGCATCAGTAGTAAAGAATACCTGGGGTTTTTCTGCGCTCACTCTGAACTGCACATCACTTGCATAAACCCTGCAGTATAATCTATAAAGGAATATTTTGTTTTCAATCGTGATACTATATAGCAATATTTTCAAACAATTTATTTAACAAATTACATAAAACACTGAAAGTATGCTTTTAATTTAAAAAAAAAATCAGCCAAAACGTTTTTCCTTGGGCTTTGCTCCAAAAGTCACCCTTCAGCTAGGACAAGCATGCACACATGGAAACAGAAATTCTAAAAGAAAATTAGAAACACATGAAAATAAGGACTGAGAATGTTTTCTTAACTGCACTCTGGTTTCAATACAGCAAAATTTTCATTGATTTACTAATGGATAGATTTTTTCTTGTGAAGTAACACACAGGCCTTATCTGAATTAATTCTTTGCTTCCATTAAACCAATTATCATCCTACAGAAGCACAGCCCACGGAGGCAGGGTAGTGACTGCTCTGTCAGGGCAGCTCAGCTCTCTCTATAAAGCACAACCCTACTGAAGTCATAAGGTGATTCCATCCTATGAGGAGGGTTTTTACAGAAAGTTTCCGTTAAGACAACTATTATTTTAGTAAGAGATAGATTTTTGAGGCTATTTATTATTGCTAGATAAATAATCACAACCAGTTGTGTTCTATACTGATTCTCAAAACAATAAGTAAATAATACAAACTACTTGAATTTCAGAAATTGTTTTTAAATTATTAACTCTGGACTGGAGGTTTCTTATGAAGCCTGCTATTCTATGAATGTTACAGCTTTGTAACTACATTACAGACTTAATGTTATTTTACATGATGTAATGTGAGGTGTTTTGCCTATCTGACCATTAAAACCATTACCAATCAGGGAGGCAATTCTGAAAGTTTCATGAACTTGCTCACTGACTTTCTGACATTTCAATTAGGAAGAAAAAAAATTAACCAGATAAAACAAATATCTTTTAAAAAAGACTGAAACAATGAGCTTTGGAATTGAGCTGTTTGACTTCCAACCATTAGTAGTCATCCTCCAATTAGTATTCAGCAGAGATACAAAAGATTTTGTAGTAACCATGAAAAAAACTCACACATTATTTTCAAATATCTCTAAGATAGAACATTTCTGATAAGGATAATTAATTATGCATATGGAATAATTGCATTATCACTTTTTTGGCTGTTCAAGTTTTAGTCTGAGAAATTTCATATTTCAGTGGAGTAACTCCTAAATATAGATCAAATTAAAGAAAGCAATTCACAGCTTAACTGTATTTCCATTGTATAATTTAGCTATATTTTTAGTATGCCATTATTTTATGCCATCATAAAATATGACAGTTTTTTAAAAGTTAGGAAATACATTAGAATGCAGGTCTTCAAAACATTGGAGCCATAACTCTTTTTTACTTCATATTACAGTTCAGGGACAATAGAAGTCTAATACTAGTAGTTGAATAAAGTTAATAAATTTAATAAAATTGAACACTATAACATAATTTTCTGTTAATTCTCCCTAGAAAAAAACCAATAAAACCCCAGAAGATGGAAAATACACAGCTATTAATTAATCTATGAGAGTTTATGGGTCACTAATAGTACATAAATATCAGTGATATTAAAGTGACAAGTAATAAACACATCCCAGATCATATTATACAGTCATGATGAAGAAGTATTGAGAAGCCTGCTTTATTACTTTCCTCATATAAAGTTCCTCAAATACACAGTAAAGTCTTTAATATATTTATCATGATAAAATGTATTGTTGCTTGCAAGAAATTGAATGGTCCAACCAGGGTGGAGTATTGTCCTGAGCACCTAAACAATAAAGTCTGATTTATGTAATCTATTACATATATCTGTCCATGTGTAAGGTCATTAACTGTTCAAGTTCATCTGATTAATCCTGTTGAACAGTATTTCTGGGCTTGTTTCTACTGACTGACATTTTCAAGGAAGCTTCACCCAAAGGGTAGTTCTTCTATTGCCTCATTATTGTGCCTTTAGTTTGAATACCAAATTATTATTGTACTCATGTACTTCATCTGCAAAACAACAAATGAGCTGACTTGCCTGTGCTCTGTCATCCCTTTAAAGAAGCAGCCAGGACAATGAGTTATTAATGTAATAAAGTATAAACCCTGTATTGTCTTTAACACTCGTATCTAAACAACAATTACTCTACAGGTTAATTTAATATTAAACCCACTCAGTTCCTTTGCTGGCAACCTGCCATAGCACACATTTAACCAAATTCAAGAATCAACACAAGAATTTATTTAGGTGACTAACTAGAATGTTTAAAGCCCTAAGATATTTTAATTGTTTATTTTTAATAGCTGAAAAATTTGGGTGCTAACACAGTGGGCGATGATATTAGAAAACTACCCAGTATGTTAGTATTTTGCTCTTCTTAATGTTAAGATACTTTATGTTGGATGATTCCAAGTACCCTCTATGTAAAAAGTTTAACTCAAAATCTTTTAGTGTTTTTCCTGTGTAGTGTAATTCTAATGTTGTATTACACTAACAGAGTCACTGAAAAGGCAAATAAAGTGAGAAAAATCTTTTAGCCCTGTAATAACACCCTTGTTTTAGTCTGGTGAGCACTTCAATGCATTGCTGAAATCTGTAAAAGTAAGTAAATAATAATCTAGTGTTTTCTACAAAGTCAGGCTGGCTGATTAGGTGTTGAAAATGTGAGAGCATGGGAATGCTTGTGGTTAATAGTTATTCAGGAATGAGCATATATGACCAGGACTTTCCATGGGAGAAGCCAGTCAATCAGAATGCAAAAAAAGTAAAAATTATTTTGCTCCTTGCTCATGAAACTATAAAAAGGATATTAACTTTGCAATATCTATTACAGCCTTCTCCCCCTAAAAGGAACATTATTAAATTTACTGTAAATTCTAAAAATATGTATTTTACAATCAACATGTAAAATTCTAGGATTAAATAAAGGAATAAAAAGCCTGCCTTGTTCCATTGTCACATCAGTGCATAGTTTCACAGCTAGTCCTGAACAACTCAATTTTATGTAACCTTAAATACAACAGAACCTTAGTAAAATGTTTTTTCTTTTATAATAAAACCAAAATAAACTTCAGCTTCTGTTTTATATGCCAGCTGAGATTCTTTGCAGTAATTCCTTCCACATCTGCTCTGCAGCTTTCAGATTTATAAAAGCAGTATCTCCCAATTTCCTTCCATCAAAATTCCAAATGCTGTGTTTTATAGACATGTTGGTAGAGTTTAACACTGAGTCACTAATTACAACTTGGAGTCATATATATGCTAAGGTAAATACATGCGGTTATGAAGAATTTAATACTGAAAATCCCAAACAACCTAGTCAAAAATTCTTCAAAGTGTAAAAACACACCAATAAAAGTACACCTGAAATTATCACAGAAGTTGTAAAAATAAAATTGAGAATTCAAGAAAAAGTTAATATTAAAACTAAACACAAGTACCACTAGATTCTAAATTAATAACCTAAGATCATGTGCAGAAAAGTTGCAAACCGGAGTGTAACACCAAAACTGTTGCTTAAGAATGGTTTGGGAAAGAGGCTGGTATGGGAAGATCTTCATAAACCATTTGTCTAAAACATAAATTCCTAGGATTTCTGAAGGCAGTGCAGTATTGGTATCTCCCGATTTCAAGTTTCTCAATTGCCAGTGTATTGTAAATGCCACTGGCTTTCCAGTGAACAGCCCATCGATGTGAGCATTCAAGGGCACAGAGAGCATAATATGCACAACCTCAAATCACGAATCTTGACTGTATACAGGATTAGGAGTTTTGCATTGTCCTGACTGATCTGTAGTGCCCTTTTCTGTGCACTGTCACTGCATACCCGCTAGCTGAGGAAATCTCTTTTGTCACAAAAAATTCTCAGTAAAGACTGCAAAAACAAAGCTTTTAATCCTGAAGTGAAGTTCTAAATATCCAAGAAAATGAGACAAAAGGCAAAATAGAAAAAATGCTACAAAAACATCTGTGGGCATCACAGAACTTGGAAAGACCAGAGTCCTCCAGAAAATTTAAAAGAGCAGATCAAATTGGCAAGTACATTTCGCTCAAGGAAAACAGCATATAAGTTTGTTGATCAAAACTAGAGAACTACAGGCTAACTAACATAAAGTATCATCCACTACATCAAGGCCAAGGTTTCCAGATTTCAATAAGGGCACACTAAAGAAACAGAAATGTGGGTATAACTCCAGTGTTCCTATTTTCTTCCATGCTAATCACGGGATACAGGCTGTAATCTGAAGCAAGCAACATGCTCTTAAGGGTATTCTTATATAATCAGCAGAGAACAAACTGTTCCTTCTCTTCCTTAAATCTGTACCCAAACACACAAACAGGGTTCATTGGGACAGCTTTGCTGCAGAGTACTTGCCAGGGAGAGAACAAAGATTATCCCCCAGACTTTTCCTTTCCCTTTTCTCTCCTCTCCCTCCTCCTTCCAAGAGAACAGCAGATACAAGGGGCTGTTCTCTAAAGCTGGGTCAAGATGATTTATGATAGACACTGACATTAAAATTTACAAGTCCTATTGATGCAGAAAATATGGTTAATCTGTAAAGTTTACAGCCTTTATATCTATATATGTATACATATAGATATAGGTATAGGTATATAGATATGTTTCACACCTTCCTTCCTTCCTGCCTTGAAAAAACAACATAGCCTAACTGTGCTGATAATATCATAACTTGAAATCAGCCACCTTTACTGCAAATTAAGAACTAATGAACTGCAAAGGAAATAAGCTACATGGTTCTGGCAGATAAAGCAGGAACGGGAGATGAATCACATGAGCAAACGAGGCTTCCAGGGTAGAAAAGGCTACCTTGGCTATTTGCAGTACTCCCATGGGAGATTTCAGATCTTTAATGATGAAGCAACTGTTTTGTCATATGGCAAGAATAAGGAAAATCAGCTAAGTGTTTTTGTATGGACCCCCTACATACATTACTACAAACAGTAGAACGTAGGATCTTGTTCGTATTACATAACGATAATGTTTAATAAAGAAATTGAATACACATCTATTACAAGGCTTTGGTTGGCATGAAATATTTCTGGAAAAGTGGAAAAAAAACCCCAACAAAATCAGGGTCACTTTTTAAGAGTGAACAGCTTTTCCCTTCACTTCCTGATCAAAACTCAGTAATGACTGACTAGTTTTTATGGGAATATAAAGGAATCTTTGTTTTAAGAAATAAAGCGCAAAAGGGAAAGTAGAAAGTAAATATTAATATCTGATTCACAGTGCACTGTGGAGATTTTTTATGAAATAAAATGGATCTGCCACGTAGCCTTTCCAAATAATATTAAAAAGGTTTTTCTCTAACATTACTTAGCTTCCAAACACTGTCCACTACTTCCTATTAAGTAGAACACCTACCAGTGCCAGTTAACACCAGCAAAAAATCCTCCAGCCAACCTTCCAATGGAAAACATTTTGACAAGTATTTTTTCTCGCTTACTGTAATACTTAACTGTGTCACCTCCTCCCTTTTTAACAGTCCTCTCCCATAAATTAAGTTGGAACCCCCTTTCTCAACTGTACCAGGCTTTAGGCACAGCACGGTGCATCTGTGCACAAAAGCTTGAACAACATCCCCATTTAATCAACTGCTCTGAGTGAAGAGGCTCTTCCAGTACACCTGGTCCTGTCCATAGCCCTGTGCTGTGGTGACCAGAGCCAAGAGTTACCAGGAAACTCTGGCACTGGAAATATTTGGCAGCAGGGCCCCGGGAATAAGGTACCAGATAAGGTATAGGGACTCCATGCCTCAGCATTTCCACCAAGAACCTTCTCAAGAACTATGTAAGGGTCTCACTCCAGCCCCAAAATAAAAATCTGATGTATAACAGAAATAATTTTTTAATCCCCCACCCAAGTAGGAGAAAAACAAGAGGCAACGATTGTAACCTGCTGATAACTGCTCAGACAGCGTAGGTGCTCTGTATCTGTGCAAAATTAGAACTACTAACACAACTTCATCCTAGCTCATCACTTTGATTCTTGCCCCAAAGAATTTAATAGCAAGAATGTACTTGTTATCCCTCCCTTTTTCCTTTTTCTTTTAATAAAAAGAACGTTTAAGACATATGCTACACACACAGATTGCTTCATACCCAGCAACATCATTACCAATGAGATGTCCAATTTCATTACCTGGTAATTCGTTGACATTCACACAAAGGGACCAGGCCCACGCTCTCCTTGATCCCCAGAATTTCAGAGCGTTGCCACAGTTCTTCTGTAGCCTTTAGTAGCTTTTGCTCTGAGAGGGGTGGGTGACACCATTTAAAACATCAGCAATTATTCAAGGATCTGCTGAGCAGCATTCTGTAAAGTCATTTAAATGCTTTAATGGTACTTGGACTCCTACTTAAATGTAATATTTACAGTGTGTACATCACACTGTATTGAAACTTTTATTGTCTAGAGCGGCAGGTTTGGATTTTTAAGAGGGTTTAAGCTTATGCACTAAGGAATAAATTAAGAAAAACAGCCCCACCTGCCGACAGAACAGTCACAGTACAGAGTGAAAGTTGAAGAACTTCATATTCCTCAACCAGAAAACACGGGTCTTCTGTCCACCTCTTCCACAGAGACCCAGAATCACCTCATCTAGCAGAGCAAGAACCCAAATATCTCCTTTTTTCCTTTGCTCAGTATGTATATTCAGATGACAAAGTTTCTCATTATCCTTTCCAGAATTCACTGCTCCTCGGCAGGATAACATACAAACTTCATTCAGTCCAAAAGAAAGTAATTGAAGACTAAAAAGTATCAAGTAAAATCTATTTGAACAGTTCATCTGCACATCATATCTCACGTACTACTTACGGTGCTCAGGACTGTGAGAACACTTTACCGAATCAATAAGGGGATAACTCACAGTGCTTTTTCTTTTGGGTTTGTGGGGTTTTTGTTTGTTTGTGTGGTGTTTGTTGTTCTTGTTTTTTGTGAATAGACATAATTCTAGAATTTTGTTTCAAAAGATTTATTATCCAGCAATAGATAACAGCTCTCATCTCTCATGCTATGTCACCTACCATTTGTAAATAAGGAAGATTTCAATATTATTTATCCAAAAATCTTTTTCCCCTTCCCTTAAATTTTTATCTATTACATATTTTTAGCTGTTTGGAGAGAACCCACAGAACTGCCACGAGAAAGTGGCAAAGTTTCTTTGACAATTACTCTTCCCCTGCCTATGCCTGGCACAGTTAAGTTCTCTTGAAGTACTTTGCTTTTTCCTTTACTTTAGAGCCTGTGAAACAAATGGCGTCAAGTTGTCCTACAATGAGTTAATTTTTGAGCCTACTAAGTAAAGAAGGGGGTGCTGGATAGACAGGCTAATACTACTAGTTATTTCCCACTATGTAACTCATCATTTCCCATCTATTTTTCCCTAATGTTGTCACACCCAGAAATAAAATTTGTTACACATATAAAGCTCTCAAGTGTAAGCTTCAGAAATCCACTGACACTGCAGGAAGAAGCACTTACCAGGATAATAAAAAAAAAAGTATTCCAATATTTTTGTAATATTTAGCAATGATGATGGTTTTACACATGAGATTTTTGTCCCCTGCTTTTTCCTCTTTGGTGAAAAGTCAATTATTGGCACACTAAATACTGGGAAGCACAAGGATGAATTAAGTATCACTTTGTGACAAGAGAGATAAGACTTGAATTCAAATCATGATGTACAGAAATAAACCAAACCAAAACAAAATACACAGAAACAAATCACCACTTGCACACAGGAAAATTTAACTTTACTGATCTGTCGATGCCACAGTGTTTCCAGTCAAGACACTGCTGTATGGGAGCTGATGGAGCTTCTTTTTGTCTCTAGGTAGTTGCAAGGCATAAAAAGTGACATAGCATGATAGTATTAGCAGAATTTGAGGCATATGCTCGTGTTTAACAGGGAGTGTTTGATTAACATTTCGTTCATAAAGCTTTTATAATCATAAACATTCAGTTATGTTCCACTAATCAATGCAAAACCAGAGACTAATTATTCAGGATAATTTTATTAGCAACGATGAATATAAATCTCTTATGAAAATATTCTTAACATTTCAATATATAAGAATTGTCTATAAAAATATACTACTACATAACAAAGCCAGTAACTTCTACAAAACATATAATTAATAATATATAGGACACAGTAAAAATCCTTTAATTAATGCTGAGGGTATTTTTACCCCCTTTTTGTCATACAGTAACTCATATAACATAGGAAATTACTCATTCTGATATACAGAAGTGTTATCGCCATAGAAGTCTATGTATGTTCCACCCTGAAGTCACCTGCATCTGCAGGAATATAAAGCCAAACTTTTCTTTGGATGGACAGGCAGTTAGGACCACAAAAACATTCTGCTGGTAGCTGCAATGTGCTGCTGAAGTGTTGCACATCTGCTGTTGGTATCCCCATGCAGGGGCAGAGGTCATGTTTCTACTGCCTTTGTGGGACTGATGCCACAGATGAGCCTCCCATGCCTGGATAGGAAACAGACTCTTCCTGGTTAACTACTGCTAGTTAGCAAGAAATAACTTCTAAAGAGGCTACCTCTCTAGAAATAAACCTTCCAACAGACAGCTTGAACAGAAGCTCAAGGAAGAGAAAATACCGTGGGGGTGTTTATTCTAAATGATGATCAAGAAATAGTACTATCCATCTTGTCATTGCCAATCACAGGAGGCACCGTCTTGGTGTTTTGGAATTGGGAAAGAGCCCAGTTTCAGGTTTCAGAATAAAAATGACACATTGAACTATTTTTTTACCAATGTTGACAAAGTGAGGCTACTTCATGCCTGGTGTTAGCCAAATGCAGGAAATCCACTTAATTATGCAGACTGCCCTTGTCTACACAATGAGCTTGTCAAATTCCTGGTGTATTTAAAGGGCTTTTAGATCATACTTTGACAACCAACTTAACCTGAAAGAAACTGGCTGCTGCACAGTGACAGTACACAGCTTTTTCTGCCATCAGCTTTCTATAGAAGAGTTGGGTACGTAAGGCTTTAAGGCTATAAAGTCCCACGGAAGATCACAAACAATTACAGTGTCTTGCATAGTAAAGAACATACGAACCATGCATGTGATGCATCAATAACAACTAAATCTGTTGACCCTATGTTTATGTGCAAAACAATCAACAATTAATTATTACTCTTTCTACTCAGAATCCACTGAAACCAGTACATTGAATGAATATGTTGAAATTCAAGAGAAACTTAACTTTAGAACACAGCAACTGCAATGCAACAATAACCCATTGTATTACAAAGGAAGAAGTTTCTATTAGAAAAGTATGTTTATCAAACTTTAAAGTAAAGATCTCAACAGGACACTACTGATGACGAACATTAATACATTTCTCACTCAAAGCTCAGAAAAATAACTTTTGACCCTGAGAAACTTGCTATATTAAAACTTCAAAAGCTAAATAGATCAGAATCTGAAAGAATCAAGGCTCAGCCAGTTTCATTTCAGATTCTCAAACTGTTAAGCTTTGAAGAAAAGTTTTATCATGTTAACAGAAATTTTAAGATATATTTTCCATTAAAAACCCCCAATCATTTCATAGTACCCTTAATTTTGTAGAGTTTCTTTCTCTTCAAGGGTTACAGCTAACATTTAGGTTTTCAACCTGTATTTGAGAGGGAGAAAAAACTTAAAATTGAGGAGGTTGAAAACCTTAAAGCTTAAATGTCTTCCATTCCCAATATCATCTAGAAAAGCTAGTTACAGGATCTAGCTTGTCATGCTTTATGACTAGAGAAGCCCTAGTCAAGTCCTTCATTCTCTTACCAGTTAAAAAATTCTCTAAAAGATGTGTCAAAATCAGAATAATGTTCCAACACATACAATGTTCTCCAACATAGGATCTTGTTTAGATAATTATTTTAACAACTTAAATATTTAGGGAGGTTTGGGAACAGCAAGAGGAAATAAGCAGATGGAGCCATAAGGAGACCTTATAGGTTTGAACAAAGAAAACAAAACCAAAAAACAGTCATCTGGGTTTTTTGGCACTACAAATATGAAAATATATCAAAAGAGTTGCTGCAAGAACTTGAGACAAAAATTATCAGCCACTATATCTGGATGCTGATTTCAGATCAGCTTATTTTCTAGATTTATTTATATGTTAAGAGCAAGAAAACAATCCTTTCTTCAATAGCCTGTTCTTATCTACCAAATGTAAAAAAGATTCATTAAAATCGTATGAGCTAAAGAGTTTTTGATGTAAGCTTCCACATTATTTTTATTCTGTACTGACATAACAGCATTCACATGCTGTAATTTGAAGTGTTATCTAATTCCCCTTCCTACTGTTTTTATACTGTCATCAAGTTCAGGCTACCCTGGTCTTGCTCTTTCCCACAACCTTACTAAGAAGGTACGTAGCTGGATCAGCTCCCAGGTCTAGCTCATCACATAACCACATAAGCACAAGCACTGAGCCAAGAGGAGCGATCAGGGCCAGCTGACAATCCAAGTTTACATCAATCTGAACTGCTCTTGAACCACGCCTTTATAAGTGGCAATTCAAACACATGCACATTAAACATGAAGTGAAGCAGTAAAAAATGTAGTCTGTTTTCCTTCCCTCCCCTGAAAGCTATTGCTCAATGGCAGTGATGGCTGAGAAGCAGAAAAACAATCCCAGTTCACAGTTCCAAGTATTAAGCAACGTAGGTGCCAAACTGGAATTTTATTACTACATGAGGCTTTAAAGAGATAGGAAAGTGGTTTCATGCTACTCCTTACCCCTTCAGGAGTAGCTGAACTTCAGCCTTCAGGAGAAGCAGAAAACACACAGCTATGAGCAGGAACTGACTCTTTCACCCAAGTGGAATCTGCTCATGCCCATGAAAACACACGGATTCAGGGTGCTGGTTTACGTACAGAAACTTGCACAAAGAGGCTCCTCACATTCAGATACATCACAAAGTACTACATGCATTCCAGTCCTTCAGGAATGAAGTCCCTAGATCTGCCCTGACAGGATTCAATGCCTATTGACAAAGGAAAAGACATGTGACTAGACATCTATAAATCAAAATAAGGAAACATCTACCACTTTCAGTGATTTTGAAATGAATGTGTATCAAGTGCATAGAACACTGTATTTTCCTTTAGAAAAACACTAGAGTGAGTAAAAAACTGAAAACTTCCTCATGATACAAATGACCAAATAAAGAGCGACTCAAAATTTTCTTTAAACTCTACTGAGACAAGACCTGAAAGTACGTAAGACTCAATTTGGGAAAATCCCACTTCCTGATACTAAACATTTGGTCCTCCTCAAACGTGAAGGACACCAAGATCACTAACACAAGTATTTTTTCTTAGTATTTGTTGCTATCAAGATAAAGCCCATAAAAGTGAGAAGATGTGCAAGAAAATTGACAAATGTAGATTTAAAAGCGCCAGCTGCAGGAAAGGGGCTGAAGTTGCCCACTAGCACTGCCTGATGTAGTGTGGATGCTTGAATGTGATGAGCTGTGTATGCATAGCTCTACCCTTCCACCAAGCTCTCTTCAAACCTCTTCTGTAGAATCTCTGTATGGCCTTGGCCAACCTGCATTTTCTGTGAAACTGCAACTACCTGCACTCTTATACATTCTTAGGAAGTAGGCAAAAGCTTTATTGTAAATGCTCCTAGCTTTACGAAGGCCAAGGAGACTTAAGCTTGGTCTCACAAAGAACTTCATACAAAAGACTCTAAACAAAAGGGTCGTAAGCAGCATTAAAAATAACCTATATTAAATACCTAAAAAATATAATCTCTTGCATAGAATAAAGAAAAGTGCAGCTACAGAGTAACATTCCATACCACAAGAAATGGCTAATTTACAAGTGGTATACAATTAAACATTGTCTTTCAGCACTGCGAGTGCAGCAACTAAAGACATGTTTATTGAGAAAATCGCATTTGGAAAAAAAAAGGGGATTAGGTTGTTTCACTGTGTCTGTAAAGCAAATGTCCACACTTAACATTCTTTTTAGAAGAAAGCAAAGCTGATAGATAATTTTTGTAAGTTAATTTTCTCTTTATATTATATGGAAAGATAAAATAGCTTTTGTTCTTTTAAAATCCAAATTAAAACAAAATCCCCATTTGGAAACTGTTTTGAGCAGAAAAAAAATAGAAAGCTTGTAAATGTGCAAGTTTTATCTGTTCTATAAAAGTTGGTTGTTTAAAGATTATTAACTCTTCATTCCCTTCTAACTTTTGTACTGCAATCCCTCTGGTAAATCAAGCACAGAGTAGTATTAAATAAGCCTGGGAGACTATTTCCACTGCTCTGAAGAATAAAGAAAGGGTCTAAGAAGTGGAGAGCCAAGAACTTTTGGAAAATAAATATTCATAGAATCATAGAATATGCAGAGTTGGAAGGGACCCATCAGGACCATCACGTCCAACTCCTGGCCCTGCACAGGACACACTAAGAATCATGCCAGGTGCCCGAGAGCGTTGTCCACATCCGATAGAAAGCAACAACTTCAAAGTATCTTTCCACTGCTCATATTTTCAGGCCTAAATATGAAAAAGAAAAGCATATACCTAACCAATTACTAAAACATCTTCAATTTTGGTTTAAAATAATTAAAAAAAATCAATTTATTTTATTGGATATAATTTGGTACTACAATTTGGTAAATGGGATATTTAAAATAAATAAAAATAAATATTGTGTATATATATATATCTCTCAAGATTGCTTGTTTCTGCAATGAATTAGTTTCTATTCTCTTAGATTTCACTTTGTTTAGCTTTTTTCACGCTTTGTCGCCACTTGCGAATGGCAGTTCCAGAACTACTGGCTATTACACACAGGGCACCACCCACAGTCCACCAAGTTGGCAGATGATTGAGAAAAAGAATTTGCAAAATAAAAGCAAAAACCACATCCATTGTTCTCACTATGGATACAGGTCCAGCTTTCTCTATCTGTAACGCTTTTGTGAGAAATATCTGACCCCCCAAACCTAACAAGCCTATTAATATTAGAAGAACCCTGTCTTTACCACACTGTGGTAAACGCCATTCATTCAAAACAAACAATGCTATAACACATCCAATTAAACCAATGACTGCATAATACCAAATTGACAAAAAATAATGCACAGATTTTCCCACCTTCCTTAGTATAACAATAGTCGAAGCTGCAGACGCTGTGCTTGCAATTGCTGCTATAGTTCCTCTAAGGTGATCTGTGTAACTTCCTTCAATCCCCATATCACGCGACCCAAACAGAAATGGTGGTCTAGCAATAAGAATCACTCCAGTGATTGCAAAGAGGGTAAACAGAAGATCCCAAGGACTGTATTTCTCTTTGAGAAAGATCCATGCCAGCAATGACGTAAAAACAGGACTGCTAAAAGTTATAACAGTGGCATCAGCCAGTGGCATGACTTGGTAAGCGTAGTAGAGAAGAACCATTGCAGTAGAGCCAAGGAATCCTCGGAAGAAAAGAAAAATTCTTTTACCTTTTGGTCCCAAAAACCCTGTTCTGAAAAACAGAAATGTCACATTAATGTCACTGGCTTGCTTATTTCATGGCTAACATTCAAACACATTTAGATGTACACATCCATCTAGATGGTACACACCTTTCTAGATGAGGGACTTCAATATCCAAATATTTTTAACTGTTTGATCACAGAACAATTTATTCTCATCATGATCCCCAACCACCTTCAGAGTTCAGAACCTGTTCTTGCTATTAATGTTTTGCGTGCAAAATAAGTCAGCAGTATCTACAAACTACCTTTTGGTTTTTTAAGATCACCACTTCATGGAAGATCAAGGCATTTGATAAGATAATCCTTGTAGAAACCTCTACAAATCAGGGAGTCTAAGATTTTCAGTTTTCTAAATCATATTAAGAATCTACCAACTAATCCAAAACAACGTAGTTATGCAGCTGAAGTTCAAATTAAAATAATATTGCAATCTGATTTAAGTGGTAATTGCGGATCTACTTTTAAGAAATAACCTTAAATTTAAACATTTGCTATACTTACTTGTAGTATATTAAACCAGGAAGAACGAATGCCATTTGGAAAACACACCGAAATGCACTCACTTCCACTGAATGTAGATCTTCTATTTTTTTAAGAAATAAAGAGGCCAAGGAGAAGAGGAAGGCAGACAGTACGGTGTAACACAGACCAAGTCCTGGACACGCAGCTTTCTTCTTTGTTCCTGCAACAGATATTTCTACAGTTAATAAGGATTTATTAGAAGACTTCTCTATCAGGTAATTCTCACTGCAGTGCTCCACACATCTGTAGCGATTCTTGTGGTAGAGGACAGGGGAATCAAAGAAACAAATGCAAATATTACACGTATTTACCAGACCTACCTTGAAAATATTTTTCACTGACCACCACGGGTCTCTTTTTTTCCTTAAAACAAGGCATAAGAGATGAGCTCTAACACCTGGGGTACGAAAGTTCTCACATTTCTACATAAGACAGCTTTACTTCTTGTGGCTATCAGACTAGTATGAGTGATTTACTATAGGGATTAGTTATGATTCTGTCCACGGACCAGTAAATATAACTGACTACAAAATGGCTCATGGTCAGATTCTGAAACTTATTACTGTGGGAATCATCTGCTTATGAACCTTAGTTAACTAAGGTTCACAAGCAAGTATTTGATTTCCTTTCTTACCAATCCACACATATAAAAATCTGTGTACAGAATACCACTTTTGTTATACCTCATGTTTACCTTGTAGCTAAATCCCCCCTAAATATGACCTAGACCTACAGAATTTTCATATAACATTTTTATCTTGCTATAAAAATTCAAATATGTTTTTCAAATAGGCATTAAATATATGTTTTTAAACAGAATAAATTCAAGTGACTAATGGTGAAGCATCACAGGCCTGATGTCTATCATAATTCCATGAAGACCATAGTTTATGCTTATTTATCCGACTTCTCTTTCCTGAAATAGTGTCCAAAGTCCAATGTTTCTATTAAAGCTTCCTCATTACCTCAGGTTCTCTTCAGCAACATACTCTTCCTCATTCCACTCATTTTCTCCACCTTTGACTATTAAAAAAAAAAGCAAACATAGGAGAACTGCTGCTGCTGCTGACTTCAACACCATCTCCAAAGAAATTAGCCTTTTTTGTTAATTGTTTTGTTTCATAAAAGTAACAGCCTTTCCACTGAACCTAGAGGTGAACAACACGGAAAAAGAGAACCCATCTAAAAATTTGAGTGGGATGTTACCTCACTGTTTCTTTTTCTCTGTCAGCATAAAACATTGGGAGTTACCTTTTCTTCTGCAACACTCTCTAAAGATAGGAGTGAGAACTCCATGTCCCAGAGACAGTGTTTTGATAAAAGGGTGCCTCATCTCACATTAGTGTGGCAGCCTGTAAGCCTTATGGATCCTCTAAAACATAATCAGCAGGGTACTGCTGTGAGTTGCTTAGCAACTAAATATGGTTTTGAGGGGCTTTTTTTTGCTTTGTTTTGGGTGTGTGCTTGTTGGTTTTTTTTAATTAATAAAACTTGTCATAAAACGTTTTGATCTTCCTCAAGATCAGCACTCAAGGCTGAGAAACTGAATCCTACTATCTAAGAGTTGAGACTGTGGGCTGACAGAGTTCTAGAGGCTCACGCTTTAAAACAGATCCAAAGCAGGCAAAAGGCCTGCTTCTCAAGGGATCCTGCCACACTGCAACTGAAAGTGAGTTACAGCTTCTAGTAGAAATATTTCTATTTAGCAACAGCCACTTACATAAAAGTGACTATAAAAACTATCACCAACCAACACTGTACCGGGACATCCACCAACTATGAAACTGTGGATTTCAAAAACGTTCATCAATTATGTAATGTCCTAATCCACATAGTCACACAACAGAACTACAAAAACAACAATGTCTCAGTATTAAAGCAAGAGGAATCAAACTGGCCTGTGACTGAAATGGGAAATCCAAACCCACGGTGGCTTATGGATGAACACAGCACAAACAGAACTATTAACTTTTATTTCAGGCATGATAGCTTGTCTGATTATTACAAAACAAAGCCAATCTAAATAATAGAAGTGTTGAAATGGAAAACCAATCCAATTAAAGCAAAATATGCTGAGAGAATCTTATACCCAGAACTAAACTTTGTGCTGGCAGGAACAAAGAAAAAGCAGAAGGAACTCATTTCTGTAAGCTACCCAATAGACCAAGCCTACCAGAAACAAAATCTTTTAATACTAGAATTTAAACCATCAACATCTTGCATTGCCAAAGCATGTACGCAGTGCAGTGAGAAAGTGTTTTATTTCCTTTTAAAAATAAAATGGTACAAGTTCTTCCATCAAAAACAAGAACTGCAGTTCTGAAGAGTACTTATTTCAAAGTAAGTTGCAAGAAGTTAGGTTAAGATAACATTCCCACCCCACAAAATCTTAAGCCTTTAAATACTAGCCCAATGCCATCAAAACACTCAAGCACTCCTGCTTCTTCAAGACTGTAGGAGCCTGGAAATAAAAAAGTTTCAAGCAGTACCCAAGTCCTCTTTTTTGAGTGGCTACAGATTTGATTTTCCAATTTTATTTCCTGGCCAACTGCAACCTTTCAAACAATTTTCCACTCCTGTTTTAAGCCCTAGGCAAATGCCTCCCACCGCACGTCGTTTCATGTGTAAATTCTGTTGGTGTTTTAATGCCGTTCTTTGTTCTAAAAAGGTTTTATACCTGCAAAATGCATAAAGTGAGGAAAATCACATTTCTCACATACATGCACTTCAAGAATAGTAGCAGAGACAGAAGAGTACTGGCTATTGTGAAGGTGGTCAGCAAGATGATTCTCCCAGACCTTCAGGAAAGGCAGAAGACCGTGATCCATTCTTCACATTATAAAAAGCAGAACAGCTCTTCTACAGTCTTCTGTTAAGTGTCAGAAGCACAACACCCCACATATGAACTAATCATGGCCATGCAAACAGGATCTAGGGGTGATTCATAAAGTTCAGTCATAGACTCTGTCAAAAATTTTTCTAGGCAGATTACTCAAAACCAAAGTATTTTTCTTGGTGAGTTAATGCAAGTTTCTCAGGAGGTCAAACACTGGTTGCTTTCCACCCCCGCCCCAGCTTTGCCTGAAAAGTGACACTAACGTGAATTTTACTGGCCAAGTATGCCCTTCTCTTCTGAGCTCTCCACAGCACACTATCAGACCTATTTTCCGCTGGAAAGTCAATTACAGTCAATTTAATGACAAATACATTTTCAGTGATATTGCTGAAAAACTACACATGCTAAAGTACTTTAGATAACAACTTCAGAAGTTATTTTAAGATGGCATTTATGTTTTAAAAGGACTCCATGTAAAACTTATACATGCTGGATATTTCACAGGAAGTTTGTGACTTTAACAACTGAAAATGACCAAGCAGCGAAGCACGGATTAAGACAAAACAAAGACTACACTCACACAAAAACATGGTAAGAATTGTCCAGGAAGTCACAGCCACAAGTCCATGGTCTTGCTGAACTGCACTCGTGCCCCTGCTCAAACGTATTTAACAGTGCCAGAAGCTCACACTGCCAGAAGGTGCCTCTATTTACCCAAAACTGTCAGGTCTTTCTTCACAACTTTGACAACAGGAAGTACTGTTTTCCGAGGGATAATCGCTCCCGAAGCGCTCTCAAGAGGCGAGACAGGAGCCGCCCACCCCTGGGGATGAGCGGCCCCAGCGCTCTGCCCGTTCCCGGGGCCGTGGAGGGCACCGGGCACCCGGCGGGAGGGGCACGGAAAAAGTCCTGCTTGCCGTTCCTATGCACTTCGCCGGGGCCGGCTCGCCCGGGGAAGAGGAGCGGGCAGAAGCGGGCGAGCCCGAGCCCGCTCCCGGGTGACCCGGCGGGCACCAGGTGTGACCCGCCTCGGCCGCGGCGGGGCGGGCGCAGGTGCTGGGGCGCCCTCTGCGGCCGCCCGGCCCCGCTCGGCTCCGCGCCCGCCGCCACGTGCGGACAGCCCGGTGCCCTCGGGCCGCTCCCCTGCCCCCGCGCCGGCAGTGTCGCCCCGACGGCGGGCAGGACGCTGCCCTCCCTGCCCCACTCCCCCTCCTCACCAGCTGCCTCGCAGCAGCGCGGCCAGGGCAAGCCCGAGCTGCAGTCACAAGCGCGGCGCTCCTCGGCGCTCCCCGCCTCGATGCCGGGCGCCGGGCACAGGCGCTGCTGCCCCGCACCCGCCCCGTCCTCCCGGCCCGGCTGCACCTCCGGCTCCTGCCCGCCCGCCGCCGGAGCAGCGGCGCCCTCGTCGCCCTGACCCGGCACCATGAGGACGCGGGGCTGCCGCGATGCTCCCGGCGCTGCTCGGCTGCCGGCGGCACCTGCCCTCCTGCGCATGCGGCGCGGCCGCCCAGCGCCGCCCGCCGCCCTCCCTCGGCCCGCCCGCAGCTCTGGGCACCCCCGGGGCGGGGCGGCTGCGAACGGGTCCCGGCTCCGCCACCGCCCGCCGGGCCCCGCCTGGAAGCAGCCGTCGGCGGTGCCCGCCCGCGGCCGTACCTGCCTGGCAGCCCGGCGGCCGCCGAGCGCCCCTCCCGGGGCAGGAGGCAGCGCCCCGCCGCTTCCTCCTCGGCGGCCCCCCGAGAGGGACCCGGCGCGGGCAGCGGGGGCTGTGCCGGGGAGGAGAGAGGCTGCGGTGCCTCGGGAGGGGGAGCTCTGACCCCGCCGCAGAGCGGAGGGGGCGGCCCGGGTGCCCGGCGGCGCCGCATAGGCCGCGGCTGCCTCGAGCAGAGGAGGCAAAACAGTGGAAAAGGGCGACGCGAAGTTGTTTTAGGGGCGTTGTTGCGTCATGTGCGCGCCCGAAATGAAAGTGTCTCGCTGCTCGTGTGCGCGGCACTGACCCCTCACAGCGGGTGCACCTCCGCCCCTATGGGCTCATCAGCACAGGCAGCACCTGCCACGGCCTCTCCTGGTGTCACAGTGTGATCCCGCCGGACCACGTTCCACCCCCATTGGAATAGCCGGGCTGACCCTCGGTGGGCCCGTCGGCGTTGCCGTGTCAGTGAGCAGGGGCAGAGCAGCGCTCCCTGGGATACCTGCTGCCTGCACCGCCTGCACTCGGGGGTCTAAGTGGAGATGGAAACCTGGCGCGCGACCCAGTCGGGACTGTTAGTAGCGTACAGAAATCATGTAACCACCTTCTCCTTAAGGAAACAATGTCTTTGGGTAGGGGAATCGAAAAGGATGCAAAGAAATACAGAATAGCCCTTTTTCCTTACTGATCAAAAAGTGAGGAGTAAAGGAAGCAGAATAAATTTCAAATGCTGAAATATTTCCCTTTCGAGTAAGTCGAGCTGTTATCCATAATTAAATTTCTATTCAAAGAAGAGATTCATGTTCACGCTAATCTCTTAACTGCATAAATTAATCTGCGTTTATTTCTTTATCCTTAACAATGTGAAATGTAATATATCGCCTTAGCAAAATGAATACTAAATGGTAAATACAAACTATTTTAAGTTTTCCCTCCAGCTACCTCATAAAAGCTATTTCAAGCTTTCCTTGCCACTAATTTAGCACTTTTTATAGTCCATGCTAACCCACCATAAGTATTTCATTATAAACCATAAGTATTTCATTATCTTGGAGCTAACATTTGATTAATATGACCAGAATTATTTCACAAATTACTCTTAACTAAAAATCAGACGTGCTATATCAATCATTAAAATAAGATAAATCAATTAATAAGGTATTGAAATCAGAATTATTTCTAAATATTTACATTATCTGATCTCCTAGCACTATAAACCCCCAAAATAACTATATGGTACAGTAATTATAAATAACTTTTATTAAAGATCTTATCAGCATAGCCCTCTACAAAGTCCATATTGAAAGCTTTACTCAGTCTTTCCTCTGGAGATGCAATGGCAGCATCTGTCCCCTCTGTGGGACAAGCAGCCCAGCAAAATTTTCCAAACAAACAGCCTTAATTAAGAAGTTATTTTTTCTTAATGCACTTTGCTATCCCTCAGAGCTTGGTTTAATTTAGAGAGGGAGGTGCAAATAAACCTGGCAGCCTGCTGCTTTCTCAAGAAACTTAAACTTCTCTGTATTCCAAGGTAGCTTTCACATGTCAGTATTCCATGAACTGCCAGCACAAAGTTAGAGCTGTCCTTGCCCAGACACGTTTTGGTGAAAGAGCAGTGGAGATTCTGTTTCTCAGCAGCCATCCGGGGTGGCAATCCCAGGGTCTCTCAGAGGAAGACCTGGCACATCCCCTGCCCAGCAAGGGTGAAACAGGCTGGCAGAGCATACCCACACAGCTTTTTGTGGCCTATCGTCACAGTCACTAGGTGAGTTACTTCTGTAGACAGCAACAGCAGAAGCAGCTGGCTAACTTGAGTCTGAAGAAAACCAGAGCCAAAACGTAGTCCACAGTACAGACACAGAACAAAATATAGTGAGTACTTACCATTTCTGGCTGTTTGTCTACAAACTTTGTTAAAATATGCAGATTATGTATTTACTTTATAATACTGCCACTATGAAACCCAAAGTAATATTTTTTAAGTGCCACAGTGCCAAGTATTGAGCTGCAGAGAGTTTCAAAGAGACTGCGACATCACCCCTCCATACCCCTCCACGTCTGGGTTTGAAAGGGACCATCTAAGGGCACTGTTTGTTTATGCCAAGATACATAAAGTGTTCTGTTTGCCCCTGGTCAAACTGCCAGGCTTGTCTCAGCTTGAGAGATTCCAAGTTCTCTTTGTAAAGTACAGCCCTCTTCTCTGAGCAAGGAGTCAGAGCAGTTGCAGCTGCCCAGAGTAACCAGCAGGCAAATGTAATTTACAGTCATGATGCCCTAGATTGGAAAATTAAGTAGGTGCATAAATTTGACAGGTCAGTGTTTTATGTAGCCCTTTCAAGTACAGATTAAGCCTTGTCTGTGTAATACTGTGCCCAGAACTAGCTGTTCCTTTCTCCAGCATATCACCACCTTGCCACAGTAAAGCAGTAAGGACCTCCTATAGTCTCCTACCTGAGTGCAAAGTCTGTAAGAAAAAGCTTTATTAAACTTGGGCAATTTGATCATTGAAAGTTAAACTACATCACCAAGCTAAAATGGCATTTATTTCATTTCCAAAATACCATAAGTGCAGAAAGGCAGATACCTCCTGCATAGTCACCATTCTCCCCAAAGGGAGCTTTCTTCAGTTATTCTTTTTCAAAGGAAGAATATTATCATTTCATTCAAACTTTAGGCAGACAGTTTTTGTCATTATATATGCCAGGAACAAGCCAGTACTTCAGCACAGGTTGAGATACAAACCTGACAGGTACTTGAAAGTACTGTAGCAAGTTACTGGTCTGGGTCTGTGTGTCTGGTAAGAGACTCTTTAGTCTTCTGTTTTCATCTCCCTGCCTGCAAGTGCTGTCTCTGATTCCTCAGAGTGGCTTTTCAGAAACTTTAACAAGCAGAGATGACAAAGCAATTAAGGGAGTTTTGTGGAGAACCGTGGGAGTTTTCTATGAGATTATAAGAACTTTATCCACTTTCACATCACTTCTTTTATCCACTACTGAGATACTCTAATAAGCTTTTTGAAACACTGCTGCTCTTGGAGATTTAGTGAGAACTAAATAATATAAACTGAGGGAGCCCTGGAACTGACCTAGCCCTTTTTTACCACACTTAAGGGCAGCACTAAGGACTTTGCAGAGCTCCAGTGAAAAAGACGGCAGGATGGATTCCTGGTACTGCACGTGGAACACCCTGGTGACATCTATCCCAGTTTGATCTGAACATAGCTGTGTCAGCACAGTTACGTACTGCTTAAGCTATAAAAGCAGTAGAAGATTTAAATCAAAACAGCAGTCTGTATTGATGGCTTTTATTCTGTAAAAATGCTAATTCTGTAAAAACACTTTTAAGATCTTAATTTGGGATTTAAGTTGTCTAGCAATAAATTTATTAAAACTACCATAGACTAATGAAAAGGAAGTAACAATAAATAATGAACTTGCATTTTTTCATTTCCTTCTGAAAAGGTTTAACAAAAAAATAGATAAGAATTACTTTATCAGCTTCTGAAATGGATCCAACTTTTAAGTGCATTGTAATAACCATTTACCTCTGCCCCTGAGTGCCATAAAACAAATGATTATTGTAGCACCAAGGAGTTTCATTGTCCTGGTTATTCATTCAAACTTCTGGCCAACCCAGAGTTGTTTGGGAATCACAGAATAGCTGAGGTTGATGGTCACGTGGTGCCTTGAAAGGTCATCTAGCCCAACCCTCTCTGCTAAAGGCAGGTTCAGCTAGAGTTCAAGACTCCGTCTCTTGGGTATTTGAATACCTCCAAGGATGGAGACTGCACCACCTCCCTGGGCAACATGCTCCTGTGTTCAATCTCACTCACATTTTTTGAAAAATAAAAAGTTATGTGTAAAATGAATGAACACTTGTAGTCTTTCAGCCCAGTGAATATGTGGTCCATATGAGCTCCTGCCTCTCTATCAAACTTCCAATGCCTGTCTTAGCGGTCTTTGTGTCCATCTTATGTGTTAGGAGAGACCCATATTTTTCAGCTTCCCTATTTAGGTGGATGGTGTATGATTCTCAGTTTTGCCATCATCACAAACTGTTTCCACGTGTATATATAGAACTGTTGCACAAATGTTTAATCTTGTGCCGCAGTATGTTCAGAGTGTCACAGTTTTGTTTTCCCTGAGCTTGTGGTTGTACTGAATAGTGCTATAAAACAGGAGATGGGGTGGATCATTGTAATAATTTTCTTCCTTCTTCATGGCACTCAGCACTGTGGAGAGAAGAGAAATAAAAGTAAAAAATGGTGTAACTTTGTGGTGACTTTCCAGAGATTTCTGTCAGGCAGTGCAGTACAAAATTCAGAGAGCAGAAGTACAACTTGAGTGCCATTGAGTATCAGAACTCCCAAGAAAGAACAGAGGAAAGTGGGAGTTGCTCAAAGTTGCTATTTTCACTTGTCTTATTTTGTTCTGTTCTATAATGGCCTTTGTGAGTGTTAAAAGAAGATAATTTGTTCAATTATATTTTTTCACTGTCACTTTAACTGACTTTTTACAGCAGTAGAGATGGCTGAATGTATAGTTTCTCTTCGTGGAAAGGGAGAGAACTATTTCAATCAGCTACATTTCTTGGCACTTGCACAGTATGTTTCCTATTCTGTAAGCTATCTGCCTGGGGCTGCTCTGCAGGGCAGGAAGGGGGACACTTCCTTACTTGCAACTCCTATGAATTATTAAGCATTTGTTTACATGCCTTGAAGGAAAGCATATTTGAAGGAAATTATTATTCCTTAGCTTCTACTTTTCCCCAGAACAAAAATTACATACAATGTACATAACCTTGTCCCAGGTGATGGGTCAGTGTGACTGTATTGGAACTCCATCATACGTTTATATCTTTGTATATAAGTATATAAAACACTATACAACATATATATAAATATATAAAACACTATATATTATATAAAACACTAACATGATTCAGCCTGTGCACCTCTCACCTTGTTCCAACAAGCTAGTGCAATGCTTACTCCTCTCAGTTTGCTTGTACTAGTACGTTGAAAGGGGAGTGATCTGAAATGCAACTCCAAATGTTTTTATGGAAAGAAAACCTTGCAGCACAGGTTGAAAACCCTTTCCCTTTGTCACAGACATAAATGGGGGTGCTTTTTTTTCATAATTTTTTAATTGAGTCAGTGCTCCTGCGGCAAGAGCCACAATGCGGAAGAGCATTCCTTGTCATAGCAAAAAACCCTGCTGCTGCCATGTGTGTGGAATGTATCTATTCCAGGCATTTTGCTGTCCACTAGAATACCCCCTTACGGCAAGAAGCATGGTTTCTTTTCCTTCCTTGCTGGAGGCAGAGAGACTATCCTGGGAAATCATTGTGATGTAATTCCCATACTGTTGGGGCTTTTTTTTAAGCATCACTTCCAAGTAGGCAAGACATTGGAGAACATGAACCCAGGTCCAACTCCAATGGTTATTTTGGTCTCTGTAACCTCAGCTAGCTTAGATCCTGTGAGCAGTGCCAGAGTGGCAGCCCCTCAGGAATGGGCTGACCAAGCTTTTGCAGAGTGTGCTGATCTCTGCAATCTGTTCCTGGCTCCCCAGCCAGTGGACGCTAAGTGAGCTCGGGTTTGATGACACGCACAAGCTGATTACTCCCTCTGAAATACCAGCAAAACTGGGAATGTTCCGACATGCAAGCGCTGGTGCCCGCAAGACCTCGCTGAGTTGTCCTTGTCACTGGGAGGAATGCCTCTGGTCCGAGGATGTACTTCCAGGAAATTGTCACTGTCTAGGCTTGCATGGAGCTTGTTCCCTTCTTCCAAGGGCAGTTCCTGGGCTGCCTGCTCCTTGCACAGGCACAAGGAGGGCTACATGGTGCTCTCAAAGAAGGAAACAGCTTTGCAATTTACTGGCTTAAGAGAGCTCTGGTTGTATGCAGTGATGTTGTTCTAGTGTAATTTATATGTAATTGTCCTTGCCAGGTACAATTTACGATTTTCATGTCATAGAATTAACTGATTATTTTGCAACTGTACTTAGTTACATTTTTGCAACTTTTAGACAACAGTGACAACCATAGGATTTTTTGAGAAACAGTTGAAATTATCTTCCATTTTTCTTATTCTTAAATCATCTGATATTGTCACTGCTCTCAAAATAATTTTACAGAAATTCTGAACTTAGTTGTAATTCTGGAACAAGCATTCATTTCCAGTTTGTTTCAAGATAATAAAATATGATTTCATACCGCTGTTGCAGTTTGACATACTCCAGAACCCTGTATAGAAAGGCAGAGCTTTCCTAGCAGCTGCTGTACCAGATTTTTTTTTTCTTAGTCTCAGATTTAAAGTGAGTTTAGTTTGAAGGAGTTATTGTTATTTTAAATAATGCTAAGGAAAAGTTAGAGATTGGATTTAAGTCTGGACTAATGCCAGTGAATATGAATTATTTTAAAGCAGTGGATTTTTATTTGTGTTTGCAGTCTATAATCCAGGTAGCTAATGCCTTCAAATGTAAACACTAAAAGGATGTTCTCTTTTCAGGAATAATCTATATCTCAGAAAATTTAGACATTCACAGGTGCAAATAAACTTCCTGTTCCAGATTTGTCCTTTTTCTTCCTTTGTTTCACACTCTGGAGCAACATATTCACTGGTATTTTTCCTGAATGGGCAGTATCAGTATGTTATTGTATATGGGGGACAAAAGGGAGCAGGATAGGGGTTTCAAATTTCAGTTATTTGGAAACTGTGACATTGGGATTATTTCTTTCTTTGTTTTTCCAAAATTGGTGATCTGTTCCTGTGATTTAGAAATTACTCCCTCACAGGATAATACTATTACCTGGTTAATCATAAGGTACTTTGCAGCTAATATTCCTGCAGCTCTAATGTTCAAACCTTAATAATAAGCTTATAAAAAGGCTGAGTTCTGTTCTTCCCACGGGAGTCTACTTTGGTCAGGACTAAAATAGCTGAATACGGCCCAAGTTGTGTAATTACATTCTCAAGTGTCTGCAAACAGTTTGCCAAACTTTTTTAATTGTTGACATAATTTCAATGAATTATGTTGCCTGTATCTTCCAGATTTTTTCACTATTGTAAATGCTTCTGAACAGATAATTCATATGTACAACTTATACATTTTATTTTGTGGACCTCAGCAACGAAGTTGAGCAACATGCCACAAGAAGTGAAGATAGAGATAGGAAATACCACGCTGGAGCTTATTCATTATCCCGCTGCTTGGCCTTTCATCCAAAATGGCTACAGCCAGATGCTTCTGACAGAAGTGCAAAGAACCTCCTCTTCCCTAATAAATAACAACTCTGTTCAGGACTAAAAAATAGAATTACAATTTTTATGTAATCTGTCCATGTTTGACTTTCTGAATGCTATGTTATTGTACTCAACTGCCTATTACAACGAATGCCACAGTTTATTTTAGGGAGGAAAGGTATTTCAGTTTATGGCTTGGTGTTTAGCAGTGTCACGTGTCATCTTGTTCCACATCTTCAATTTTTTCCACATCCCTCTGAGTCCTTAATCACCCTGCAGTGTGGTTTTTTGAGATGGCTCCATTAGTATTGCATGCAGTTATCTCAGGTAAGGCAACAGCACTGATTTGCCATGACAAGTAGTATTGTATTCTCCCTGTTATCCTGCACATTTGATAACATTATTTATTCTTTCCTGTTGTTGTATGTTGAGATCAGTGTCTTGCTGAGTTGCTCAAGATAATATCGAGTTTCTTTACTGTTAATTTTAAACTTCGCAAGCATTTCTTTCCTATGTATAATATTTTGCGTTTCTGGATCCTCAACTTAACTAGTCAGCTTGTCCCACATGCTGAGGTACCTAATTTCTCCTGAAATTTTACACTTCCATTTTCATTTATAATTTCAGATAAACATGGATCTTACTGGACTGAAACTCCACTGGTTATCCAATGAACTTCTTATAAAAATAGACATTATATTTGTTACTTCCAGTTCTTTTGCACATAAATGGTTTTTAATGAACGACTGTGTATTCTTAGCAGATCAGCCTGTTTATTCTGAAGCTCTTTCAGCATTTTTGGATGCTCACCATCTGGGCAGGTTGACAACTTGCTAACATACTGCTGTCACTATCCAGGCCTTCGAACAGGAAGTGAGAATGGGTCAGAAAGTCCTTTTTCAATTGAAATAATTCAGTAGGAGGCATAAAGTAAGGCTGAGTTGAAAACAACTTTTGAGAATTCAGAAACTGATTTGATGAATGGGAGATTTGGAACAGTAACATAATTATTGCCATCATCCACTTCAGTTTATTTGGAGTATAAATAAACAATTATATGATTATAAATATGCGTATTTAGGGGCAAATTGCTTTCTACTGTAACAAATTTGAAGACAGAAGTATTACACTGCCATAACTAATTGGAGAGATTCAAAGTCTCAAAGCACAAATACAGCACCACTTCTGTATAGCACACTGGAGGTCTTTGTAGTTATAGTTCATTTCAGGAAAATTCCTGAATAGAAATAGGGTTAGGTTCGCCTCTGAGCACTTTGTTTAAGTGAACTATAAACAGAGACATGCCTGTAACACCAGCCATTAGAATTCAGAGTCATCAGTAACGAAGAAAAGTTGCCATTAGCAGTAAGTCAGGCAGTGTACCGCAGCTCTGTCTTGAGGAATTGAACTCCCCAAGACCTCGACATTTATTGGTCAGTTTGTGGCCACAAAAACACATTCAGCCATTCTGATCAATAGGAGTCTAAATCACAGCTTTACTACCATGCTCAGGTCTCCAGATCAGCGAGGAAGCGAGGAGAAGGCTTGCAGGCATATGAAAGACAGCAGCAAGTGTTGGCAATATGTATAACAAATCAGAGAAAAAGCCCGCTAGGCAGTGGGGGAGGCATTAACAGCTGAGTGAACTGAGTGTTTGGGTTTGCATTTTTCCATCTGCTGAACCTGGCTTAACTTCTGTGCGGCCCCGGCAGGGCCCTGGCCCTTGCAGTGGGCAATAGCGTGCTTACCACTCTGCATGTGTCACCACAGTTGAGACTGATGTAACAAAGAGGTGTCAAAGGGAGAAAAATTCCACATATTAGGATCATGGATAGAGTGCATTAAGTTTGTAAGCCTCTTACTATATTTTGCAAGAGCTGGGTGATTGTCTGGATTTTCAGACAGAGGAGGAACACATTCGGTTTTCATGGTAAGGAAAATGCTTCCTTGCAAGGGAAAACTTCCAGACTTCTGAGACTTGCTGTGGGCTGATACTCTGTCCCTTGTAACATTTTGGACATGATGACTCCTCTGCTTTCTCTTGGTGTTATTGTCAGTCTGAGGACCGTTTGTTACTTCTGTGGTTTAAATATTTTTTATTTTTCCATTGAACGCTAACACAATATATTGTTATGCTCATATACATAAATACAGCTTTTAGACAGTGAGATTCCCACTAAAACATATCAAAGCATATTACACATCTTATTAATTATGGTAATAATTGTTTCCCATCCTCAAGTGGACTTTGAGTGGCTGTTACAACCCCTTCAACTAAAGTGAAAAAAATTAAAATAAGATAATAAAGAGAAGATATAGTTAAAATTAAATACAAACCAGTAATACATTTCTGTTTGTTTTGTTACCTTACACAACAAGATTATTCCTTTCTGAGTTTTCTTCTTAGTAGGAAAAGTGCTTTTTGGAATATTTTTTCAATGGAAAATAAGTAAAAACAAAAAACCTGCAAGTCCTAGACATTACAATAGACAAAATAAAAAAAAGTCACACATGGTGTAGCGTCAGGTATTCCGAATGTATTTTACATACCTCTTCCAGAGTAGAGAGGTGTATATTCTTTTATATTTGTGCTCTATTAAAAATATAATGAAGTAGATGTAGGAATACAATACAATTCCATTAACCTTTTTTTTATGTCTTAGACGTTAACACGGCTAAGCAGCATCAAGGATCAGCAGTACCCATTAATAACCTTCACTACCGTCTTCTGTAATATATTTAGTACTTTACATACTCTGTCAGTCATACACAAAACAATTAGGGAGTTTAGAAAATCCATTACAACTACAGAAGACAACCAGTCAGCCATAAGTAACACAGACTTTGCTGAAAGAAAAGGGCTTTTTAAAAGAACATTTTTTTAAAGTATCAATGTATATATGATAAAAGGTTCTCTTCTAGTTATTGTCTGAGTCTTCCACTGATACCAGAGGGAATACTGAGCAAAGAGCCAGGATGGAATATGGTCTTATGCTCAGATGAGCTGTTAAAATGCCCAGTTTCTGAAATTAGAAAAAAACAGCATAGGGAACCACCTAATGAGCCTTTACGCTCTTCTACGTTAGGATTATGTGTTCCGTTCTAAAAATAACCCGGCTCCTCATGTGGTGCAAAGAAATGCTATACTTGCACAATAAGAAACTGACTGTAGTCCCTGTGAGTATCCACCTGACATAAACTGACCAGAGAAAGGGATTTTCAAAAGAGAACAGATTTATATTCAGCATTTTATAGCAGTTAGTTGACCTTCCAAAAAGGACATAAGCATTAAGAACTTCCCAAAAGAATCAGTGCTTGACTATAGGTCTAATTTTCTGCAGGAACAACCAAACCCATAGCGCAGTTGCGTACTCCAGCAGATTAATCCCTTGCTACCCTCCACTGTACTGCTGTTAGCTTTACAGGCATCGTGAATGTAAAATTCTAGTGACTCACACCCTTGCAGGCTTTTAAGCTCTTCTTTTAAACCCAGGAGTAACAGTGAATTCCCATAAGTCTGTCATGTTATTCAGGAAAACAATCACAGCACTACTGTAGCATAGGGCACAGCATGGCTGGCTGGCTCTGAAATACGATTCCATGAAACAACTTTCTCAAGGTAGGATTGTGAGACAGTATACTGGGGAGTAGTGTTTGTAAATAAATGTTGGTAGCAGATTAGCAAGGTTCTCTGACTCCACTTAAATTCATAATATGCCTATAATGAGAGGGATACATAGCTATTACCTCTGTTATTTGATAGAGAGTGCATGTAGGCAAGTATAATGGGAAAAATCAGATCAAAATCAGCACACGTAATTCAGTAGGACCTTAAGTAAAAGACTGAAACAAAAGACAAGATGAAGCAGAAAACACTTCATGATTTGCCGGTAGATTGGAAATGGGTTCATGACTTTGCGTTTCATTTCTTTGCCATGCAAGGGCTGAAAAAGAAATGGACAAACTGAGTTGGTGATCGCAGATGTGCAGCCAACGTTGAGAAATATTAAAAAAGATTATTTGGGTTCATCTGGGGTTTGAAATCATGCTCACATAAAAGCTAAAAATATATAAAGAAAATACAGTTTGACATATAAAAGAAACCTGTCAAACAGGTGATGATTTATCAAGATTATTTTTGAAAATGTATTTATTAAGAACAAGTTTGGAGGTTTCAGCTGAAACATAGTTTAAAATCTTTCTAGACACACTGTAAATACTTATGGAATAGGTAGTTATTAAGCCAATTACTGACCAGAACCCAGGCAGCTATAAATAAAAAGGCATCTGAAAAATTACCGTATTAGAGTAGCATTGTTCAAGTGGGATTTTTTTCTTTTCAAATAACGTCTAATATAAAGCCCCTCCATTCTTTATGATTGAAGCATACTGTTTAGGACTGGCTTCTTAAAATACACATTAATCAGATCATCTGATTAGCTGACATGCATATGATTAGTCTTATTTGCCAATCAACACCTGTGAATGTTAGAAATGTTAGAAATGTGTATAAATATACATGGTATTCCTGTATATATTTTAAAGATGGCCCTGGAGCCACAATGCTTGATAACTTCAAGTGAAGTGCAAAGGTTTCTAAAATAAGCTTGAGGTCTCTTCCTGAGCTCCACCAAACCATCTTCAGCAGCAGTGTAGGTTTCTCATAAGGGATGCACTAGATGTATGTAAACAAAAGACTATTTTAACTTTGAGTTTGTAATAGATCTTGATGCCAAATTCAGATTTGGCACAGTTGAACATAGGTATCCTTCCTGGAGCTGCATATGCTATACAAACTGAATTTATCCTGCCAAATTCCAAATTCCCTGAATTTCAGAAGGATCTGTTACTTACTAAATTTCATTGCAGGATAGCAGAAAAAAATTACTTCACATTCACTAGCTTCATTCAGAATAAGGAATAAATTCATTGAAGACTAAATAATTTCAATTACAGTGAAAAGACTTGACAGGGACACACAGAATTCATGCAAGTGATGTGTGACAGTTCAGCTATAGAAATATTGCTAGCTGAAAAATAAGCTGTGCTTCTAGCTTTCAGCACAGCAGCAGCCCCAGTGTTATACAAGAGATTTGTTTTGTGCTGCTTCAGCATCAGGTGGAGAAATACAGACCTTTACCTTGTCTTTTATTCTGCCGATTTCTTTGCGAATTTTAGAGAATTGGGTGCTTCCAGCTATACACAAGTACAAAGCCTCATCCTATAATTAGATGTGTATAACTGAGCCCTTCATCCTATAGCCAGACCTAAATACTTTTTACTGGGTAGAGCTCTGTTTAAATCAGTGAAGCTTCACATAACTGCAAGGATACGTCCAGGTGATAATTTATAGGCTTGTGTTACAATGCATATTTCTATCAAGAAACTTCTTTTTATATGTAAAACCCACCTGATCTTCAATATTGGGCATCTTCTATGCAGTACAACACTGTGTTGGGCAATATGCCTTCTTGGGTTTATTTTATATGTGTATAATATATACACAAATAAAAAGTATCACCTGCAAATAATATTTGGAATGTGAAAGACACAAAATGTAAACATTTTATTTGGCAGTTTTTTCAAACAGGTGAATAAATAAATGGAAAAGTACATCTTAATATTCTTTATAGCAACAGATGCAGTTGCACACATATTTACATGTCGTGGATGCAAAGAACAGTTAATTTAATTTCCTTTTGTTAAAAAATGCAACTTCCAACACCACTAGACTTGACAATTAAAGATGAAGATACTAGTAATATTTTGTTCTAGCAATCTCAACTTTTAAAGGCATTCATTTGGAAGTAAGATAAGAGAGTCATCATGCATTTAGTTCATTTTGTCCGCTTACAGTAGAAAGTCTGATGTAATCTCAGAATTATGAGTGTCATGCGCTTAAGTCAACTATGACATGTTTATAAATCAATGTAGTTCCCTTAAAACTTGAAGCAAAGAGAAAATCTCGTTTATCGATGGAGACATGTATGAAAGATCTTGGTGCCTGTACGTTTAATTCTTGAAACTTCACAAATTTTGCCTTTTCCGCATCCCAGTAATAGACTTGAGTAAATGAATAATCACTTCCAAGAATGGCATATTGATAATTACTTATCTGAAGTGGTTGGAATACCATTGACCCTCGGGATGGCATCCTTTGTAAATCCAGAAATGCCGAACCACCCCATTTCATTACTTTAGAGTCCCCAATAAATCTTGTTAAGCAAATGTATACATCCTCTTTCACTTTGAAATGTTTCACTGCATATGCATCTTCCATATCTTGGATATCAAACCGCTTAACAAATTCATTTGTTCCTTTGTTCCACTGATATATTACAGGTCTTTGGGAACTACTTGACAGAATTAAATGTGGTTTGCCAGATATTTCAAGATACTCCACATCAGTATCTCTGTACCAGGCATGCAGAGACTGATGGGAATAAAATCCATTCCCATTCCACTTGTAAACCGTGGTGAAACCAGCCTTTGAACTGTCTGCAACAACAAAATACCAGTCTTCAGCAATCCTGAAAGTTTCAATGTCATTGGGTTTTCGGATTTTAAGGATTTCAATATCTTGAATTTTTATAAACTTATTAGCAAAAATATCTCTTTTATATATGTGGGAGCCTCCAAACAGCTGCGCGACAATGACATACAGCTGACTCTCAATAACTATAGGTTTGCATACAACAGTCGAAGTACCTGTAAAAAGAAAAGACAGGGTTAGCACCACTTTTTTTTGATCAGCTGTTGGAATGTTATTTGTCAAGCTGTATTCATACCTGTAATGTTGTCATAATTCCTGAACATCACTTCCACATGGTCCCATTCAAGAAAGATGCATTTTCCAGTAAAAGGCTGAGCAATAACCACGTGTTCATCATTCATATATGAGAAAGTATCTACTGACAGAGATTGGTATGGCAGGGACTGATAAACTTCAAATTCTGAAAAAGTGCACACAACAGATGATAATTATAGAGATACTTCACATACTTTACTGAAAAAAATCTGCTTAGCAGATAGCAATTTTTTACAAATTACAGTATTTCATCACTAGTCCAATTTTCCTGTTGATAAAGGAGTGCTGCAATTTGGTTTTCAACCTTTCTTAATCAAAAGAGGTGCTGTATTGTGTTACAGTTCTCCAAATCCTTATGTAACATATTAAAATCTGCAATATAAGACCTTGCTTGCAAATGATTCCCATGTCAGACTTACACCTGCACAGAATTCGTATTGATTTTAGTTGAAGTTCCATCCAGTATGCAGACTTCCTGCTAAAACGGGCTCTAGAATGAAAACTATAGCTTTGACTTCAATTTAACAAGATTAAATAATTTGAAGCACATTACCTGTAATAATGCAATCAAATTCTTTTGGAGAGAGGCTATTGATTTTGCGCTTCTTATATTCTGCTGGGCTTTCACAGTAAATGTCTTCAACTGTTGCATTGGTGCTGCCCAGCCATTCCACTAACCACTTCAGTTTGCAGTCACAATTAAATGCATTGCCTCTAAGATCTCTACAACAAATCAATCATGCATCGAAAATAAGTAGTCAGCTGATGTATTCCTCCTTGCAGGACAACAAAACAGGTTCATGTTAAATATGTGCCCTCTTGCTTATTCTCACTTGATGCCTTCCTAGCTTAATTTGTCCTGACCCATAGTTAAATCTACATACCAGAACCCACATAGATTTAATTATATTAAGGTAAACAAGGAGACCTTAACTTGATGATCATCTGAAAATTTTTGTTGATTTCCCCAAGTTTACAGGTACTCAAAAGCCTACCAAACTACTGACCCCTGTTTCTTTTGGACTACCCTTTCTCTGTAAGAGCATTTTAGATAAAAAAATAGGAATTAACATAACTTTATGTTCAGCCAGTCAGTATTCACTATCCCCTTTAGATATACTCATTTAGGGCTTCAGGAGACACAAGCAAAGGTGTTCTGCTCAAGTCTTTTACAGCTGTCTTGAGTTGGATTTCCAATCGTATGTACAGGAACAGGCAAGCGCCAGGACCAGACTGTGTAACCATCTGGCCATGATCAGTCATGCCAAGTAATTCTACCAGATACACTGACCATCCCCACATCTTACTACTGCAGCTCTGCACTCGGAATTCAGCCTACCTTGTGAATACAGCAAGCAGGCTTTTTCTGTGCTTATTATCCCAAATCAGGGGAACCAGGATTTGGTATAGTGTAAACAGGATCTATTTCAGTGAAGCAACTGTAGGATTTATCTGTCTATCTATATTTTGTATTTTTACTGGTATTTGGTTATATTTAAACAAGCTGATGTTTTGGTTTGGTTGCAATTAGATTTAGTATGGGATATGGTACTTACTGAGACATGTGCTTTCGTGATACAAGATAGCTTTCCCAGAAATTACTTGCACATTAAAATGTTATTCCATTAAATACCTTTCCCTTATGTGTTGCTCTCTCATGCATCCCTAAGGATACTTCCTTCTTATTCACAAAGTATTAATGAACATGCAGCTTCATTACATAACTACTAACAATATTACTTATCTTCATAACTGGTGGAATATTCAGAACTAACATAAATTCTCAACAATAGTAGACAAAAAAAGAATCCTACCATTCTGTGTAGTCTCTATCCAGTAATTAAATCCCATTACTTGCTATTGGTTTGAATGGTTACTCAGAATGTCCTCTAAAATAAACTCCTTATACTTTTAGTATAATTAATAGATTAATTAATTGCTTTCTTACACATTTGTTAAAGAATCCAAGCCTTTGAATATGTCTTTTGGAAGGGACTGGAGATTATTATTTGCAAGACTCCTGTAAAAGAAGACACTTCAGTATTAGTGCTAGTTCATGAAACTACACATTTTTTCAAGGTGTAATCTACTGTGAGGATTTTTTTCTTATGGTAAAGAACACTGGTATTCCCCAGCCCTTAGTTGTAAAAGATTGCTTTTAAGGCTAGCTCATTTACTTTCTGACTTTCCCTTCCACTAAACTGCCAAGCCTCCTTCTACTTTCACACTCTTCAGCAGCCTTGCAGCATTTGCAATACCTCACTTAGCAGAGTAAAAAGTGCAATCACCTTTGGTGTTTTGCCAATGCCATTTAACATTTTAAAACAATTAGTCATGATTGGATCTACTGATGTTTTCCTTATGAGATCCCATACACGGTGTTCATATTACTGCATTTTCCCCACTTTCTTGTATCTTTTCTGGAAGGAAAATCGTGGTACTATGTTACATTTTGATGGGTTTAGGTTTAGCTCATAGTTTTTGGAAATAAGAAGTAATAGACAATAAATTGCTGATCAGCATGAATTTCTTTCCTGGAATGTGCATGTGTGTGTGTATGTGTGTATAGGACCAGCAAAAAACTGCCATTAATTCCCAATTTTCAATATTGGGAGAACTCATGTCAATTCAGTGAGTATTCTAGATAGTAAAAGTGACAAGGAAATGTGAGCAGACTTAAAACAAACAATATATAGCATTTCAGTCAGACATATCTGTGAGAGCCCACCAAAGGTCTTGGAGACGTCACGGAGGGCATGACAGAAAAAGAATGATGTTGTAGGGTATAGTTTACACCTCTTTCAATTTACAAAATTATTTACTACTTATGACAAGAAAGAAAAATGGAGAGAAATCATTCCAGTTTAAGATCCCAGTTAGAATTTGCAGCTAGTAAGACTTAGAATATCTTCTGTTTTAATTTGTAAACATAAAAGTTATTTATTAACCACAAGTTCTTTAGCCAAGCAAAGACAGTTAGGCATATACTTGAATTCAAGAACAGGCCCAGATGTACTAGATCTGCTGCCTCATTTAAAATTAAGTGTTTGCCTTATCAGGAATAGTAACCATGAGATGATTCCATTAGTCCGTTCTGACTTCACCACTATCAAAGTACATCTGTGTGTGTACGTATCACGTGCTTCACTTATGCGTAATTTTATGCTCAAGAGCAATTCTTAAAAGTCAGGTGACTCACATGGAGAAAGCTGTGTGGACTTGCAAGCTGAGGCAAGTTTAATGCCCTGTATAGTTTTTATATATTATTATATAGCAAACTGAAAGGGATGATGTACTTGGACGTAGCAGTGGTTCACCACTGCCATGGGAATATATTTAAATAAGTTTATACATTTGTCAATTTTTGAATGAAAATTATGTATTTTATATTTCACTGTTGAAAACATATTTTAGAAGCCACTGGCTTGTCTAGATGGTTCTGGTGTTTGGTGCTGGTATTTGCTTTATAGTAGGAGAGTAAAGGTTGACTCAAACATGCAGTTAAATTTATGGTCACAGTTCTGAAACAAATGCAATCAAAATTATATATTGGGCATAGAAATTGCCTTGCAATGCTAATGGTAAGATTTTGATATCAAATTATTAAATTAGTAAAAAAAATGTTATTTTTCTTTATTTTTTCTGTCCTTATACCTATTCTGACCAGGAAATAAATGCTGGTGCATAACAATAAATATTAGATGGCTCTCCTCTGCAACAAGGACACACTGTAATTATCAACATTAATGGCATTATAAAATACAAATGTTTGGATAGCTTACCACATCACAAAATTAATGTTGTGAAAAGGAAGTGAACAGATTAGACAGAACGAAGTTCATCTTATCTAACTTTATAGAACTCATTTGTATGCTTATTTACTAAGATTCTTTTTAATATATTTTGTGTCCACAAGTAGTCTCTTGTTTTTTAAATGAAAAATGCCTTGGGGTGCCAAATGATTATTCTTAATATGTATGTGCAATTTTCCCCAAAGGATGGAGAGTGGTTCTGCAAGCAGATTAAACTAGTCACATTCTGTGGTGCCTTTGCAGTTATTTTCCGCAAATTTCTCACTGTCTTTGTGAATAGCACTCCATGGACAACAGCAGCATGATGCATAAGTCCGTGTCCCAAAAATGCGCATGCAAATGGAAGTGGCTCCTCAAATGTGGTTCTGTCTTCTGCATATTTTCTCTTGTGAGACTCCTGAAGCCTCCCCAGAAACCAAAGTAGCAGGCAAGACAAGATGTTACTCTTGGACTGTATGCTCTGTGGAGAAGAAACTGTGCCTTCCCCTGTGTTAAAAAAGCAATTTTTTCACTAGCAGCAGCAGCTACTAAATAAGTAAATGAATATGATAAATAATGTACTGGACCCATTTGTGAACTATTCATGTGCATAAATATTTTGAAGATAGGGTCCCAGTTACCAGCCTTATCCAACTATCTACCTTTTTTAACAACAGTGTAATTATGCCTGTACCTCTAATATGGCTTGTTATGGAATGTGCACAGCCTTTTTATGTTCCTTTTTCCCCTCCCCTCTCTCTTTCCTCTTCCTCAGACCTAGAGCCATTTCATAAGTAACTTTATCTATACAAGTAGTCACAGTAGGCTTGGTTTCAGCCAGCTGTAAGTCTTGTTCTGACCAAAAAGGAAAGAGTAAATGTTTTATGGTATGTTTACTGTGTGGTAAAGGATGTGGCGAATTGCAATTCCACTATTATATTTATGCATTAACTATTTTAAATGTAACCTTTCTCTCCTCTGTCAAAATACATGAAAGAAAAAGTTAAATGACCCTGTTTCAAGACCCCCTTGGAGGTTATCATGTTAAGACCAAAAGGTCAGAATCCATTCCCCCCCAACAGAGTTGCCTCAGAATGCAGATGCTTAGAACTGAGGATAAACCCATGTCAGGCCCACTACACATGCTTTAGTCTCCCTTTCTTCCAGTATTTTTGTATTTTTTTCTGTCTTCTTATAGTGTGTATTGTGTCTTCAATAAATTTAGTCCTTGCTGAAATACAATTATTGCTAAAAGATAAACTTGCTGTAAGATTAGAGACAAAAGCCTGTCTAGAAACTGTCCCACCAGCTCAGAGCACAAGGATGCCACTCCCGTGTTTGCAGTGAAATGTTGTAGGTATTTGTGGCCAGTGGTGTTTCACCTGCTGAGCAGAGTGTGAGAAACGCCAGCCACAATGGCATCCAGACTGCCTTGGACTAATTTCCCCTCTTGGCTTATGCGGCAAGGGGCTGCAGCATGTCAGAGAGCAAGGGTTGGCCAAGATAGCCAAAGGGCTGAGCAGCAACACAAGCAGTGTTATGCAGACCCCAGTGTCAGTGTGTGACAGATCCTGACTGTGGGGTGCTCTTACTTGCGTGCAGAAGAGGACAAGGTGCAGAGCAGGGCTTTGAAGCCAGTCCTGCTGGAGTCTGGCTGCTCTGCTTTACAGTGAAGTGCAATTATAGAATCATAGAATCATAGAATAGATTGGGTTGGAAAAGACCTCCAAGATCATTGAGTCCAACCCAATAAGTGGATCAGTAAGACATAATAAATACATCTGGTTGCAGGTCTTTGATTTAAAATTGTTCTGGGTGGGAATTTTCAAATTTGATTTAGTCAAATTCTTTTGGATACCATTAGTGGCTGAAGCGAACATGGGTACAGGCAGTGATGGCCTGTCCCAGGAATGGCTGTAAATATTCTTCTGGATCCATGCCAGACTGGGGTGCCTGGGAAGAGCTGTGTGTTCATGCCTCAGCCTCTCACTTTCCTAACCACAGCTCCCACTTTTCTCCTCCTCATGTCCCAAACTGAGACTCACCTCGTCAGTGCCAAGATTCCCAACCCATACTCCTTCCTCTCTGTTCCTACATGCTCAGTTGGAAATCCCCAGTGCTCTGAGCAGAAAAGGTCAGGGAGCTACTGCCAAACATGTACTGCTTGGAAGCTGTTTGGGTCATTGCCTTCTACACATACCACAGTCTTTGGTGGAAACACAAAGATTAACATTCTAATCAAATTGCTATTAATACCACTTAAACAAATATGAACAGATATATATCAAAATGAGAAATTCAGCAACACAGTGGTTCAGTTACTATATTAAATATATCAAGTAATATATCCAACCACTCTACTTACAGGTGAATTAAAGATTTCAGTCCTCTGAAAGTATTTCTTGAAATGGACTTAATGTTGTTGTTCTCTATGAACCTGTAATGGGTCGTAAAGTCATTCTGGTCAAAGTAATGCCTGGAACTTGGAAGCCCACCCACTCCATTCAATAATGCCAGGAAATATACTTTTGTCCACTCACAAATATTCTAGATGAGGAAGGCCCATGAAAGCATCATCACTAATAACATCAAAAGTGTTGGAAGTAAACAACCTGCATAAAGAAGTGCAAAACAAAAGACCAGCTTTAGAAAATGGTTCAGCAAGCCACGGTAGGCCAAATTTCCACCGCCTGGTTTGATGGTTTTTTCTGTGCACTATAGGACTGTAAGGCTCATATACTGCACCATAGTCTGGTGCAGAGGGAAGGACCCAACAACTGTCAGCTGGGGCTATCTGATAAAATGCCATTGAATTCTGTGGAATGTAAATGTGGGATTAGCATGCCAATAAAACAATGGGATTGTACAAGTGTTTCTGGAGATATACTAGGACAACAATGAGATGTTCAAGTACTACAGAGGTTTAAATTCTCTTGGTTTAAATTCCTGGTTAGCCAGACATCAGGCTGAATATGTACCACTGACAAGCAAGAAAATCCCTTCAGTTATAGGTTAGCTTTGTAAACTCATTTAACCTGAGGGTACTGAGAAGTTACTAAGAAAAAAAAAAAAGGAAAATCTCTTCATTTAGGCAGTGCTCAAATCAGAATTGTTTTTAAGACCACGTTGTACCTTCAAGAGATAGCTCTTAGTGCATCTAGCAGTAAAAATATCAGCAATACATTTAATTTTATGTAATTTTGTAAGCATTAAAAGTGCACTAGCATTGATTTTTCTAGTGTTATTTATGCTTATCAGCCATGTTTGCATTTGTCCATTTTAATTCAGCTCTGGACTTCCACAGACTTAATATGGTGAGCCATTGTCAACTTTACCCCAGTGGAATTCTTGATGCACATCTATATTTTAATCAGTTGGACCTGATGGATAAATAGATTCATACTATGACATTCTTAGACATTCAGGAATGCAAGATTTCCAAGTAAAAATTAATCCACTTAATGAGTTCATCTCTTATTTTGAAGTTTTCATTACGATAAAATTGCAGTTGATTTATTTTCTCACTTAACTATTACAGACTATGCTTTTTCCACTGTAAGCATGTTCCTTTATGAATTGTATAAAAAAATATAAGCAGGAAATTCTTTCTTATTGTCAGAAATAAGAAATACTTCCATTTTAGATAAAATAAGCATTTTTGTAAAATCTCTGAACCAAAAGACCAATTTAGTAAATCCTGCAACTAATTTTACTTTCCTGATGTGATTTCACTGGATAATTTTTCCTTTTATGCACTCTAATGTATAATTTAAAGAACAGAGTGGTATCTCTTTAAATAGTATAGGTACTGTAGAAATTGCCAGGCTTATAGCATAGGTCTTGCACTTGGTGAGCTCATTTGCCTCCCGCCTCATACCTCTCCCCAATGGCTGTGTCACATGTATTTGATGCACAAAGTGGTTTTTCTTCCACTCTCTGACCTCAAACACCAGATTTGCTTAATTTGAGACTTACCAGCCAACTACTTCTGGGGACAGAGACTGAAGACACTGCACTGTAACCAGGGCTTATATATCTTAGCAGGAACTGTACAGTGATAGCAGGTACGAATCCTGGTGCCACAATTCCCTCCCTTCTTTCTACGGGCTTTCATGTCATCAGTTTATAAGGGCACTCTCAGCACATGGCTGATACACAGAGAGACAAGTGCTGGAGATGAGAGCAGGGAGATTGTCTATATTTAGGAAACGCTCCTGCTGCCACTTCACCGTAGCTGCGTAGGTTCTTCATATTTTTGTTGTCACATGAAGAGCACAGAGCATACCATCCATACTACACAAGAAGAAAAGCTCTCCTGGCATGGGAGTTACAAGTAGTGTTTAGCATGGGACCATGATTTTTTTCAGAGACCATTGCTGCTACTACATTAAAAATAGTAGTAAATAATAATAGCAGCAGACATATTCCATATTTAGGCTGGTGCACTGGAGATACCAAATTACATTTGGACTTCAAAAATGTAGTGCTGGAGACTAGCACTATTTCTATATGTATTTCTATTAATATAGAAATACATACAGGCTTCTAAATCTTGCTGTTGGCTAAATTAAACCTACCAAAATAGCTATAATCAAGCAAAGCTAAAACTTACTGTAATTTTTAATTAACCTGAGTTTTCCATATTCTTATTTCCCTTACTATTTTCTGCCAAAGACGAAAATTTTTCTTTCCCATATACAAACTGGAGTATTGTCCCCACAGATACAATCCTGCTCCTATGGTCTGTGTTAAGGAGTCATTTGCCTCAGATCAGCAGCCTGACATTCCGAAGATGGCAAGTAGCTCAACTACCATGTGAGAAATATATCTGGAAACCAGATCACTCATCAGGGTCCACAGTGGAACAAAAACTGCTTTTCTGGGGTCATGGGTTTTGTTGCAGCACTTACGGACAGCACTGCAGAACGCGCATTTCAGTGTATAGCAGAAATGGAAATTATTATTATTACCAAAAGGCCATAAAGCCGTTGCCAGACCCCACTGTGCCAGGCACTATAATAACTCAAAATAAGATGTCTGTGTCTGTCCTACTCCACCCTACCCAGTTCTGCCTGGCAGTGGGATTGCTAAGTGTAGGTGGTGTATCGTAGCCAAGAGAGATGATGTCCTACTCACTCTCTTCAGAAACAAGCTCCACCAATGCTGCTGCTTTTTTTTTTCCTCTCCTTTGAAAGGCCCATTGCAGAAATTATGTGAAATGTGTCCCTTTTGTGATCTGTGGCCAACTGGGAAAAGATTCTCTGGAATAAAGCACCATGGAAAAGCATTTAGGTTTCCATAGTAACTGCATTTACCTATTTACCCTGTATCCAAAATTGTACAGTGTGTCTGCACCTCCTTATCAGCTCCACTTGAGGTAGCAGAGTACAGCCAGGGTCAGGGCTTCAGCTATCGGTATGCCAGCAGTTTAATTTAACAGTCATAGGGCTCCAGTGCATCAACATTACACCTCTGACCACATCCAGAGTGCACGGGAAGTCAGTTTGGGACAGACATCTGATTTTGATTTTGATCACAGCGGGGAGTCTGTCTTGCCGGATTTCTGAGACAAATCTGGGTGTGTGTCAGCCTGGCAGCGCATCCACTATAAACAGTTCAGGTTACACCCCCTCTACCTCTGTATAGCTCACAATTATATAATCATATGCCCACATTTCTAGGAAAGCTTGTGAGCCTGTAAAAATCCTATGTTGAAATGCAGCTAAGACTTAAACATCCCAAAATATTCTTTTTCTGTGTATACCTCATCACAGTATTTGATTTCGAAATAACTGCTTTAATTTTTTTTTAATTGGAAGAAAATAATTACTTTTAGGCATGAAATAACAAACAGGGTCAAATCCAGGTGCTATGAAGGCAAAACTCCCACTGAAGTGACTAAACTTCCACAGAAGTCAATGGCAATTTTACATGGAAAAGGACTCCAGGACCTGTCCCACTGCAATGAGGAGCCTGATCTGAGGGGTTTTGAGCTTACAGTCCAACAGGAGTTACAAATGAAGAGCTTTATACTGGGAGCAGGTCCCAGGACTGCAGAAAAGAAACGAGTAGTTGTTGCAATGCTCGAGTCCCTACTACAGTGTTAATTAAAGTATAATGAAGAATAACAAACATTCTGTCACCAAAAGCTTCAGCATGTAATCATTCCAAGTAGCACTGACAACAGATAGCCTTGCAAAATACTAAGTAGAAACACTTCAAAAAATTAAACATGCACTGCCTTTCAAATGGCTAAAAAGTCTTGTATTTTATCATCTAATGAATCTTCTGCTGATGTTTCCTATAAAATTAATACTGAGACCCTTTCTAAAATATTTATGAATACATATACATTTCATAACAAAAATTGTATCATATAAATATTTCTCACAGAAGCTGCAGAGATGGTGTGAGCAAAAAACTCCCTTCTGGGATTTTAGTAAAAGCAGATCTCACAAAGGATCTGTAAAGAAGAAAAAAACAACCATATATTAATGTAGCACCATATCTCCATGGTTATAATACTGATCTGGTCATCACAGAGAAATTTATTTATATAAGTTAAAAAAAAATACACCCCCCCAAAAAAAAAAAGAATGTTGCAGGTTTCATGTAGTACAGAAGAAGGTATAAAATGAGATGTGTGCACATACACAGACAGACAGACAGACAGATGAAAGAGACATAAAAATCAGGATTCAAGGATGCAGCACAATTTTAACACATTAGCTGACGATTCTGAATGCTGGAGGTACTCCCTGCAGCAAGCATCCTTCTGTATGCACTGAAAACACCACACATCCTAGTTCATTTGAAATCATAAATTAAATAACCAAATGCTTACAGCCCTTACAGTGAGATAACATCAGGCGGAACGCTGCGAGGAATAGATCTGGCATTTTCACATAAAGCATTATCTTTGGTACAAGTACACCAGGCAGGACATTTTGGCTTCACGGGTTTCTTCCCTTCAGTCAGCAAAAGCACAGATAAAAGGCATAAGAAATAAGCAATTCTTCTAAAGGGTCTGCTGGCATTTCCCATTCTTTTGATCCGCTCTTGTTCCAGCCAGTTGAAAGAATATCCCAAAACATGAACAGGGTTCTTTATTCAGCCATTGGATGTCTTTCTATAAGTCCAGGTCAATATTTGTCTCTGCTTTCCCAACCCTTTTCTTTCTCTTTCACTCTGTTTTTGTAGAAACCTGCAGCTGATCTGTATGTTTCCACTCACTCAGGCAACGTACTGCTCAGAGAAGAGACCTGCGAGGTGCTGTAAGATGGGGAAAATCCAACCGGCTGAAGGGAAAAAAAAAAAAGGAAGGAAAAAAAAAAAAGACTTGCATCACCACAAAAACACTGAGCACAACACAGCATTAGATTGCAAAGTGATGTAACTGAGAAATACACTGCTTTCTGTTTTCACAGGGAGGCCCTTTCCCTGTTACCAAAAATAGTACAGCATTATGTTTTGCTGGTGGGTGGGTGAGTGGGTGTGGGGTGGAGTGTATGTGTGTGGGGGAGAAATCAGTCATCTCTTACTGGATCCCTACAACCTCGTGAACCTTTCAGAATTATGCTTCACATATTTCAAGCAGCAGAACTAACGGCAGTATCCACAGGAAAATGAAATCGAGTGAAACCATCAAAAGCATTGCTGCAGAAGCTGTTAGATTAATTTTTATCCTTAGCCCTTATTGCATGTATTTATACCACTGAAAAACAAGCTGCCACACATGGAAAATATTACAATGTATGAGAGAATGCCTATGACTGTCATTCCTAAACAAAATATTTTCTCATGCAAAATAAGACCCCAAGTAACTGCGGGGGTTTTTTTCCTTTTTTTTTTTTTTTTAAAAAAAAAGAACTCTTCTTATTTGTTACATGTTTCCTGTGCTGGTTAAATAAAGTAGATCAAGCATAGCTCAATATGGACAACATTAATTTGAAGTTCAAGTTTAAATACTTATTTACTTGGAAACTGTTTTGATCTTTTAGATGGAAAAAAAGGAAATAGTTATTTAAACACCAGTTATGTTAAATGCGTAGTTAAGAACGGACCTTTTTTGAAAAGTGACAGGATAGGGATGGATCTTGGTGATAATGACAATCTTTACAATACAGCCCGAAGGCTGCAACTGAAATGAATGCAAGGTGTGGTATGAGTACCCTGTAAGACACAGTTCTCAGCCTGAAGACTTTACAGTAAACTACAAAAAATATTTCATAGGGAACTTAAGCAGCACCTAAGTGTTATTATATTAAGAATGGTAAGACAAAACTAATGAATGCCAAATAGCTGGAAAGCCATATGGGATGATTTTTTTGTCTTCAATATAGGATTGCTATTAGAAGAATTTTGCAAACTTTAACAGGTCTTAACACTTCCCTGCAGGACTGTTCACATTACACAGCTCACAAAGCCTACTAAGGTCAACCCAATGGTACAGACATTTAACACGGTCAGGTTCACTATTGGCTCCTTCATATGGATGTTTCCTCACCAGAAGGTGCTTGATCTCCTAATGAGATGTCTTCCAACTTCTGGTTACCTCTCCCTTGATTCCACAGGGCCTTCTGGCTCTGGCCCATTGCTCCTGCTTTACAGGCCATAAAATCTCAAGATCAACACTGGGCCATGTCTGTCTTCCTCAGGAACAATGCCAGCAAAGCCCTGGTGCATATTCAGATATGGGTGCCCAGCAGGAATTTGATTTGCTATGGGTGAACATATGGCAAAGGGGAACAACGGCCTAGAAAACTGCAAGAAACTCAGTGTATGGATACAAGGCAGGACCTCAACATTGCTGAATCCTTGACAGGGCAGTGGCTGATGTCTGTCTGCCTGGGATGAGAGGAGATGCACAGAGCTCACACCAGGTGGTGGGGCTGCATCCTCTGAGGGACTGGGTGCGGCCAGAAATGTCCAGAAAGCTTTCAGAAGCAGCCAGCCACCTTCAAAGGCCCTGCTGGGAGAGGACTGCAGTGACTGCGCGTGGCTTCCCGCCAGGCACCCGTGCCTGTGGAAGACAGGGCAGCTTGTGCTTTCTCAGCTCCCTCGCTCTCTGTGTTGTGTTTTTGTAAAGCTCTTTATTAATTTAAGTGAGGGCCCATGTTTTTGCTCTTAAGAAAATCTTCCCTGTCAGCAGTCAGCAATTCTTCTGAAGCACAATTGACTTCATCTAAGAATGACAGAAACCTTGTTATTTCTGAGCCTTTCCACCTTCTGTAAGAAAATGGTACAGAATTACAGTAACCAAAGCACTGAAATAATTATTAATCAAATGTCAATGCCTTCCTCTGCATATTAAAGTTACTTCTTGCTCTGGAAATGATCTAACTGTATAACTGAGACGGGAGCTGGATTTGTGGGACTTGCATAAGTAGGGTACACCATCTTCTCTCCTCCAAGATGTCCAGACTTGGTGAGGTGAGAACAGAAAATTCTCTTTTTTTTTCTGGAAGAGGCCTGTTGTTGTTTGTTTGTTTATTCCTGGCAAAGCTACCCATTGCCATGGCAACATTTTGCCATTGATGGTGAAACCCCGTGTTTCATTTCCTTTGGCTCATTCACTGAAATCCACCATCAATTACCTAGGCATTTCTCTTTAGTTAATACTCTGACCACATTGTGAACCTCCTGAAAACTTTGCAGTGTAGCCTTTTTTTCAGTAACAAAAGCACATTCTGCAGAGAGCAGTAACCTGACTCTGGTTTTGTCCATGCCGAGAACCGCCTGGAAGTTAGTTTTCTATTCCAAACTACATGTCAAAACAACCGCTTTTTCCAAAATTGCAAACGTTATGAATAACAATTCCATCAAAAGAGGGGCATAATTTTCCAGGGGCCTTTTCTGCCAAGCTCAGCATCTCATTTCTTGCCATGTGGTAGTTTAAAACCACATTGGTTTGTGGATTTCCAGCGGCACAGCTTCTCCCCAGCCCCGGCGACACTTGGCTCACCCTTTGCGATGCCATCGCTGTTTGTTTGCTGGCCAGCGGAGCAGGCAGTGGCCTGCTGTGCCCACGGACCAGCGCCTGCCTCTCGCTCCCTGCTTGTTTTCCCGGGTGTTTCAGGTACTGAGTAGGCACAATGGGATTCAAAATTCATTTGTTTTTCTTTCAACAAGGTTCCAGCAGGGGGGATGAGGGAGTTGTGGATGCGTTCCTCGGTCTGCTTCCCACCACTCGCCGTTCTGCCCGAAAAGCCCGCACGTTGCGGTGCGGCGGCGGGGCCGGCGGGCGGGCCCGTTCCGGGCTGGCCATGGGGAGCTGCTCCGCCGCGGCCCCGTATCCCGGCAACCCGGGCCCGGGCGGCGCCCGCAGAGCCGCGGCCTCGCCAGAAGGGGCTGGGGGAGCGCCCCGGCCGCCCCTCGGCCCCGGAGCCCCCGCGATGTCCGCCCTCGCCGCCACAACGAGGAGCTCTCCCGGCCCCAGCCGGGCGGCCCCGGTGCTTCTGCACGACGCTGCCGATATGTTCCACCTATTCAGTGCTGAGCCAACTACGCCCTAGTGACCCATCGTTCCCCAGGCGGTGGCTCTCTACGCGATATCAAACAGCTTGCTTCTTCCAGTGTATCCAAACGGTTTATAACATGTTTTGATGATAATCAACCACCTAGTAACAGGCGTGGTGCAGGTACATGGCAGCAAAAATTAAAGCTACTTTTGCCTGCTGTCACCAGAGGCATTTACCACCCACCACTGCCTGTGTTCCACACTTACCACAACTTCTGTGGCTTGCTTTCTAGAGCAAAAATATGCATTTATTATTAATACTATTTACGAAATTTAATATTTACTACATATTAAATTAATATTTACTAAATATTAATATTTACCAAACACTAATATTTTTAGTAAGTGTTCTCCAATATCTGGTTAAAAAGTGAATACTTCTACAAGTAAACCTGTAGGCTACAGTATTTGAGGAAAGCAAACACAAATGTTCAGAACATAGAACCAAAAATTATTAAAAAAAATATTTAGTATTTTTGAGGGATTAACTCTGTTCCAATGACTACATCTGCATATTTGCATTAGATCAATATGTTTTTATTACCAACATACGACAAAATTTGAATAAGCTTCCTGTGGTTTCATGATCAGTACATTTCTCTTTGCAGATACATATACCGTTAGAGTTGTCCTTAATTTCATCCTGTTTTTAGAAAACTGTGTTGCCTTTTTCTCTGCTCAGGATGAGCTGCCTGCACATATGTAGCCTAATCCAAAACTCACTGATGATGATGATGGGACTTTAGTGAACTTTACTGTCCTTGGTGTTCAGCCCATAATATTACACCACACAGATGGACAATAGTCTGAGCCTAGTGTTCATGGATCTCCTAAACAGCAAAACATTGTCATTGCTATGTTACCACTGTGTTTGAAGCAGAAGGATTTTGAGATCAAAGACTCCTACAAACATGAGTCTCAGTTTTTTGCTCTCTCAGTGCCACCCTTTTAACAAATTCTGTAGCAAATGGCAAATTTAAAGCAGCTGAGAATGAGGCTGTACTTTCAATAAACAAAACTAAGTCTTGTGAATTCTAAACAGTTCTGAAAAGACTGTGCTTCCTGGTGGATCTGCCACTAAGAGCCATTGCCAGGAAGAGGCCTTCTGCAGGCTAGGCATAAAACTCAAGATGCCTTTACAACAGCTCATAGCACAGATGAGCTATGGGAATGATCATAGGGCTGCCTGAAACTTTTTATTTGGAAAATTCTGCTGACTTTGCCCTATCCTGTCTATACAGGTTTGTATTATGGGTATCCTTCTTTATTATACCACCAGAGTTTCCTTAAAAGCAGGACAACCAGGCCAGTCCCTGTGTCAAAAAGCCAAGGAAATGGCTACTTAATTGCTTCCAACTTCGAAGGAAAGAAAAACTTAGAGGGTGGTCTCCTTTCCCTTGCATAAAGTAGTCAGTTCACAGTTCACCATGGAGTTAGAAGCGATCACCTCTGATGTGAGTCAAGTCAGTTCTCGTGGCCAAAACTGCATAGTGATGTAGAACACCTACTCCACTGAGCATATCCTGGTGAGTGTGCAGGGATCTTCAGAACTGCTTGCTGGCTTAGGTACACCATAATTTGACCAATGACAAAAAGTATGTCAGACAAGATATAGTGGTATCTGAATGATCTCTCTTTAAGAAAACAGATGCACAATGTATTTCATTCAAAGAGAAGCCAGGTAAAATTAATCTATGTTTAGGTTTTATTTTGTTACAACCAAGGACCTTCAACATCTTTATGAATCTTGATGCTTCATTTTCAATTGCAGGCTTTTAAATAGTAGAAAATATTAGAAATTGTCTCAGAAGACACTTTAGAGGATTTCTACCCTTTGCGATTTTTGAAAGGCTCTCTCAGGCTGGGAGGGACCCTGGGAGAACACCTCATCCAACCTCCTGGGTAACCAACAGGGATAAAGGCTAAGAAGCTAGATAGGAAGTATCCAAAATGTACTATATTTTGATATCACATGGCTTTTAAACCAGTATTACAAAATTTTAAAGACCTAATCTATCATCTTTGAACAGCTGATGTTGACAATACTGCTAATGTTAAGTGTGTTTACACATTCTGTGGGATGCCTGTTCATGCTGCTCTATCTTCCAGTGCAGGAAAATCAGTGTTACAACTTGGTAGTTTTACCTAATGTAAGTAAAGAAAAAGAACAAAACTATCACACAGAAAATCCCATTAACTGTCTTTCAGGTCAGACATGGACATAGTCTCTACTGGACTGGCCCTTCACCATGAGAACAAATCCTATTGATCTGGTAATGTATTGACTGCCAGTTTCTCCTGGGGCTCTCTATTCCTGCTCTTCAAAATAAAATTAGACCCCTATATGAATCCCAGAGCTGGGATTCCTCAGCTCTTCCCTAGACCCTGCATTCTGTTTTCCAGCAAACTGGGACCAATTGCTTTCTCAGGTTTCAGAAAGGCTCCTAAAATCTGTTACAAAGGAGTGTGCTTTGCAGCACATAATCCAGTAGCAGGAAGTTATCTGCTGTCATGATTACCAGCCATTTTTCTCTAGACCTAAACAAAGTTCTTGCTTTGCTTCTGTTGTCTCTGTTTTGCCTTGAAAATCCTAACAATGGATATTTAGAGGTGGGGGGGAAATGAAAGACCAAACATACAAGCTCAAGAGCAAAGCAGAGCCCAATTCAAAGATGTGTGAGGCTGTCTACTTCATGGTTCACAGCAGGAACTGAGACCACACCTAATATAGGGGGAAGTATAAGAAAGGAAACAATATAAAAGAACTAGGTTTCCACTTGCATTTCCAAATGCAGAAATCTGTATTTTTTCAATCTGTCAAGAAAACTTTCAAGAAGATTTGCCTGTAGTTGATTTATACTCAGGGAAGATCAACTTCTCACATGTTGGAAATGGGGACATTTTTGAGACAGATAACATGCGCCATTGTAATAAATTGGTTTGGTCCGTAAAAAAAATTATAAGTAACTAGTTCTAGCTATACGTTAACCATTTCTTTAACAGCCTAATCCTTCAAAGAAGTAATTCCTGGAAACACCTAGACATTCATTTACATATCTA
>JAWMRA010000162.1:19892892-20016947 GCA_035584735.1 Pseudotriccus pelzelni
GCGTAGTTTTCGCCTAGTTACCGCTTGTTAATAAATTTTACTTTTTTTATTTATAAATTGGCTCTTTAAATTTATTCGGCCACTTAGTAACTTATAACACCATCACACTCACCACATAGCACACATCCTATTGTAAGATCAAGTGCCCTCTATATGAACCTCTCAGGGAGGAAAAGTCTTGGTCAAATATGTAAGTTACTTTTTTGCCTTTTTTTTCCCTACATAGCTAGATGAGACATTAAAAGCATGATACTATTGAGAGAATCTGTGCTTGATCTGTAATTGGAAAAGGTCTCATGACTTTTGAAGAAACTGGCGTGGTGATTTTAAAAATGTACTTCTGTGTGATGCTTTTCTTAATGGGATGGTTTCTCTCTTACCCACTCTTCCAAGTACTCTTGATTCTGCTTTCTTCCACAGCTCACTACTGATGTTTCTGGCTCCAATGCTATTATCTACACTGGATTAAATAAATGATTTGATAGAGGAACAAGAAAACAAATAAAACCCTAAACAAGCCCAAGTTCTTAAAAAAAAGTATTGCTAGAGCCGGAACAAGCAGCTGAAGTGGGCAGAGAGCATTGGTTTCATAGTTAGAGAAAATGTATAGGGAGCCACCCTCTTGAGGGGCAGTTTCATGTTACAAATGCTCACAAACATGGTTTAAATGAACCATGAAACATAACTGGTGACAAAGTAACTTAGTCTCTACCAAAAATGGACAAACAAGGAACCTCATAAAATGTCCTAGTATTTAGCTAGCATAGTTTAAAAGTGATCATCTAATCGGAGGACAGACTTTTAACAGGTGTATACAAACTGACACTTGAAATTATGATCTCCACTCTGCCATCTCCTTGTACTATTTCTTAGTTTATTAGTCATACATAGATTATTCATAGAAGGTATCCTTCATGCCTACAGGAGGCATAAGAGGGACAGAAAATCCAGTCCAGTAGGAACCCTGTATCCAAAACAAAATGTCCCAGATTTTCAATCATGAGCTAGTGCTTTCTACAGACCCAAAACAATATACTACTGTCACTGTAGCTAAATGCCATTTAATTGGCAGCTAGAAAAGTCTGTAATACATTTCTTCAAGGAAAAATGTTTGAACTCTTCCAGTTTGTTAAGATGCTAATTAAAAACAGACGGCGCGTTACAAAATCCTTTCCTTGACCTGTGCTATCTTACATGCCCTTCTGTACCTTTTTCATGGCATCGGCTCCCTGAAGAATTAATCTAATCTTCATAAACTTGTCTTTAGTTTTCCTTGTCATTTTGCAGACAGAAAAAAAGTAACAAAATATTATTTATTTAAATGTACATAGGAAATTTATTTGTAACACGGCAGAGACAACAGGCTTCTGAGAAGAGTCTTTACTTGTTAAAAACAGAAGGTTTTTACATACTGAATAATTCAAAATGGAAGAAATTTTAGCACCACTGAAGTCACTGAAATAGTTCAAGTAAAAGCCTTGCTGGAGTGCCACTGACATAATAAATTGCACAATAAGAAGGACATGCCTCATCAAACACATATTATTGTTTCATCATTGCTAATCAAAATGCTTTACAAAGCAGGAATTTGGATCAGCGCTGAAACATTTTCAGGGGTTGTTGGTAATAGCTCCACAAGTATTTTAGTGATGTTTTTATTGTTCTTAACAACGCAAGAAATTTGAAAAAATACCTTATTTCACTGAGAGTTAATCCTTGTTACCTCAAGCAAATGCCAGATCTGCCTGACACCCCACCCTACACAATGGCAGGCACGTTGCCACTGCACAAGCCCAGCACAGATTCTCCATCAAACAAGATACCGCACCAAGCTGAATGTCCCTTTTCCTTATGAACCACATTCCCTGGCAGAGGAAACTCTGGAGGACTGAAGAAGCCCATCACATCCATTTGCTCATATGCCAACATGCTATTTACTCAATACAGCTTTAAGGAAAAACGCTCTTTTGGCTGCTGGCCCTTTCCCTCTGCAGTGGGAGAACAAAACCAATACAGCATCTTTATCTAAGACCTGTCTGTACTTTTAAATATAGTTTTCATGGCAACAGAGAAATACGTGTTTTAGTTATGACTGCTCAGAAGCTAAAGGATTTTCCCTGCCTTGAGTATAGTAACACTCACATTTTGAGTTCACAATGCTTCCTAATTATCAGTTTTCTAAGATAACAATCCAAATACCATACAGCTGACTTTTTTTTAGACACCAATCACTTGTAGGCATCTGTAAGTTTCCACTGTTGCTGCCCTTGTGGTTTAGGCAAGAGTCATTAAAACTGGAGGGCTTAATTCCCATCCTCAGTATAATGCATTAGTAAGAAGTAATAAACTCCTCAATGAAGCAATATAGCTCCCCAGCTAAATAAACGGCACACACTACTGATTAAACAAAGGCACATGTGGCATTTTTTCCTAAGAATTTTTTTAGAAGCAAATGGATAAATATATAAGAGAAAAAGAGAAGGGCAAAAAACCAGGAGTGGGAACTCAAGAGAACAATTGAGACATCACAGATTTTGGCCCCCAGAAATGGAAAGGGGGTCTTGAGAAATGTCTCTAGAGAATTTCTCAGAGCAAGTATTGGTTGAAAAGCGCTTGGGGCTGCAAGTAGTCTCCTGCTGTTCAATTTGCTCTTCATTCAGGGAAATGAAGCCTATACATTCTTTGCAAATAAAGACTGAATCAAAGATACCTATTCCATTAACAATTTATTTTCCTGAACAGAACAATCAGAAGTAGTAACTTTTTAGATAACTGATCAGGTCAGGAGTAGTAATAATGCTTTACTCTGTATATTCTGATGCCCCTGCCTCCCCTCAGGGAGGCAGATGCCCCTTCATATACACATTATATCTATTAAGATCTCTCTCAAGAGCTATATATAGCTTCTATTCACAGGCGAGCACCACAACCACTTATTCATTCTTTTCATGCTTTACCTGCTGTTTTCAAGGCTGCCCTGATGCTAAAAATAGCTTCACATATTAGAGGAGGGTTGCTATAGATTCCGAATGAGTGATGTTCCAAAGACAGCTAAATCCCTCTTTGCCAAGGACACGGAGGATCCGTGTGGATGCAGCTGATGGGCACTGTGACCAGGGCTGTGATGCCCTTTCATAAAGACTCTCAGGCTCTGTGTTTGGGGTATTTGTGTTGTTTTTAAGACTGCACTGAACTGCAAATCAATACAAATCATGGATGTCATCGCAAGTTTAAGGCTTTGTTTTTCATACTGTAGTGTTAAATCACAGTACAACAGTACTGTCATATATTAATGGCACATTAGCTTCTTTTTAACTAGGAAAACAATTTCATACTCTGTTGTATGGGCTTATTTTTCTGCAGGCATTGATATCTTCAAGTAAGAAAATATCAAAATGCTTCACTAATCTTCTTACTGCAGAGCGGAAAGGATGGCAATTCATCATCTACTTGATTACTTTCAAGAAAGTAATGAAATGGCATTAAAAATTGTACTACAACAACTACTGTTGTTTTGAACTTCTGGCACTGTGTCCTCTGACAACACTGACAAAGCTAATATTAATTTTGGAAGGTACCTTCCCGTCTACAATTTAATGGATAGTGCAAGTGAAAAAATGCTTGTACATAACCTTCCAACTCATTTACTGCACGTAACAGTGAAGTCTGCTATAGTTAAGAGTCATCTGACTTAAGATTATTACACCTTCATTTACAAAATTTGTCTAAGAAAAAGTTTGGAATCATAGGAAAGATTTTATTTTACTATGCATGGACATGTAGAAGTTTTGAGGACGCTTTCCAGAACATATTTATCTCTATATTCTGCAACTAAAGACATCATAAAATGTTTTCCAGCTTTTAGAAATAATTTTTCTACATTAGGAGAATATCACTGGTTGCATCCTTTCAGGATGGTGAAGACTGGATTAATGGAGATAAGCAAGTGTCTGAATAAAACTTACTTTTCTTCCATAATGTAGTAAAATCCTTTCAAGGTATAACAATCTGATCTTGAATGTGAAGACAAGATACATGAAATAAAGGGTAAGTTTCAAGAAAAAATGGATGGCAAAATATTGGCCATTAAAGTAACTCCTGCATAGAAACATGGGAGTTTCATTCCACAGTATATATTAGCTTCCCAAACGTGTAATACAACAGGTTCATGTCTGTATACAGAATATCCTAAACTTCCTCAGCTACATTAAATTTTTAAAAAATGTAGTGACTTTTAGAAAATTACAGTGAAAAGCTGAAACTCAACAGAAAAGCATATGATAAAGATTATGCTTCAGGAGATCTGTATTAGAAACTAAATTTAATGTTTCATCTCAAAGACCAGTTTTTCCAGTTCTTAAAACTTGTGGTTGGATTATGAACACATCTAAGATAAATGAGGTACTTAGAATAGCATTTTCCCTTTGTTAACAAACTCATATTACAGAAACCTGCCAAATAACGACCCTGTGAAGGCTGAGGTTCAAATCAAATTTGTACAGGGAAAGAGTGGCGTGGATTTACTTAAGACTGTTAAAATATATTAAACCAGATCCTAACATAACTCTAAATAACACAATCTGTCTTTTAAAAACTGCGTATTAGAGGCCAGTGTAATGCAAACTTGCGAGATTTAATGAAATGCTAAAGGAAATGTTTTTTTCACTCAAATCCCTCTTCACATTCTGACCCTTATCTTCCATGTGGTTATGTTTTATTTCCATTCAAGAAAGGCAGTCATCTAGATATGTAACTGTTAATGTTTTGACTTGCAAATTGAATGTGGCTTCAGCAAGCAGCACAATCTCCCCCAGAGTACAAGCTGCAATATTTCTTTTTACTTGCCACAGATACTTTCCTCAGTGTTTTTTTGAGTCTGCCATTTTCACTTCTAGAGTTGTGGGTATTGCACAACTCAGCGTTGCTGGCTATATAACAAAACTTGATATTTGTAAATAAGTTAGACTAATTATTCCCATTTAAGATACTTATCTTTCCCATTCCACTTAGGTGACGCAGAATGAATAGTATCCTGGCAATACTTCCAATAGAAACGTTGATCGTATTTCAGTACTTTATGTCTGAATGATATTGCTGATTAAATAACACAGAATTGTATTTAACTTGAAATACAATCCCTATTACTTCCAAAACCTGGCAATCAGTAGTATACTTTTACTAATGAAAGGTCAGTTCTATCAGAATGGCTAACGGTATTATTAATTAAATGAGGTCTCACAGCAGTACTCTATAAGCATGTTCATTAAAAACTGTGAAACAGAAATTTTTAACTGATTCATGCTACTTCACTGCTCAGACCAGCCTCTTTATATCCCTGTATCCTTGAGTTTCCACTGAAGGATCAGCTACTGATCACCTCAAAATAGATACTATCAGCCTGCAGCTACTGTACTACTTTACTATGCAGGTAATCCTGCTGATATAATAAGATGAAGTGAGGGTTGATTCTGTCATCATTACATCATATTATGCTCTTATACCTTATTTTTTAAAATTTGACTGTGAGATTCCAAACAATTGACCACACCACATACACTAGAAATAATCTCTGACATATTTTCTTAGCTTTAGGTCAACTAGTGGAAAACACTGTGATGAATACGTCTGACCAGGTGCATAGTGCACTTTGTAGGACTGGCCTTCTTGATTCCTGTATTAAGATCTCAACTTCTAAGTTAAGATGAAACACATCTCCAAAAAAACAGGTGTTTTCTGGAACACGTATGTAGGAATGAGACCTTATTTCTCTATTACACTTTATCTTAGATTCAGACTTGGAAGCACCTTTCTTTTCCAGGTTATGCTGAATACTAGGTACATAAATGGTGCTTAACTGCTTCCATGATTCAGATGATCATGACTTGTGGGTCACCTTTTGGTATAGAAGACTTTAGATTCCAAACATTCACTGTCAATGATTTGTACATTTCCTCAATTATCATAAGTGAATATTATGAATATACATACACAGTAGACATGAGGCACAAAAATGCATGTCAGGAAACAAGAGAATGTGTATCGTTTCCACTATGGTTTAAATGTGCAATGGGTTGTAATTTTGCTCACATATTCTTTTACTCCCATGAAAAAATCCAGTGGGAAATGATATAATTTAAAGAAAACAAGTACATTGCTTGTTTGACAGTTGCTTGGGTTTTTTTATTTCCACATTACTGTATTTTCCTTCTCTTGCTAACTATTGTCTCTCATTTTTCATCCTATATAATAACTCTGATATCAAACTGGAAAAGCAGATTTCCCTTTTTCTTGTATTTATGTAATTGAATGCCATCAGTCACTTTCCACCATAGATGATCTAGACATAACAGTAAGATTAAGCATTCTTTGCTCGCTTAGGAAATTGTTCATACTTCAGGGAATTTAAGCATAACGAACTTCTAAAATCTCATCAAAGGAAAACTGGAACACGGTGGAGGAGTTAGTTTCTGTATTCCACTTATTTCAATGCAGGTTGATAAAACTAAGTAGTATTTTCTACATTTTGGTAATTACTTTTTAATTAAATTCCTGACAGGCTGAACTCACTACCCTTGTTTATGCATGCCTACATAATAATCTTTTAGTGAGCTTTGTTCTCAGCACAGCTGCCAGACTGTAAGCTCTGGAGACCAAAATTACCTGCCACACAACAAATGTGGCACCAGCAGTGACAACTAAAGGACACTAGACAGAAGTCTACATAATACATCTTTAGGGGACTTATCAAGTAAAAGCCTTTCCATTTTGCAAAAATAATCCCAAACTTTAGAAATAATATGGGAGGGTGCTTCCACGAACCATTTGTTTATGAAAGTCTGATTTATTATTTCCATAACTGAATCAGTCTTTACAGGATCATACTAGTGTTATTTACACTACGCATCTTAATAAGGGCTTGAAGATTATTTTAATGATATTTTTGAAGTACACAGAAGTTTTAGGATCAAGGCTGATGCTTTAAGTGTTCCCTTAATTGCAACAAAATGAATTAATGGAACAATCTGGTTTTCAAGATATTACTATAAGACTCTTACATAACTCTGTAGTCATAGTCAAGAAAACTAAAATAGATGTTAGAAGTTAAAATAGTTATTATTTTTTCTGTAATGTATCTGTGATTCTTTAGCATATGAAGAGTGGAAGTGATGCTACCATCAAATAAACTGTTGAGAAGGACTTAGTAAACTACTTCAGTCCATAATACTGAAGATTAAGGCTGCTCCTCTGCCAACAATAACAAAAAAACTTTTTATGAATTGTGTATAAAGTTGTAAGGCCTTATCTGTGTTGTAGGAGGTGGAGTGAATAGAATAAATCAGGTTAGGCTGTATTTTATAACATTGTGGCCTAAGCTGGGATTCTATTTACCAGACTGATCAGCTGAGAGTAAGGGTGCAATTTCCTTGTATTTGACTTCTTGGCAGATTTTCAGATTAACAGAAAGATTCAACTTCATTTTTAATAAAATCCTTTGATACTTGTTTTTATCCAAACAGCAGAATGAGCTTGATCTGGAATTTGAGATGTGCACAGTTCTCTTCTCGAGCTTTTCATTAATGTTTATAATACTAATTTCCAAACTCTGGTCTCAAAAAAAATGCTGTGTAGACAAACAACAGAACCACCACCTAGGCAATAAGTGGTCGTGGAGACTGGCAATGATTTGTTCACCCCAGAAGTATAGGAGCCAGCGTAACAAAGGTCCACGTGTCAAATTCTACCTCATACGGCCTTGTAAAATGTCATAATCTGTTGGTTCTATTTTCAAAAGAACTAGGTTTTGCAAATTGTTTATCATATTGGAAGTCGTAGTGTTCTAGAAATTCTGTTGCCACACAATGTATCTGACATTGATATCCAATGGTGTTTAACAGGAATAATTAAGAGGAAAATGCCCACCAATAACTGGAATTTAGGAAGTCTGATATTCTTATAATAGGATTAGATATCATATTACTATCTCTATTTTATCTTATTAACATCTAAAATGCAATACAATGATTGTCATTACTTATACAAAGGTCTGGGATTTTGGAACTAGGAAGGAAACTGACAATAAATCAGATGCTACGTTTTCAAAGGCACTTTTCTAACACCGATTACACAATGAAATGGTAATTGCAACTTCAAAATAGCATAAAGCTGCACAGCTGATCTTGAAATAATGGACACAGCATGGGTTTGCCTCTGATTATTTATTGTACGTGACTCTACACTCGAAATAACTTTAAACACAGAAGTGCTTTTCTTGAATAAATTATGTTATCTGCCAAACAAATGAAAGTGCATTTGCCTTTTAGCACAGCAACATTGACATCTAGTGGCTAGTCAAGCTTTGTGTTTGATATTCTTAGTATGACAAAAAATTGTAGAACATTTACTGAATTTGACAAAATAAACGTGCATTGCAACAGCCTGTTCTCTCCACGTAACCTCCAGAAGATTACAAAATGACTAGTCTTTTAATGACTAGTTTGGAGTGACCAGTACCAGTGATGGGAACTGGTAAGCATGAGCCATTGTCCCTCCTATACAGCCCCACTGGTTTTCCCTGTCAGGAAGTCTTAAGCCTGAGAGTCAGCTGTCTGACTGAAGAGTACACCTTCCTCAGGGCTTGTTGGGAGGCACAGTGCAGCCCTCAGCTTGTGCACGGGTACATCAAAACGAAGAACTACCCTTACTGAATGTGATGGCACATACTGGCATATGTGAATGCCCATTTTTAGTTTTACTTGCTTTTCTACGAATTACTAGAGGATTTCAGATAGGAGGGGATAAAAATCAAGAACATGACAGATGCTAAGGTACTGTTTGTACTAGGAAGACACGAAAATAAATGATCTGGCAACTTACTTCATAGACATGTAGAAGATAGGAAGGTGCCAATATCAAATAATTTTAGAAAGTCTAATTTCTTCACTTGTCAACAAAATAACTGACTTAATGAAGAAAAATGGAAAGATTAGACAGGACAGATCTCAGTTTTACTAGCCTTCTTGATTGTTCCACATTACTGTCTCATAATCAAACTCAAATGTAGTCAAGTATGTCCCCTGCAAACAGCTCTTAAAAGGGATGTGGTTGACTGCCTTGCCCTTGTTCTCCATACCAGTGGTAGCTGCCTCTTCAGACCTGCTGGCAAAGCCTCCTGATTTACTTAATTAAAAATTGGACCAGTGTTTGAATTGGCTAACCAAACTAATTTTGATTCAACAAATCAGAGGCTGTTGAGTTCAAACAACTTTATCAGAAGATCTTCTGCAGGAAGGCTGACGTGTTTCTTCCTGGTTAAATACTGTTAAGGACAAAGCTATGCTTTGTGTTTCTTAGAAATATATGGAGAAATTTGAGTCTGAAGGAGAGTATAAAACATAAAAGGTCTCCAAAATGTAACCAATATAGAAAGGTTAAAGTACTTTCTTAGGCTGCAAAGAAGGAAGACTGTGGGCATACGTGTCTTCCAGTTTTTAAAGATGTTACTCAAATGATGATCAGTTCTTGCTTCCTGCGTCAACTACTGAAGAGCATTAAGAAATTATCTCAAGTAGCAACCAAGAAGGTTTTTCTTAGATAGTAGGAAAAAATCCTTTATACCTAAGAGGTTAACAGATTAAGCTATTTATGCTGTGAACTTGCATATACTGGAAGCTTTCAGGAACAGCTCAGTATGTTGATATTCTTTAAGTTCTGCATCTCTGTCATGTATGTACCATGTCTGGCTTAAGCTTTTTGGATACACTAGGTCTCACACTTCACCCATTCTAGATTTAGGGCAGGACTAAAGTAAAAACTACAGTGATGTCTCCTTTGTGAAGGAGTTCAGGGCTACTGTAATTTAAAAGAATTGTTTCACTCAACTGCTAACAGAGAGCTGCTGCTGAAAGGGCAACTCTCTTCTCACCTCCTCCTTCACTCCTGTACCATCCCTCCGTCCCTAAGTTTTTCTGCCCCACCGTTATTACTCATCAAACACCACAACAGGATAGACACAAGAGCTAGGCTGGCCGAAAATTAAATACTGCAATTCAGCAGAAGTGGTCAGACGAGCACCAGGGCCACTTCAAGAAGAGGAATGCTCTCTTCAACGGCGGCTAACCCATAGATTGATTTCTCTGTAAAGGAAAGCTGTGCTCCTAAGGTTTGGTTGTACAGTCGTTGAAATCCAACTAAAAACGGTAGCACCTCCTGCCTGCAAAGAGTCATGCCCCTCTCTTTTTTTCCCGTATCTTCCAGTCCAGTGGGACTCGTATGAGAGAAGTGCCTTTTTGGTGTCAAAGCATACTGTTGCTGGATTTAAACTGTGGAGATACTCCCGTAGGAGCAAACTATGATACTGTAATACTCCCGTAGGAGCAAACACATACCAGGGGCTAAGAACAGGTTCAGTTCCAACTTCCAGTTTATTTAGGAGGCCATTTCTGATCGAGTTCCTCAGCTGTAGCTTACTGTAGCCCATATATAAAAAGCAATCAGATGATGTTTGAAAGCAACACAGTCAGACATCAGAAAAGCACAGCATAGCCAGATGAAATTATCTAGCTGCTATTCTGAGAAAAGCTGTTTATAAAATAACTTCAGCATCTACAGCAGTTGCTACAGTTGGACTCACTGCAGAATTTTCCTGTCCCAGAAACTTTATTTTTTCTATATGCAGGTTTTTGTGGCCACAAAACAATGCCAAGAGATTCAAGAATTGTAAATCTTTCCTCTACCTTTCCCACTCTTCTTCAAAGTGCATAATCAATGATATGTTGGCCCAGTTTCCAGAATCATGTCAGGATTCATTCACACTAAAGCAGTCTGTCATTTCCATAAGAGAGGAACAACAAAAAGATGCCTGCTATTACAGCTTTGAGGGTATACATTATTTATTTTGAGATATTTAAATTATTAATTAGGATAATTCCATTTTTATCTCTGCCCTTTAGCGGAAACGGGCCACATTCAGTAGGACTTCAGCAGAATACTGTATACACACAGATAAGCGTAGTCCCACTCAGTTCCTTTCTGTGGGACACTTCAGCATCCCCTTTACATACATTTGGAGCAACAACATAAGGAGTAACACAAACACTAGGCCAGCAGAAAAAAGGGAGATTTGGTAGCCAAGGTAAGGAGATACACTGTCAACTATGGTATGTGATCACTGTACTGTATAACAGCAACTACCTATAACTTTTATTTTACACCCTGCATATTGCAAGGACAGCAGTAGTATTTCAAATATTTCCCTGTATTAAGTGTATCTGTGGTTTAAGAATCCAGGAATCAATAACACAAATGGAAAATTTGATACAGTCCAGAAGAAAGTATCTGTGATGAATTGATTAAAGCATTTCAGAGCTCAGCAGTCAAAATGCTGGTTCAGATATTGTGTTTGATGGGAAACGAACCATTCTTAGACAGCCACTTACGACTTAAAGCTGAAGATTGGTACTTCCCAGCTACCTTATCAGATAACACTGTTAGTTTATAAAGCTTCTCTTTCTCATAAAACCCACAGGCTCTAACTCTACTGCCCAGTTGCCGTCGGTCCTCACAGAGAAACTGGGTCACATACGTTCTGGGTCACATTTTGTCCTGCGAGATGCGATCGAAAAGCAGAATCGGAGTTAGAGACCGCCGTGCCCAGGCTGTGCCGCGCCGAGGGCAGCGCGCACCTCCCGCACGGCACGGGCACGCCTGGCAGCTGCTGCCCGCCGCCGAGCGCCTCCCGGGGCCCTTCCGCCCTGGGGGATCCCCTTCTCCCTCAGGCGTCCCTTCCAGAATGCCGGCCACCCCCCGAGCGACCCTTCCCGGGCGACCCTTTCCGCCGGGCCCCGGTGCCCGCAGCCGGATCTGAGCCGGTGCCCCCCGCAGTGGGGACTGACCTGCCCGAAGGCGCCGGGGGTGGTGCGGGGGCGAACCGGGGCGGGGAGGAGAGGGGCGCGCCGAAGCCCCTCCGAGCCCCTGCGGCCGAATCCTACCTTCCCAGAGGCGGAGACCGCGGCAGCCGGAGCCGCGCACCGGGTTCCCGGGCAGGGAGACTCCCCTCGCCCCTAAACATGATGAGCGGCTTTCCCCTCCCCTCCCGTGCCGGCTCGCCCTCGCCCTCCCCCGCGCCCCGCTGCCCCGCGCCGCCCGCCGCCGCGGAGAGAGGGAGGGATGGAGGGAGGGAGGAGGGAAGGGAGCCCCCGGCGCGGCCGCGCTCCGCCTCTGCCCCGCTTTCCGGGAGCGGCCCGCCAAGCAGCGCCGGCTCCGGGAGCAGGGCCGGGCGGCGCAGGCGGCCCTGCCCGCGCCGCAGCCATGGAGCCCAACCAGCTGCGCCTCTCCGCGGCCGTGAGTGGGGCAGGAGGGAGGGGGAGGAACGGAGGGGACCCGGCAGGGACAGGCCCGGCGGAGGCCGCGGCCTCCATGGCGGCGGGGCCGGGCCGGGCCGTGCGGGGAAGGGCCAGGCCGCCCTCCCCGGGCGGGCTGCCGAGAGGTTGCACCCGTGCCCCGCTCGGGCGGGGAGGGACGGGTCGGGCCGGCCGGGACAGGGCTGGGCGGCTTGTGGAGCTCGAGGACGGGTTCAAAGCCGCGTCGGACCTCCACGGGCCGGTGTTCGGCGTGACTTTTCTCCATGGAGCTCCACAAAATTCTCATCTTCGCTGTCGTGTTCTTCTGATGCCTACCTTTTACTCCTGCTGCTTCTTTCATACCTTTGATAGAGGGGCAGTATCTTGTGGGTGCCTTTTCTCTTTGTCAGGGCCGTTCACTGTGCAGTATGTGCAAGCACTCCTTGTAGTTGATTTTACAAGGAAGAGTAGGTTTGAAGCTAATTGAACTTGCTCTCAGGTTTTTTCCCCCAAGTAGGGGTTACAAAGCCTCATAGACATCAAGGTGGGAAGAACGTGTTGCAGTGAAGTATTCTGACTTTCCTCATGGCACCCTTTATCCAGACAGGATGGCTCCTCAAGTCCCCGTAGAGATCCCTTCAGTTCTTCCCAGAGTAGTTTGCACCAAAACGACCACTCGGGCCTGTTCTGGGCCACATCTGGGTTGTGAGCAGACATGAGCACAGACCTGTGTGCTGGGCAGATAAAGGGAAGGATGAGAGTGACGCTTATGACAGGAGTAGCAAGATTAGGGCCAAGGTCAGGAACCACGAGTTGGGAATTTTTGTCTAGGATTGTTTTGTCTTTTTATTCTTTTTTAACTGCTTTTTTGTGTTCAGCTGTATGTTGTGGTCAGGAGCCAACTTGTGACGTGTCCATTTCACTAGAGTGCATCTACCCCACTGGGGAGGCTTAAGGGCGGTGCCTTCTTTGGATGCAAATACCTGCTATAAATGCAGTACTGGGGAATCTGGAGTGTCCTTTATTGAGATCAACAATTGGTATCTCTGTCTGCTATCAGCTGTGTACAGCATTCATACATTTACTGTTTAAATTGCTGGGGTTTAGGACTCCTAAGTTGAGTGGACTCTGTTCTGTCTCCAATTGTTTCACTATTAATTAATCCAAGATGTTGGGATTACTTAAATGTGAGCAAAATGTATCCCAAAGCAAATTGGTATTTGTTTTAATTTTGTGGTTTCGGTTTGTTTTGTTGTTTGGGAATAAAAAGTTCAGAGTTGATGCAACAGACAAAATACACTGTACCATTTAAGTTACATACGTTTCAGGTTTGCATTTTGATAAAACATTTGGTATTTACATTAGTAATTTACTAAAAGCATTCGGAATCTCTGACAAATGCCATCAAAGCAAAGTTTATATTAAAGGGTTTATTAAATAATGAAAATACTTACTTTAAATGTTGTGACAATTTTGCGTGCCCATATCTATATCTGGTAGCTTGGGCACAAAGCTTTGGTATCTGCCCCTTTCTTACTACAGTTAAATATTAAATACATTTGCTTTGTCTGGGATTGTTCTCTGGCTTTTTTTTTTTGTGGAGAGGGGAAGAAATCTGGCTGAAATTTTACAGTATGAAACAAGTGTGTGTTTACATTGTCCTTCCAAAATGGAACGATTCATTTATGGATGAGATTCTTTGATGGAGTTCATAAAATGAACTAGGTATGTTTTACCAAAAAGTCAGGTCATCTTGGTATCATCCTAAGGCATCAGGTCAGTAATTGTTCAGTCCCAGTCTCCAGGAGTGCCATCCGGCACTACTGGAGCTGCTGATGCCAAACCCAGCTTCAGTGCAGTACCTGCCCATCTGCTGTTGCCTTTGAAGGAGGAATTTTTCTGTGAGCTATTGTAGTGATTCAGAGGAATGTCTGAAGCTGTGGAGAGTGTTCCTTTTGGAAGAGCAGCCTATACCTGCCTTAGCCTTATATTCACAGTTACCTTTTCAAAAGGCAGTCATCAACTGCTGAGAGCCCTCCAGTACAACTCCGTTGGAGCGGCTTTTCTTGCATCTTTTTTTCTTTTTATTTGAATCATTCCTGGAATCAGTTGAGAGCTGATTACTGAGGGTGTCTACTTCTTTCCTGGGGCCCATCATCCAAGGTCAACTACTTTGTGAAAATCTCCTTTAATTTGAGCTTTCCTCTTCTTGCCTGTTTTTATACTTCATCTGTCTCATGTTGACTTTCATGCTCATTGTGTTGGCTGGGACCTCCTCTCCTTTTGAGTGTGAAGAAAGCTCTCACTGTTCATCTGGGAAGCATTACTTTTGCTATTTAAAACATTCCTGGTTTACCATGATATTTTTTAAATTTAGAGGCTAAATATAAATATATTTTCTCCACACTCGTAGAGTATTCAGCCTTTTCTAAAGACCACATGAGCTTCATTAATAAAAGTAGTGACAGGCTGGCGAGTAGAACCACCTCAGCTATGGAACTTAGTACCATTGCTGCTCTTTTGCCAATGCATGACAACCACTAACACCAGACATCTGCTGCACTTTTGTTTGTGTGTCTGGTAACTGATAATTTTTATGTTTCTTGGGAAATAGAAAGCATAAAGGCAAATCAGAAAGTTCTGCTTTGCTTTTGTTCAAATATGTATGTATATGTAAGCTATATGTTCTTCAGAAGAGTTCAAGAGTGGAAGGAACATTACAGTATTAGTTTATTATTAGCAATAATTAAAAAAAAATTAAAAAATCTTAAAACCAATCCTTCCCTGTCAGTTTGAGGAGATAGTGTTTAACATACTGTGTGATACAAATCAGTTGTTGGTGTCAGTAGAGGATACAGTGGACTCTTCAGCATGGCATTTTTGGGAGACATTTGCATCAAGAGAAGGCACCTCATCGAAATTATCATCAAAAATTTTTTTTTTGCAAAGTTTGTGTTTCTCAACTTTTTGTCTGAGGAGGAGGATGATTGTATGTAATGTATGAATCAACTGAATTAAACATGTTTCTTTTCTCATCCACAGTCTGAATTACCAAGATACTTAGATAGTGTGTCTCTGAGCTTTTCCACATGCACATGTATGATAACCATCCCTCTTGGTTTTACATCAGATGTGTAAAAAGCCTTTGTGTCTGTGTCTGTTTGTGTCTGTGCTGGTTTATGCAGTTCCCAGCTCTGGCTGCACTCTCCCTTGTGCTACCCCTTCAGCTGGCTAGTGTAGCTGGTTGCGGGGGCTCTGGATGAACTGTCTGGAAACTTACTTGGGTTAAAATAACCTTTTTTGGATAGGTTCCTTTGTAACATGGGTGTAGTTTCACAACTATAACTGAGTGACTGAAAGGAAGGTACCAGAGTAAGAGTGAGGGAGAGGAGATGGGATCTTAAGCCATTGCTTCTGCTGACGGAATTGAACACAGAAGTGTACCTTGAAAAACGGAAGTGATACACCTGGGCATCAGTCAGGGCTTGGTTGCTGAAGGCATTAATTTGACATTGTAGTCCCAAAGTGTGTGGAGAAAAAGACCTAATTTCCTTGTAGGGATGTTGTGCTGATTAGGTGATACGTTTTTGCAAGCATATTGTTTGTTTGTATTTTAGTTATTGTTTAAATCAGATTTCCAGTTACCAGTATAAGATCTAATGATCGAAAATGCTGTACCACAGCCCAAGAAACTTTGGTTCCCATTTTCTTTGTCTATAATATGGGCATATTGGTTGCTGTCCTCCAGCCCCCTGGACGACTTGCTTCTGAGGAGAATACTCGCCTTTTTCTTATATAAGGAACATTGTTTGAAATTAAAAACCAAAGGTATTTATCATACTTCTGGTTTTCTGTGTCTGTGCGAAGATTAAATATGAGGACATCTGCATATAAATTATTTATAAAGGCATCTTTAGACAGACGGACAGTGTCTTTCTTTACCCTGCGTTATTTGGAATATACTCTGCATTGTCTGTTGAATTTGGCTTCGTTTAGACATATGTGACAATTTGCACTTTTTTGCTTACTCTCTGTCTTTCTCTTTTATTTATACGTGATAGACAGTACTGATTTGTGATTATGCCATATCCAGGTTACATTAGCAGATATATTGACTGGTCTGTTATTTTCAGGCACATGGCCATGGAGGCTATGATTCTGATTTCAGTGATGAGGAAAGTGGAGAGAAGTCTCTGCAAAAGACTAAAAGGTAATGTAGTACAGAGTTAACACTTTGCATTACACATTTTGTGCAAATGGCCTCTTAGTGTGCATAGAAGATGATGCTGTTGTATGTAAAGTCTGGCATTGAAATGGTTTTTGAAAAAAAAATCAATCTCTTTGATTTCTGCATCTCCTCATGTCAAGTTTGCCAAAGCTTGACATCTCCTAGGGGCAGCTGATTGCGATCTGTTCTGCCATCTCCATCTGGAGTCTATATCCTCCTCAGTTCTCGGAGCAGAGTGTTTCGTTTTTCCAAGCATTAGTATCCACTGCTGGGATTTGGCAGCACTGTTCACTTTACTGTGAATCCATCAGGACAAATGGAACTGCTAGGAGAGCAAGGCAAGAAAGGCTAAGTGGTAGCAGGCTTTGTAGATATAAAACATATATAGATATAAAGTGTAAAACTAATGCTACTTCTTTATTATTTAATTTGTGAAGAGACCTGGGATTGGTGAATTGTGTTGTATTCAATCCTTGAAGTTTAATTGCACATCCCTTATCTGAGATGATTTTTGCTAATTCTTTCAATAGTTCCCACAGTTAGTGACCTGGAGATGTGTATCTGATTTCATTATATTGTAAAGATTTTCATTTATGTATTTTTTTTGGTTTGGCACTGTAGTCCTTTGACACCTTCTGCACCATACTGAACATTTGGCCTACGTTATGCATATACATTTCTTTTCCTGTCTCGCCCTTGCTCTTTTACTGGACTTTATTTAAGAAGACTTTCTGGAAATTTTCCTAGGTCTCTTGCATATTTTCCTTTGTAGAAAAATTGAAAGAATGGGTTTTGTAGTGTCTGACTGCATTCTGGGAAAAAAAATCATGTTTTAATCATTGGAATAAGAGCAGGCATTGTGGTGTTTCATTTATTTTATAAATATAGCTGTTCTCCATTAAAACAGTGACTGGTTTTGTTCAGATTTTGTTTTCTTTAAAAGGCCATTATACATTCTACCCTTCCACTTTCGAGGTGGAATATTAACTAACCATCAGGAGCCTTTCAAAAATACTGTCATTATCCTTGTTGTGGCACACTACTGCCGATTCCCAGTAGGCCTTTTATGTGATTTCACTCTCTATGTATATATCTTCTTGCTCTGTGATGATATTTTTACTTTAAGGCAAATAGTAGTCTTAAATTTTCTCCAAATTGCTGTTTTATGGAGTCTCCTTATGGGAATTCTGTGCTTTTTGAGCAAATGATGCCTTTAGTTTCTAGAGTGCTGTTCCATAGCTTGGAATATAAATTCTCTGTCTTGCTTTCTTCAGGTTTCTGACTTCCATTCTTTCTGCCAGCTGATAATTATGGAAAAATCTTTTCTTCGCCTCTACTCATGAATGAAACTAACTAAATATATCTTTTACTAGTAAAATGCATCTCTTTATAGTTAACTTTTTGTTACTTTGTTGAATTCTTAAGGTATTTTTAGCTGCCGACTGACAAGTATGGTTCACAACATGGCAGCTGAGTTTTAAATTTGTGATTCTTGTGATTATGCTACAGGAGGCGGAGCTGTTTAACGAGGTGATGGGGCATTGGCATGGAAGGGCGGGATAGGGTTATTAGCAGTCACTCTCATTCAGTGAACACACTGTCCTTTCTGTTCCTACTTTGCTGTGTAGCTGACATTTCTACCCGAGATTTGTAGAGGGCTTTGAATGTAGAGTGAAACTGAGGAAACTTCGGAGGTTTTTCATTGTGGTTCTATAGTGATAATATTGATAAAAATAAATATTACAAATTGCTGTTTTAAGCATTTTCCTTTAAATGCTAATTCTGATTGCCTTTCTGATTCTGTTCTGCAAGTGAGGTAAAGTCCAAGCTGATATTGGAAATTCTATTGCTTATGGAAAGTTCTTGACTAACTTTTCTTCCTTTTTCCCACCTACCTTTAGAACAGAGGACGATGGCCTTCTGGTAAAGCCATTCCAAAAAGCAAAGCAAGGCGGTATGGTTCACAAACAATTCGCAGCTGAAGAATGCGATAGGTATCTTTCATATACTGCTTCTGTGAGACATTTTGTACCTTAATAAGGAAAAGATGGCTTTCACTGAACCATGTTTGTTATTAACAGGGAAGAAGCAAGAAAAAGAAGATTTCACTTGATATCGATGAGTGCTGTATCCTTCTGTTTCATTTTTTTTCGAGTTTGAAGATGGGGCACAGGTTATCCATTGTGGTAAAATAGTGGGATTTCTCAGTTATGACAGCAGTTGTCAGTGCAGCACCAGATACCGAGTCATTCTTCAGAGGAGCTACTTTTTGTTGCTGAGACAAGTTAATTGAAAAGGAAGGCATATATAATGGTTTTATTTGTGAAGAGGCTTATTTTATGAATAAATAATTACAGATTTTGCTCAAATTGTGATACAAAACGTGTTTCAAATTATGTCTCTGAGGCCAATGTGTTCTAAGAAGCATTACATAATTTTCCATGATTTTCGTCTCCAAATTAAAGCATACAACTTTTATTTGTATGTTGATGGTAAAAATGTAATAAATTATTCCATTTTAGTAGCCAGACTATTTTTATAATACAGAAATACAAACTTTTTTTAAACCAAAACTGCAGTACTAAGAAGCTGTTGTCTAAATTACAGCTGAGAAAATAAACCAGGTTTCTGTGTTTGTGTGTACAGAGCATCTTTGGTAACAGAAGACAGTTTTATAAAGGCCTGGCAGCTGAATGAGGTTTGAAACATAAAATTGCCTTGAATTCCTGTATTTGGAAAGTAGCTCCTATGAGAGGTTATTACGTAAAAGTTGCTAATTAATTCTGTTCTTTCTGGAAATTACTGAACTGTTTGTGAGGAAAAAAATGGCTTTCTCTTTAGCATATAAAAAGGTTTTGCTTTTGTTTTTTTTTTAGTTTTAAGCAATGGTAAAACCAAAGAAGATAAGTTCTGAAACAGTCCTTAATTGCTTTATTCAGTATGAAAGACATAAAAAGTTAGTGCATGACTACATTTTATACTATGGTGGCAAAATAGAGGACTTCCGACGAACCAGGTGAGAACCATTAGCAGACTTTCCCCTCATGCCCCTAAAGCTCCCCTGTTCTGTCAAGCTGTTAAATATATATTACAGCTTTAGAGGCAGAAGCAGATGTGGCTGTGTGTGAAATTACTAATTATTTTGGTCAAAAATGGTAACTACAGTAGTTGTAAATTGTAAATCCGAAAAACAAAATTACATTGTTTCATTTTGGTTGCATATTTTTAGATAAGACTTTATCATGAGCTGAATTATTTTTGGTTTGTTTTGCAAAAAGAAAGATGACAGGTGAGCATTAATTGAAGGTACATTGAGAAATATCTGTCAGTACCTTCAAAGTAACAGTCTGAAATACTTTTGAAATGTGCAGAATTGCTATCCATTGTCCAGAATAATGATAACCTTCTTTAGAGATATATATATAACTGCCTTTTAAAATCACTGTCTTCAATAAAGAGTATAAAAAGTATTTTCAGATAGGATCAAGTCATCCACAATTTCAGTGGCCTTTTTCCACCCCGAGTTTTTTTTGGTTTTTTTGGGAGCAGGTATGCCAGGGATAGTTTTATTTCATAGCAATGTATTCCTTTATGCTGTGAGGTGGAAATCACAACTGTGAAATACTGATGCTTACCAAATTATTATTTGACGGACTTTTCACTTTAATATTACATTGTACTAAAAAAAAGTGTGTCCTTTTGTAGAGCAAATGACAAGACGGATCTTGATGTTATTAGAGAAAACCATAGATTCCTGTGGAACGAAGAAGATGAAACAGACATGAATTGGTACTGAAAATAGTATAGAGCATGTTATTTTTAGATCATTTGTACTAAATTTGTAGTGTCCCCTACTAATTAAGAATTCCTGTGCATACTTAGTGATCATTCTTTGATCCTTGATGCATTTGAAAATGAAAGATCATTAGGAGGTCTTTCATATTGTAATATTGCTCGAATAGCAACATGAGTTGATGACAGAAGAGCTAATAATTGTGCATTCTCTGAGAGTCAAATGACTGTTCTGAAAACTCTGAAGAAATCTGAGTTTGAAAAACATAGTTCAGTATGTATTGTAGATTTATTTCATGTATATTTTTCCAGTTTTATGGAAATTACTCCTTAGTTTAATGAATGTGTATCTGTTTCGTTTGTCTGTTCTTTGCATGAAACAGCATCTTGCTGATGTCATTAATGTAAAGTGAATTGTGTCATGTTCTATATTTAATAAAAAAATACCTTTTGTTATAGGGAGAAGAGGCTTGCAAAGAAGTATTATGATAAATTGTTCAAGGAATATTGCATAGCAGATCTCAGCAGATACAAAGAGAATAAGGTATGTTTTAATTATCATAAATCGCACTGGTTTTAAAGTATGTCCTTCTTTAAAAATTTGCTTATGATTGTGGATATGTTGTGAAACCAGAATGTTGTACCCCTTCCCTAGAGAAAAGTTGTGAGAATTTGTCAAGTTACTTAATAAGCAGCAGCAGTTTGAATCCAAGCATTGTCACTGCCCCAAAAATGTGCTTCTGTGGGAATAGGAGCATTTTTGTCAGATGGTGTTTTATGAAGAGGTACATTGTGTGTGAAAAAGGCAGAAAATGCAAAGGGGTTAAAGGAAGAAGGCTAGAGAGGTTGCTTGGAGAGGAGCAATAGATGAAGCCTAAAAAACCCTGGAATGTTACTGTTAAAAAAAAAGTCTAAAAAGAGTTTTGTACTTGAATGCTGGCAGAAACAATTTTGAAAAAGCCTGTTCTAAAGTAGCATCTTTTGCTGGTTGTTCTTTTTTCTTCTGCTTGTGGAAACAGGATCTGTATGTGCCTTGTAAATAAATAGAATTTCTTAAGAGAAACAGCCCAATTCCAGCACCAGGTTTTCTTCTTAACTGGAACAGCCTTTATTTTCTCCAAGTTTTTGGCTGACTAACTTCTTAGTCAGAGAGCATACAGGAATTTTCTATTGTGGTTTTGAAAAGAGTGTTGCTAAACTCTGATGTGTCTTGGTGTTGTTAACACACAGTAACACAGTGCTGTAAACAGTGTCTATATAGTTCTTTTAGAATATTTATACTATTGAAAACTACATTCATTGGTAAATACTTGAAGAACTGAGCTTAACTCTATTAAGTAGAAAAGATGATAGTCATCTAAAGACAATTGGAACAGTAAAATGTGAACATTTAATTAAAATTAACAAACATTAAAATGCTGAAGATGCCTCCCTCCTTTTTTTGAGTAAATTTCATTTTATCTTCCTACAGCTGTTTCATATCGCTCAGTGTCCGCTCCATCCCCTAGCTGATTTCCCTGGAGCAGGCCTACAGATTTTGTTTCTTTCACTACTGTGCCAAGTTTCCGTGTGTTTGCTGTCTTTTGTGGGAAACTGTTCTGCCCTAGATTTTTTGGGGGTGTGCGTTGTGTGAACAGTATTTCCTTGTCAGACTTCAAGTGTGCCTGTCCTAACTTTGAGGTCGCTCTTAATTCCCATTTATGCACAGAGGTAATTACCTGTATTTTTGGAATTGCTGTGTCAGCATAACTGCTGTGTCATGCAATTTGTAAAATATTTATGCTTTCTGTTCTCAAATGCATTCTGATCATATGAAAGTCTTTTCTTAGAAATTTGTAGAAAAGTAGGAAAAAAAAGAGATTTTTTTCAATTACTGATTTATCCATGCCTATGTTTGGTAGAGAAGGATTTCAAAGCGGGCTTTTTTCTTGGAAGTCTGAAATAGGCTGCTGATCCCATTCCGCACCAATGGAATGCAGTCTGTGCTTTCAGATTTTTCCTGTCTTGATTTTTTTTCTCTGCATTTTGAGAAACTGCTGGATATCTTTAGCCCCTTGTGCCTTCTGTTTTGCAGTGCTGGTGCTATGAGAGGTGCAGGGTAAATAACAAGCTTCTTAACTGGCCAACTTTTTGTATGATAGTTGTTGATGCCGTATATGAATGTGCTTCATATTGATATAAGAAAGAAATTTTTTACAGTGGAGCACTGATTTGCTGGAACAACCTCCCCAGGGGCATGTTACAATCCCCATGGCTGGAGGTTTTGCAGGTGCAATTGCACTGTGCTGGATAATCTCATCTCTGCCCCTTTTCCCATGAATGGCTGAATAAGGTGGTCTGTTGAGGTGCTTTCTGTTCTTTGATTCTATTGGTTCTGTGTTCTGCTTAGATGGTGTCGAAGTAAAGTTGGAGGTCAGTTTTCTGTAGTGTTTTTAACTTAGGTATTGAACAGATTGAGACTTGACACATACATGCTCATCTGGCTTTTCACATCTGTAATTGTTCTGCTCCAACAAAATCTTCTAGTCAGATAATTTTTCTGAAGATCTCTGCGTAGAGACTGTAGCTCAGATGTCTTTTGAAACTTTTCTTCCAAGAAAAAAGAGTGTTTTCCCAAATACTGGGCAATGATAAGGGCCAGTTTCATGGGAGTGTCTCTCTTGAGGTCTGAAAAATAAGCAGAGGACCTTGCAAAGGCTGAGGCTCAGAGGAAAACAGTGAGAAACCCTAAGACATATGAACCCCCAAGGCTGCAGCCACATTGCAGTTGGTGGTTCAGACTGTTTCGCTGACACGCACACATGGCTGTTGCACACACACACAGACAGATGGCTGAGACTCCCCTGGTCTCACAGCACACCCCCTGTGCTGTCAGCCCTAGACATACAGAGGTGTTCTCACACCCAGAGCTGACCCGTGCAGACCCGCTCACCCTCCTTGCTCCCAGGCTCTTCACCTTGCTGATGGTCTGGCTTGGTCTTTGCTGCTGCCTACACACTCACTTGCACACCTGCACTCATCTTGGTTGCTGGCACTGCAGGCAAAGAGGACCCTGTGATCCATGGTCCCACTTTTCATTGTGTGGTTAGGATATGCAATCTTTTCCTTTTAATCAGAAATGACAATGAGAACCTCTGGTATGAGACTACTTAGAGACAGTGTGTTCTGACAGCGATTGCTTGTGATGGGTCTGTTACTCCTTACATTTTCCCTAGGTAAGAATGTTTTAGGTCAAGGTTGTCTTTGAACCTTCAGTGCATCTTGTCTGCAAGCTTTCAGGCAGATAAATGACCATCTGTATTGTCAGACAGTCTAGTTCTATTGTCAGTTTTGTAATGTAGTGAGGGAGAGTGCTCTGCATCTAAGCTTTACTTTGATATGCATTGGATTTGAAATGTTTTCTTCTCATTGTTGTCTTATTTTTCTAGAAAAGTGCTTATTTGCTGTCTCTGCTTTGTTTTGTAGCTTAACAGATTGGAAATGTCTCCTATTGCCAAGAAACAAAATCTGTTTGACACCTGGTCATTAAATAGAATACATTTTATTCTTTTGTTTTTATTTCCAGATTTCTAGGCCAACTTGTCTTCCACTGGGAAATGTTAATATTTTTGCTTTTGTAATTGTTTTTCAATATGGAGGCTTTCCTGTGAAAATAAAAATATTTAAAGTATTTTTATAACCAAAATATTATTCTGGCAAGCAGAGGCAGAGAGATATTTTTAATTAAAAGAGAAAGAAGTTAAATTTTTCTGACTGGAATTGAATGGATGAACTGCATGCAGGAAATAAATCAAATGAAATTATTCTTTCCGATACTGAATACATTGACTATTTACAACTTAATTTTGGTTCTTAACAGTTTGGATTTAGATGGCGACATGAGAAGGAAGTAATTTCAGGAAAAGGTAATGCTATCTTTAATTTTTTATTAAATTTCTTGATGCTATTCTTGCTACATTTTGACATAATTCTGTTAGACAGTATTTGACAATACTGGTAAGTTTATCAGATAATAATGGACAATAAATTGACTTCCAGCTTCACTGTTTTATGCACATAGGTCTAGAGTGGACACTGATCTGCATATATTAACATTAAAAGAACATCTGGTTTATTTTCACAAGGTCAGATTTGTAATGAACACCACCATAACACATTTGATAATGTAGAATACTCTTAATTGAAGTCTCTCAGTATTTTTCCTCGGGAAATTATTTATTAATAGTTTCTCCAGTGCTGTTCTGCAGAAGGTTAACTTTTTAATCAAAGTTTCTTGTGTGATGTCTGTTTGAGGCTAAACTGGAATTGAAAGCCTCAGTGGGAATAGTGGGAATGGTTATCATGTCTCCCAGTCCTGTTTCTAAATCAGCAGCTTAATTCCATGTGGGAATTCTGGGACCTTGTACAGTGGTTCCCATTCCATGGCCTAGGTGCTTGGGCATTTTCAAGTCACTGAATAAGCAAGAAAATGAGGTGTATGTATTGTTCTTCCTGTGGATCTTCATACATGTGCAGTTTTCAGAAGTCGTGGATGCACACGCAAGAAAATCATATGGGGTGATATTGTTTATCAGTATTGCTCAGTTCCAGTTCTGTAGAGAGCTATTTTCTGCAAACAGCTCTATTATAATACACTACAGAAAGTTAAAAAAATATGTTTTTAGAAATATATATTTCACATTAGGAAGTGTGAACATTAATTGTGGGATTTTTAAGCTATAAAGATGAGAACTTCTAAAGGTAGTTGTACTAATATGTTGCATTCAGCACTACAGATTATGTTACCGGATGTTACATTTGGTGCGTGTTTTATTGAATGCTTTAGAAAGATAATTAAATGAGAAATAAATGATTTTTATGTCTTCATGGGGAAAAAGAATTTAAAGCTGCATTGTTTTTTTAATATCTGGTACTCCATATTTCAAAATATGGCAGAAAGTGCAGAATTACATGTTTCAAGCTTTTTAATGGATTGCTGATGGAAAAGTGTACAATGGAATATAGGAATTGATAAATCCTCCCTTTCACCACTGGAGGGCGCGAGAATCCAACGCGCTCAGGGGTGTCGGACTCTTCCCGAATGCGATTCTAAACGATCCTTAAAAATTAAGGCGTGGGTCTTTAATTCTATTTTTAAATATCAGTCAGCAATATAAAATTATTTGGTCAAATCTAATAAAACGTTATTACCTGCCTGTCTGATAATTCGCGTTGTATGTACTTATTTTAGCTGTGTCAGTAATAGTGATGATGAGAACCACTGCTGGTGCCTTCAAATGTTCAGACTGCAAGTGGTGTTTCATTGCAGAACTGAAGTATCTGAGGACACTGCCAATCCACTAGTTAGCAGCTTAAGCAGAATTTTCTGAGGTTAATCGTTCACCAACAGTCCTGCTTGTAAGCCTATTAATACACATCCTTCACATCCCTTCTACCAGCCCTGTGTACAAATCAGGTTTCTGCAAAAGGAATATAACTGTTTTTATTTCTCCAATATTAGGAAGTCAGTGGTATAAACAACATTGGTTATGTGCAGCTTGTATTAAAATCAGTGTTGCCTTTCACATAATGAACTGAAGGAAGCTTTTAAAGCTGACATATCATTTCTCACAAAATTGGATTTCCTTTTCTTGAAAGAAAGGTGTTTATGGAAAGTCATTAGAATACAAATTGTATGTCAGGTATATCAGGTAAATTAGTTAGGCAATAAGAATGTGGGCATCTTCATTTGGTGTGTACACGATACTTTCAATGTTTTGATGTCACTGAAGATGCATACCTGTGTCACACTTCCTGATCCATCATCCTCTACTAAGTCAGTCATTAATTAGGGTATAGAATGTATCCTAGTAACATTCATTTTTTCAGAGTTCAGTATTAGGCTTACTATTTCTTAGCATATCTTCATCCATACATTTCAAAACACAGTTCCAGTTATGCTTTTCTTTGCAGATAGGCAGTATTAGGCAAGTTTGATTGATTAATTGATTGCTTTGTTGTTCTCTGTTATTGTTTCCTTATTCTAGATGTTATTTTTAGATTTGGGCTCTTTTTTATTAGAAAGAAATGGAACACAAAAGCAAAAACTGAGTCAAACTGGAAATAACAAGCCTAAACCTATGCATGTTAATCATTGAATCACACTTTGCTGTTTTTGACCTCTTTACAGGTCAGTTTTCTTGTGGAAATAAGCACTGTGATGAGCAAGAAGGCCTGAAGAGCTGGGAGGTGAATTTTGGTTACGTTGAACACGGTGAAAAGAGGAATGCACTTGTGAAGTTGCGTAAGTCAGCCCTTCAAGGATATGTACACTGAAAAGAAGACAAGTATCTTGTGCTTTAAAAGCCATCAAACAAGACTCCATGATAATGATATTAGTTCATGCAAAGTGCAAAATGCTGAATAGGATATAATTTTCTTAATCACAGGTGGTAGTATGATGGTCTTGCTTTAGAAAGAACAGCTATTAGCGTTATATGTGAAGTTGTTACAGATTGACCACTTTGTACTAGGTGTTGTCATAAAATTAGAATAATCAATTATAAGCTGTTTGTATACAGGCATGTCTGGTTTTAATGGACAATACAACATGTAAGGAGGGTTTCAGCATTGTCATTGCTCATTCAGTTCCTTGGCTTAGGAGTCCTTAGGGTTTTGGACCAGACAACTTCTTGCACACCTTCAGTTCTACCGATTTTAATATTCATGTTTTCTTACAAAAGTTCTTACCTTTAATTAAATAATTTCTTGTTCATTCTTGCATTTTAACTGGGATTTTCTTTTTCAGTATTGTGTACATTTTGATAGCTTAATCACATAATTAAACTTACCACAGTTTACACAATTACTTTGTGTAAAACAAGCTAATGGTGGGGTTTTTTTCTTTTGTGCACAAGACACTCCATGTAGGAGCACTTGGTCCCTGGCAAAGCTCTAATACACTTCTGGGTCTTCAGTGTTAGTGTAGAACAATTTGATCTGTCCACAAAGATCCATAAAATGGGATCTCTGTACATGATAAGCACAGACACTTTTTTAATGAATAGTTGCCAGTGCTAAACCTGTGATCTTTCTCCAGGTTTAGTAAAATTTGGGTTTGTACTGAAGAATTTCATTGTAGTATTTTTCTAAATCCTGGCTGCAATTACATTGTAACTACAGTTTTGAAAGAAAAGCTACTGAAAGATCTACTTCTAAGTTTTGTTAATTATGCTTATCAGAATGACAGCTGCAATGTTCTCATTTTCTCTTTTTCAGGACTATGTCCAGAATGTTCCTACAAACTAAATTTTCATCACCGGTAATGAAATATTTTGAAAATACGGGGGGTGAGTTATTGATAGGTTGCAGTTATGATGAACAGCAGATAGACCAAAGACTTCAGCTAGGTGGTTAGGAACTTCATTTATGCTGAAATAGCATAAATGTTCTGTAGTTCTTATAAAGGCACTGATTTGTCTCTGTTGAGAGTTTGGGACTGTGCTAATGAAAGTGCAAAACCCCTCAAACTGGAAGAATCCTCACCTCTACCACCACAGAAGTTTCATTTGCTTAAATTCAGGCCAGTGATTATTTTTCTTACCTGAACATTAATGCAAAACACTTTTTAAATTTTCCCACTTGCTGTGTTTCAGAGCTGAAGTGCGTTTCCTTTTACTAAAAATAGTAGGTTTACGTGTGAGTCAAGTGACTATGCTTGGAAAGTTTGAATTTGAATGTTTGTTCTTCTTGGAGAATTACTTATTAATAGAAGAGAAAAATAGTGGATTTTGAACCTACAAAATATGTGCATTAAGATTAGATTTTTTTTAAATTTTTTTTTAATATATTATCTGTAATCTTACTGAATTCCACAGCCATTGACGCTCAGGTTTTATGATTTTTTAATTTTTGATGTGGCATTAACGTAGTTGTATGTCTCAGTAATTAACCCATACAATTATCTGCAAAGCATATGAAAGGCAAACCTCTGAGCCAGGAGACAATGATTTCTTTTCTAAAGTAACACAGATCAAACGTGCATCTAGTAGTTAATCCATTTTGAAAATTAGTTTATACTCAAATTCACTTGAGTACTGTGTAGGCAGATATTAGGAATGATAATTAACTGAGATTAGTTGGATCTGTCTTAATTTTTGGAACTTCAGTCACAAAACCACTGGAATTCTGAATAAGCACGGTCGCACATTTTGACTGTTCCAGAGTAATACTTACTTGGAAACAATTTCACGGACCTCTTTGTACAAAGAAGCAGGAAAAAGTTAGCCTATGTTCTTACGACAAGGCAGTATAAGTAAAGCTGAAAATAAAACACGTGGCTTGGTTGTTTGCAGCAGCTTCTTAGGCTTGAGAGTCCTGTACCTCAGGTTTTGTTGCTATCAAATATGAAATCTGTATTAACTGTGTTTTTCTCATTACATATGTACAAAGTTTGGTAAAAAAAAAATCTCAAGAATTTGGCATGTTATAAAATTGTTTTCTGTATTTAATGTTTGTTTACCAATTCACTGGTTTTTTTGTCTGTATCAGTGTCATATTAGTGAGTTTAGCATCTCCTGTCCTTTGCCTTCAGCTATAGAGCTCTTGTGTTTCTATGGCACTCTTCCTTTTAACCAAATTAATTTTTTTCAGTTTAACTACTGTTAGGTTTCTGAAAAAATGACAAGTGTTTGATTGAATTAAATGCTTCAGATTTCCTGTTGCATAAGAAGTACATATAATAGAGAAGGTGTACATTCATCTTTTTTAAAGGAGGAAAGAAGTCAAAAGACACAAGAAAGGAGGCACAGCTGTACAGAACTCTGAAGAGCCAAAAAATAAAAAGACAAAACTATCTCGTTCAGCAAAAAAGAAGTCAAAAAAAAAGACCCATAAAGGTACATTTAAGCTTTAAACCTTCAGTTATTAAAATATGCAAATGTGCTAGTTGAACCTTAGTTTTGCTATAGCTGTGTAGATATATATATGTATAATGACGTATAGATAAATACATTTAGTTATACAGAGAGATATGTGACTTCCTTGATTCTAACACAGGTAGTCAAAAAGATAAATTTCTGAGGTAAAGTTTCCTAGATGCAAAAAAGAGATAGATAAATTTCTTATATGTAGCAGAGAGGGAGAGCCTTTTGAAAAATATGCATTACAAGGAAAATTTGTCCAAGAATTGGACATTGCATACTAGAAAGGGTTGTGAAGTATGTCATTCCATGAGGCTTTGGGCTTGAAAGCCTTTTGGAAATGTTAGATAACCTTTTTACCACAGATCTCGGGATGACATAATTGAACTAAAACTGAGATCTTTGCACTCATGCAAAAAAATCCTTCTACTTCAGTGTTTGCTTGCTTTCTTTGAGTGTGGTGGGTGCATGCGTGTGGCACATGTTTGTGTGTAATACATTGTGGTAAAAATATCCTCGTGAACAATTTAAGATAACAGATAACCCGGGTAAGTTTACTATTTGTTTTTCTATTTTGGTGCTTCTTTACAGATCAGGTTTCTTCAGAAGATTCAGATAATTCTGATAAAGGTATTTTAATATCTCTTATGTTTTTGTAATAAGTTGTATTATTTCACAGACGTTTTTCATTGATCTTAGTGTTAGTAGCTGTCTCGTTTAATATTTTGTAAGATAAAAATGCTATGTACAAACAAATATGAAGTTCAAATTAATTACTTATATATCTTGGAGAAAATCTGTAGGTAATTTTAAGAAGGAAATTGTTTAAGCAAAAAAAGAAAATGTGGGCAGATAACAGAACGGAAATAATCAGAAAAATGAGAGGTCAGACTGTTCCAGATAAAACCAGAGGGTGCAAAAATAGGGACATTAGTAATTGCATGGGTCCAGGTATGCAGATATGTGCTGTGTACTCTGTGCTGTGTAAGGAAAGTACTTTTGTGATACAATAATTACTACATTTTCCTTCACAGAATTATACTGATACACTGACTCTGCTCAAAAAAATAAAAATTTTAAATAAAGCCTAGGCTTTACCTCAGAGACCTACTTGTTGCATGAGCACTCAGTAACTCTTTAGGCACTGGTTGTCTCTGTAGCTCAGTAATTCCAGTCTCCAGTTTCCTTTTGATGAAACAAGCCGCATCTCCTGCTCATGCCAATTCTTGCTGCAAACTGTCTAGAAGGGATTGAGTGTTTCTACTGATTTCTCTGCTCTGCTGTACGTTTTTAAGGATGTCTTGAGGCTCCAGGTTTTCCCAGTTAGATACAGGAAGACTTGAAGCAGTTTTCTTATGACTTGGACCATGCCCAAAGTTTCTGTTTTGCCAGGAAAGCTTTATTGGAAGATTGTTTTTTTCTAGGTCACTGTGTATTTCTGATACAAGTTTTCACTCCTGTATACTTAAACAAAACAGTTATGCAGTAATCTGTGGTTTTGACAATTTCACTGGTAAGTCACAATGGATATAAATAATCATTTAAGTAGAAGTAAGGTAATTGATCCATTTAATGTCATTAATTGAAACTGTATTGTAATTCTGGGTTTGTGATTGTTTAACTTTAGGAACAAAATGCTATGCTGCTGTTGTGTCAAGAGCAGTGTTTTCACACGATTGTTATGTTTGGCCAAAACATTAGTTTAGGTATCTAAAAATCTTTTTGATGCTGCATTGATTAAAGTTGCAAAGCATTTTCATTTTCACTTTATGCAAGGTAAAGTGTTGTGTTTATTCTCATGATTGCAAATAAACATTACTCCTAGTAATATGCCATCCAAGTTAAAAAAAAAAAGGATGAATTATTTAAAAATTTATTTCATAAACACTTTAAATTTTTTAACAGATTCTGATAACAGTGATGCAGAAGATGGTCCTTCAGATGCTGACTTTTGGAAAGGTCCCCTACAAGGTGCAGATGAAAAATCACGGTTAGTTTGATCCTGTGAACTTGTAGCTGATAAAATGTACAGTGTCCATTCAGAACTGCAAAGGCAGAGATTTCTCCCGAGTGTTTCAGTGAATAGTCTGACATTTAAAGTTATGTCAAATCTTTTTCCGTGCTAACCTAAGAATGTGTTTTTAAAGAGGATTCAGACACAGCTCTGGAGGAAAACCTTTCTCAAGCCACTGATACCAGTGCTGTCTTACCTCTTATTATACTGTTAATTATTTTAGAAGTATATCCTAACAGTCAGCTCAGTCAGTTGAAAAATTGTGAAGTGTATTGGAATAATGCAAAATTATATATACTTCCCACAGTTCTAAGAAGAAGTTTGCTAAATATTTTTCATACAAAGGTTATGTCCTAGGTAAAGATCCAAAGCAGAATTGCATTTGACATTTTTTTCGTTGTTGTTGTTCTTACAGGGAGGAGGAGTTTGATGAGTATTTTCAAGACTTGTTTCTCTAAACCTTGAATTGATGTAGGCTGACTTTCTTCATGAATTGTCGAGATGAAAGTCTGGAAATCTAGTCATAATTTACCAGAGACCTGTTTCTGCCAGCATACCTTTTCTGCAGTCACACACATGAACCATTTGGGTAGGTTATATTTGTGGAAGGCTTCAAATCTAAAACCTTTAGTTAGACTGTGTACTCATGAAACAAGAGAAGTAACCTTTTCAGTGCAAAAGATATATGGCACTCAGACTTAAATAAACAAGAATATGGTTTATTGACATTACATCACGGAAGTTCACTGCTTTTTATTTTTTCCCAGACTTCAGTTATTGCCAGATTTTTATAAAGGAGCATTTATAAGTCTTTGTGAGTGGTTTAAAGCCATACACTTTAATATATTTGTATTTTTAATTTATTTAACAAGAGTTAATAGCCTTAAATTTATTGATCATGTAGACTTTAATATTCAGGTAGTAGTCTCTGTAAGTATTTTCAAGTGTTATTGGAGACGTTCAAATTTTATCAAATATGTACTCTGCTTGAATTAGGTAAATTGTTTGTGAAATGTCTCCCGTAATCCTTTAAAAAGTTCATTTTATTGTGACCTTGTTTTAAATTTAGCTAAAATGTGATGTCTTATAATTCCATTTATAAAAATTCGGTTGGTTGGTGAAATTTTTGATGTAAAACATACGTGTGTGGCTTTCTACCAGAGATGTACATGTGACTTTTATGTTATCTGTGGCTTCTGATCTCCTTTCCATTAACTGAATGTTAATCCTTCTTTAACATGTAATCCTAAAATACAAGTAAAGCATGTATATTGCTTGAGAAACTTACTGGATTCTTCTACCTCTTCAAAGTGCAGCACATCTTTAAAGATTCATTCGGTTTTGTTTCACAGGAAACAGTCTGCACATGAATAAGTACAGTGGGTATTTTTTTGTCAGGTGAAAATTACTTCAGATATGAAGAACAAACTTTTTTAAATTAATTTTTCATGTTATTCTGAGGAAAGCTACTGTTGTATAAAATATATCTTTTGATAAGTACTTCTCACTGTAGATATATGTATAGAAAGTATTTATAGTAAATATTTGATGTGGAAAATGGAACAGCAGAGATGGTTGCAGTGTATTTATGAACATTTTACATGCACTCATGAATAAGTTGAGAACTCTATTTACAAGTATTACTTAACAAAATTACATTTTAAACAGTTTGTACTTACATAATAGATGACAGTACAAGGACATATTTAGGGTGTCCTTGAGTAAGAAATAAACGTACCCTCGCAGGAAGGCTTCTTTAGGTAAGAAGGTGGATTTAAAGGTTAATTCTCTGTCATCTTGCAAGCTTGGTTGAGAGTCAAATCCAATCTGCAGCAATCTGCTTACACGTGTGCAACTTGCCCAAAGGGGCTTTTGTCAAATGCATTGCTATATTTGTTGCTTCAAGTATTGTATATTAGGTACGTGTTCTGGGTAACTAACTCCTCACTGGGTCTTTAAAATACAGTTATAAAAATTTACAGTATACATAGTAAATACATAATTTAATACAGTTTGAATAAAATTACATTATCAAACAACCTTGAAATAGTTTTCTTTAGTAGCTGCATTTAATACAGAAAATAACACGTGATACCCAGTTTTATGTCATGACTGTTTGCATAAAATATTTGGCTCATTTATAAGTCAGGATGTTTTAAGTGTTTGGGGTTTTTTGGTGGATTGCTTTAATTTTGAGTGATAATTGTACACAGTATCTCTGTTCATAGAACATTCTTAGAAAGATTTATGTTGAGCAATTCACTCATTCTCCCTTCTCTGAATACTGAGGGCCCTTCAGAGGGGAAAAAAGTATGGGTCTTCTTCGTTTAAAGGGGGAGGAAGAGTGGCAGGATTGAGTCTGCATATTGAATTTGCTTATTGCAGGAATTGCATTTGACATCCATCTCCTTAGATTTGGAACCAGTTGCAGTGAATACTCTGATCTGTGCATAATTCACCAGCCATTTCCCCTCCTCCATCTGCAGGAGGAGCTGACTTTGTGAGACCTGAGTCGAATGTATGGAGTGGACTGTCATTGTTCAAGAACAGGTTTTGGTAGCTCTTCATTGTTTATGAGGAGCTAATTTGTGTGAAGTCTGTCTCTTGGTAGCAGAGAGAGGGGTAATGTGAATTCTAATGTGCTCTTCCTCTGCTTTCCTTTCCCTTCTCATTATTAAATTGTTGCCAACTAATTGGTTTACAAATACTTTTAATTTATTGCATTTCAAAAAGGGTGCATTGGGAGTACGTGAGCCTTTTAAAATGCTTTTGAATGTAGACCCCAGTGTGGACATGCTGGTATCTTTGTAAACTCTCACTTGTATGTAAAGTATGTTTGTGGTCTGCCATTTTAGATTTTTACAATAAAAGGTGGCAAGTTGAGGAACTGTGGAAGAGCCATGTGCTTACAATCAAGAGTAGTTTCTCTGAGTGATGGCTACAATTTACATATTTACCCTTGATAATTTTGAAAAAACACACTGGTTTTTATAAATAGAGCCAGGGAATTGTGTTGAACATTCCTAAAGTGAAGGAGAAGTTTACTCTAAAACTTTATATGGTATTGGGAATGAAGGAAAAGGATGGAATTCCAGATTAAGGAAAGACACCTAATATAAAAATCTAAATACACAAGTAGCAAAAGTTGAATTTTTTGTTTGAATTGTACACATGAGATTTCATTCCAGAATTTCATATATCTGCCAAAAATTGTATTTTTTCTGGACAGTGTGCAGAAGGACCTATTTTAATAAAAATACTCTATGTAAATTGAGTGACATGGAAAAATACCTAGAGCGCACAGTTCACACCGTTATTATTTTCAGTTTTTAATTGTAACCATTTTTTTACTTCATTAAAAATTATTTCCAACAAATGGCAGATGTTTTAAGAGGATTGTTAAGAGATCAATCTATACTACTCTATGCAAAGCAGAAATCCACTGGGGTTCATTGAAGTTCTTTCTAGATGTATTTTCTGTAGCAGGAACAGTGTCTGAGACAAAGAATTACAAAACTACACATGTTTTCGATTTTCCTTCTTCGGCTGGATTGTCTGTTAAGAAACAGATAAGGAAAGTAAAGTGAGTATTTTCTGTTAATTTTAGCTGCTCTCATTTCTTGTTATAGACGTGTTGCTTTTGTTTTATGCATATTATGTGTGTTTGACCTTCTGAAATTTCACTGCTTGTCTGGGAAATAGGAATATGAAACAATGACACGTTACGTATGTGCATATAGTGTAGGAGTTGATACCAACATTTCTCAAAGGACCAAACACACACTGAACCACTCTTACTGGAAAGTTTCAGCAGTTAAGTATATATGACTGTCCCACACATACAAAACTGAGGAATGCAAGCCATGCAAAAAAAAGGAACTCTTGGGTCAATATAATCTGTGAATCTATTTTTGAAGCAGATGATACAAAAACTTTAATTTGACCTAATTACATAAACCTTTATCCAACCCTGCGTGAATCCCTTTGTAATTACTGGTTAAGAGAGAGAGACAGTTTTTATATTTTTATAGCTACTGATTCTGTTACTATCTCTCTCAAATGATTCCACAGATGTTCATTGGTCATAGTTAAGATTCTTTCAATGTAATAAATTGCGTTTCCAGGTTCATTTAAGGTAAGATACCAATATTAGAATTAAAACTTACATTCGAAAGCTGTGGATCACCATGTTACTAGGTCATTTTCGACCCTTTCCACCTGCATTGAAACATGTCACATAATCAGTGTCCTACCCTCTGTAATTTGTGGATATCATCAAAACTATGTTACTAACTATGTATTTGATTTTTTCAGTTTAAAACTCTGTTCTGGTTTACTTTCTGTTCTGAACTTTCCACTGTAGTGGTTCAGCAAACATGTTTATTTTGTTTTGTGTCTACTGAATGGCTAAGAATAGCCCGGTCCACACGGACCACCATGGTTCAACATGTATCAAATTCTTGTTTGTATGAACTGACTCAACAAACCCATATATTTACATGGCCTTGATTTGGCAGTGTCAGATCTGTTCTTCACAAATGTGCATGGCCTCATTCCAGTGTGTGTTTAAAAAGATGCAGAATGATTTCCTTTCTTTTTGGGATGCCAGTTATTCTATGCAAAGGCCAGATCCTTGGCTCCTGCAAATCAATCTGTGCTTGGCTGTTTTTCCTGTGGGAAAATACTTCCTAAGTCAGTGACGTGATTCCAGAATACCAATACTCTAAGATGGTCCTAACTTCAAATGAGAGTAGAAATACCCAACTCTTCCTAAATGTATTATTTCATTTTTATTTAAGAAGTTTATCCTGAAGGGCATAGGCTCTGACTTTAGTAACTGTATTCTTTGCCAAGAAAGCAAATATATAAGGAGGTTTGAAGTTGCATAAGGCGATCCCAGGTTGTTTTATTTTGTCTTACTGATATTTCTGTGAAGTTCAGATGCTTACATTCCAGTGTAAGGGAAAGAATACTTTTTACATACTGATAACTAGATAGTTCTCAGCAATAAATTAATCTTAAATAAAATTATATGAGTAATTTCAAGGAAAAAAGTGTCATTGAAAATAAATTTGGGAGACAATTTGGAGGGTGTAATTTCTGTGAAAGTGTGTGTAAGTGGTATCAGCATGAGCAGGCCAAAATATTTGACTCATTTTATTGAACTTTTCCAAAAGTCTCCTTTGATTAAATCATGTCATTTACAGTACTTTTAAAACCACTTTGCAATAACTTTTGAATTTTTTTTTAAATTTTATTTTAACCCAGTATCAATTTTTTAGGAGCCAATAATTCTGGTTCCACTTCACACACTGACAGTAACTTGATGGGTGGCCTTGAGTAGCCTGTCTTTTGTGTGAAATGTGAAGAATACTCACCTATTTCCCACAGACACTAAAGAACAAATAAATTATTCAGTACTGTTTATGTTTTAAAAATGTGAAACATAGAGTAAACTAACTTTTCTTCTTCAAACTAGCTGACAATAAATCACTCTGGCTTAATCACACATGGTTTTGTTTTAATCTCTGAACCTTTTCAGTCATTTGAGTTGACTGGCAGAGCTGTTGACCTGCTGTTCCACATGCATTACAGAATAAAAATAACTGACTCATTTGACTATTACACTTGAGTGATAGGTTCTCAGTTTCTATAAAATCAGATTCTCTTCTAGGTTAGGATATGCAGAACCATGCTTTCAATTTTAGGACTTGGACAGTCTTTGGAAGATTAGTGTTAAATTTTTAATATGAGAGAGTGTGTTTCAGCCAAGTAACTGGTGACGGGGAACTAGAGCCCAAAGCTTTTTCTTAAACTTGGAAGAGAATTGGGGATTTGCACTGCTTTTTTATGTTCCAAATGCACACCCTCCATTCCCTTACGTTTTTCACTTTCAGCTTAATCAAAGCACCTGAATACATTTGGGGCTGGTGCCACACAGAATTTTAATACATCTCTAATATTTCAGATAAGTGTTTAATTAGATTCAATTTTAAGTCTTTAGACAAAAGAAATTTTACATTCCCTTCACTTTGAGATGGTCATATTTTATATAATCCTGCAGTTTAGGAAATTGAGGTAAACATACTGGATTTGTGTCATCTTTAAAGTTTACTCCTCTTCCAAGTAAAGATAAAGCTAATTTGGCAAATTGAGAACTTGGATACCGTTAGTATAAAGTTTAGTAGAATATTGCACAAGTGCACTGCATGTGTGAATTTAAGAGAGAGAGAGAGAATATGTTGACTGCCTTACAAATACATGTAAATGAAAATCTAAGAAGTTACTTAACCTTTTTGGGCTGCTGCTTCTTCTTCCTTTTTCTTTTGTTCCTCAATAGCTTTCATCTTCTCTTCATATTCATCAGCTCGTGTTTTCCATTCAACCCTGTTGTTTTGAAGACCGTCAAACATAGGTGTAATTTCCTTGTGAAACCTTGAGAATTCCTGTACAAACAATATAAATGAGTAAGTTAAAAATTTGTAAGCACTGATGAGTTGTAAAACCTGAAATTGTGGAAATACTGCTGAGAAAGCATGTAATTTTTCTCTTAGATCTAGTTCTAGAGCATGTTATTGGAAATACCATATTGGGATAATAATGCCCTTTTGTGCACAGAGTCTGTTAGGAAAATACTGGAATTGTATACTGCATGTTTTAGTGTCCTCCCTAGTCCCACATATGATAGTCTGGCTCGTATAATACAACTATAAATATGATACAAGATATTGTGTATAATTATCAGGATACAATAAAAAAGTCTGTTATCCTGTAGTATATTTCAAGCAGATGAGGATATATCTGAAGATGTTAAAATATTACATTTCACTTTTCTGCATGACTTTTTGGGATAATATAAAAAACTAGACAGGGAGACAGGGATTAATAATGTTGACATTTCAGTGCCTTACAGAAGGTACAGAATATCTACACGTCCAGAGTATTTCAAGTTTTCTATTCCTTTTGCTATGCCAATAATTGCTTTCTGTAACCATCCACATGTTGCTTGCTTATATTAAATGGGACTGTGAAGAATCAAGCTGGACTTTTTAACTTGGTCATTCAAGGTAATAACAAAACCTCAGCACCCTCAAGTTTCACTGGGATCTTCCCTTTATATGAATTTGCTTCACATCTCTTGCATTTGCTCTGTGGGAGCAATTCTTGGAAAATTTGAACTCTTTGAAAAAATTATGACAGTTGTGATGGTTGTTCACCCTTTGACCAAGAGTCCTGCTGCTGTCTAGAATTTTTAACTGCAACAGTTTGTCACTAATTGTGCTGTCAGAACTGCTGCAATAGGAAAACAAAAACAGTCACTCTTACCTTGTACACAAATGTACACACAAAATCTATGAAACCAACTTGGAGCTTAGGTAGTTCATCTCCTTTGTTTCTGTCCATCATAGGCTAGAACAGAAGAGCAGTAATTTAGAATATGTAGATATCATGCTTCTTATGATCTAGGAAGCATCATGCATGTTTTAATGACAGTTAATATTGCTTAACACAAATTATTTAGTACTTACAATAGGTTGTTGCTGTAGCACAGTTCGTTCCAGGTCACCTTGCTCCCAGAATTCGTTTGCAACCATGAGGGCAACCTGAATAATCACAATTCAGTGGAATTATCAGCAGAAAGCAGTAAATTTAAATAAATAAAAGAACAAGGCTTTCCAGAAAATGGGGGGGGAAGTAAATTTTTTTCAGCAGTACTGTGTGCTGTACTGAAGGCTTTTTCCAGCAAATTAACAATATCCTGATTCATGCTGAGTAAATGACAGATTATTGTCAATGGGAACAAGGCAATATTAGCAGCATAACAGTCTTGTAGTACTGTAATGTATAGAACTTAAGAAGATTCCACAAGCATCCTACAGCTGTATTTTGATTATGCATTGTTAAAACATATTCCTTCCTGTAAGCCAAGTAATGAGCTTCAGCAGGATGGTCAGTAAGTACTGCAGTACTTTAGTTACTTACATACCATGCTGTATTACAGATTTTATTTTTAAAATGTTTAAGCTGTGACTTAGCAATGGCACCAAGATCTACAGAACAGACACAATTCAAACCATACTGTTGTTAAATCTGTACCTTACAAATAGCTGGAAAATAGTAAAAGTTGTATAGCACAAAAATAACTTCAGTGATATTTAAGGGTAGCTAGAACAGCTGCCAGAATTGGGGATGCCAGTTTTAGAGGAAGGACAAGTAGAGAAGGGTTGGCAGCCTGTGGGGTGGTTGAGGAGAGACATCATGGAACACCTACACTCACAGTGACAAAGGTAAAGGTTCCTTTCTGAAAGCAATAGATAATTAAATAGGTATCAAAAGATATTAAATTTTTTTTTTGACTGATCATACACCAGCTGGGCAGTAAAACAGAGAGTAAATGCAATATCGTCGATTTCAAAAGTACCTACCTTACTCTGCACTTCCCAAGGCTTGGTTATTGCAGACAGGTCACATCCAGTCATCATCATAGCCCTTTGAAAACAAAAAACCAAAATCAGTGTAGTTTTGGATGTCAAGAGGATGGCGCCAGGCTCTTTTCAGTGCTGCCCAGTGATAGGATGAGGAGCAGTGGCCATAAACTAAAACACAAGAAGATCAACCTCAACATGAGATACACTGAGGGTGGCAGAGCAGTGGAACAGGCTGCCCAGGGAAGTTGTGGATTCTCCCTTTCTGGAGGCATTCAAACCCCACCTTAACATGTTGCTGTGTAACCTGCTTTAGGTGACCCTGCCTTGGCAGGGGAATTGGACTAAATGCAGATGTCCCTTCCAAACATAACAATTTTGTGATTCTATGGTAGTTAGGATGGTGATTTAAAAAAAAAAAAAAAGGACTGGAATTTAAAATTCATTATAATAACTAAGATGCAGATGGATGCATCTATTTTAAAAGCAGGGTTATGCTTGTCATTGGACTGTAACACCAAGTCTTACTTTGCATGTTTAGGAGCCCAAATTCTTTGAAAATCTAGTTCTAAATAACTGATTGAATAAAGAGTAAAATATTAACCACCTACATGATGACTTCTTTTTTCGTTGGGTCAATAGATATATACTTAATTGCCTGCTCTTCTGTTTCCATTTTTTCAATTGCATCCACAATCTTTTGGAACATAGTTCTTTTCCTGTTAAGACATACCAATAGAACATGTATTAGAGAACATAAGTTACTGCATTACAAATTAAAAGGAAAACCACATTTGCTATATTTATGCTTTTCCAAACTAATATCCTAGTCATAGTAGGATCCTAGTCATCCTAGTCATTCTGACAAAGAAAAAAATAACCAATTTCCTACCCCTTCATGTGAAACTGGGGTGGCATTCTCATTTCTTTAGTATTATGTGTGCATTACTGTCTGTACCATACTGAACTGGGAAAAGTGAAGCGCATACCAATAAATATTCTTGCACTTCCTCCCATCAAGAATCCGAAGAATTTCTAAGACCTGACTAAGAAGAAATTTCAAAAACATAAAAAGTGTCTTGCTATTCCTTAATAAATCTTCTAATTTTTCACTGAAAAGATGGAATTACTGTTATTTGATAACTGCTATTAAACAACTTATTGAATTTTTACCTGTCTTCTGACTTTAAATTGTCCCAGTCATAAAACAAAACTCCATATATCTTTAAAGAAAATAACCATTATGAAAGCACATTAAGTCACTAACTTAGGAACAGAAAGGGTGATTTAATAGTTGGAGTCTTTGGCATATTTAGCACTGGGACCATTTGATGTCTGTAGGTTTTTTTTAAACCAGCATATTGATTTTCAGCATACTTTTGTTTAGTGTGAGTGTTTACTGCATTTTATGCTAAATATCACATATGCAAACAGCCTTATGATCAGGCTTCCAAATCCACACTTTGGGAGTATAGTGTTTGTTGTAACCAAAACATATTGGAATGACCTACTGAATTTATATGAAATATTGTATACATTTATGTATTCTCTAATTTTTAAGCTTATAAGAATGCCTTGATTTTTACAATAATTAGACTTAATAACAATTTTAAGTAAAGCTCTATGCTCTGCTTATAGACACCTTTGTATTCTGCACGTAAACAACTGAAAATTACAGTTATGCATTCTATAGGATTGACTTAGTACAAAGTTATACAGAATTTAGTACTTACTTGAAATACAAAGCCAAGTCAGTTGCTATTATTGCAACTTCAAATAAGTGTAGGACGGTTTCAAACTGGCGCTTATTTAGGTTCTGGAAGATGTTTAAACTCTGCAAGATGGAAAATTTATGAATTCAATTCCTTGTATAACACTTTTTGGTTTGCACTATACAGGTTCTCACAGCATAGTATAACCAAATCGGCCAACTACAATGCCTAAATTAAAATAATGCTACAAATTAAAAAATCACATTCCATAAATCTATTTTAGACTTTTTAAAGCTTTCCAGTAGAGACCTTTTCCTCCTGTTAACCTGGGTTTGCACAATTACCTGCAGTGGTGTTAAGAGCCTACCATGGTAAGTGCAATGTACTTTTCCTCAGGCAAAGGAAATGAGACCATCACACTCAGCAGTTTTCTGAGTGTCCTGGCTTTAGTTCTTTCTTTAACAGAAGGGACAATGGCTGTGTGAGCACAGGGGCCAGCGATGCTGCTGGTGAGAGCCTCCAGAGGTCCTGGCAACTGCTTTGGCCAAGAGCAGGAGTTGGTCCCCAGCATCTCACATTTGAAAAAGTACATCGACATCAGTAAAGGTAAAGGGGGTTTGTCCATTTTCAACAAACAAGTGCTTAGCATAAGGATTTATTCCGTGACCTCATGAGGTCAGGCAACAGCCTCACCCCAGGGATTAGAGGTGGAAAATCAGGGTGGAAGTGGATGCCCGCCACGCTGCTGTAAACAAGGGATGGAAGGGGCATATGCATGCATGTCTTGTTTTAAATCGCTTCTTTCTGTGGCAAATACATAGTAAAGAGTGGAAATTGTCTCTTTTGCTGCAGCCAGAGCCTGGTGCTGAGGAGGGCAGGGAGGCCAGTGCCCACTGGAGAAGGGCCTGTGGGCATATGAGTAAGACCCAGAAGAAAAGCTTTTCTATCTGAAGTGAGTCTGTTTCTGTTGGAATTACTGATGTTTCTCTGAAAGTAGAAAATGTGTAAGAATTTGGCCTAAACTTATGAATTTTAGCATAGTTTCTTAATCTGAACCTAGAGGAATGAATGAGACCCAGTGAGATTTGGAACACTGTGACCCAATTGGATCTTTTGTGCTGATCATGGAGAGCAGAATGTCCGTGACGTACCTCATCTTGCAGCAGGGTTTTACTGTATTCTAGATGATGCCTTTCTAAAATGGAAGAGCCGTGAAGTTTTGCCAGTGGAGCAGCTGACCTGTTGAAAAATAGGCAATTATTTATATTCTTTTGAAAGCAATAGTTTTTTTTCAGGTTTCATGTATGTAGGGTTAAAATGCTTCTGATCTCCGTGTTCAGTAGTTTAATCTGTATACATTAACCATTGGTATGATGCAGAGAAAGAAATCCCACTTGCTTGCCTTCATTTTTGTGAATGAGTGATGATGGGAATTGGAGAGCACTGGGTGTTCAGTGCCCGCTAAAGTCGAAAGTGTTGTTACATACCTCAAAACACAAAAGCCGTGTTATTTAATATATGCCTCTATTTTGTCTTGCATGTTCAGTTTCTTTGTTTCTATCATCTACACAACTCCTGTGTACCTTAAAAAGAGCTTTTATCCAGGCGTTAGTGTTTATTCTGTGGCATGGCTTTTGAACTCTTGTATGTCTGTAATGACTGGGTCATGTGCCCTGGGATTCTACTGAACTGTAAATTAAATCTGAAGTAACAGTATAAAGGAGTTTAAGTCCTCTAATGCCCTTGGGCTTCTCCCCTCCCCCAAAATCACCGTTTTATGGACCACACAAGTCCTGACAGCTTAGGTGTGTTCAATCTTATCACAAAACTAAAAGCATTCCCCTGACGCTGGACTAAGCTTCAAGCAGAGGAAATTCTGCATCAGACTGTGGAATGGAGAAGTATCCTACCTACAAGAGCTCCAGGTGGTTCTGCATGTTTAGAACTGTATTTTCCTCCTTTCTTCCCTCAGCTAATATTTGTGTTCCTCAGATAACCCCGGGTGGGCTACATCATACCTGTATTTTCTGATGTGATTAAGACTGCTGTGGTAAAGCCTAATGAGTTTTATAAATAGCTTTACTGCGTATGACCTCACGTAGAGGGCTTTCAGCTAGGGAAGACCACAGTAGGAGGATTTAAACTCCACCTTAAACTTGTTTGGATGAGAGGCAGTCCACTGAATAAGAATCAATGTCATTCTCTCTCTCCTACGTCACCTGGAGAATCCCTGGGAATAATCAGAAAATCCCCCTGCGTCACTGTTGCAGCCCACAGGCTGAAATGTCTCCCCCGTGAGGAGTGTATTCAGGGTCAGAGGGGGAGGATCAATCATTCTGGAGATATAGGTGGTGGAAACTGTAGTCAGAAAATTTTAGTCTTCTGGTACATGTGACAGTTTTAGAAACCTGTGTTCTCTGGCTAGCACTTGGAAACGAGCCCTCACAGATCAGGTAAGAGATTAAATGGTAGATTGTTCACTCTTCAGAACAAGAGTGAGTCTCACCATGATATGTATTTTTGTACTACAAAGGTAAATTTTAAATTAATATTGTTTTATAACAAGCATCTGCTAATTCATATTGCTTGCTAATGAACAAGGTAAAAACGAGAGAAATCCTTTAGAATATTTTCTCAGAACAAGAGGGAGAATGAACTGCAAGGCTCAACCTCATGATGTGTAACTTCTGGGCGTATGGACTCAGTAGTAAACTCAAGCTTGTTAGCTCAGAATCCTGTATAACATGAGGAGGTTACACCTCAGGAAAGGACCTACATCAGTCAGGAAACTGAGCATGAGAAGGAACAACTGAGCTAGTCATATTTGACAGTGGAAAAGAGAGGAAAAACTCTTGTCTCACTCTAAACTGGCCCTTGTCTATGTCACATCCTGAATCCCTCTCCAGAGAAGCACTTACGATGCCCTTGTCTTGGAAAAGTCAAAATGCCCTTTCTCATTTCATTGTGTCCTTGTGCACAAAGTTCTGTCTACTACATTGCTAGAGTTTAGTGTCTCTTAAAAATGAATTGCAGCATCAGGTGACCCTTTTAAGATTCTGCTTTTGCATTTTGTCTTTGTGTTTCAGCTGTCTGAAGTGCTCTGAAACAGAAACCTTCCACAGCATAATTATTTATTCATGCCAGATGAATATGGACTATATACCCTATATTTTTGCAAGTTTTGACTTTTTTTTTTTCATGTGACACTAAAAGTAGTACATTACCATGTTTTTGAGCATTTGTACTTACTTCATTTGATACAAGTTATTGGTCCCTCTGTGATCAATGTCATGGCAGAAAGCAGCAGCAACCATGGCAAAGGCTTCTAGATCAGTATAGTATTTCTTTATTTTGCCTGTCTGTAAAAGAAAACAGATAATTCCAAGTGTGTGTCTTCCTGAATTTTCCATTTGGAATTGAAAGAAAACTAAATAATTAATGTAAGGTTAATATTGGCAATATTACCATCAGCAAAGTAAACATTGTTTGTCCCACATTGAATCCATGTCTCCAGTTATGGTAGGTGATATCTCGATAACCCTTCCTAACTGTGTACATCCATCTTGTAAGAACCTATTAGAAACAAAAGTGATTAAGACTGTGCTGTTAATGGAAACAAAACAATGGAATTCCTATAAAATTACTGAAATATACCATAAATTTACTGTAATAATGTGCCAGTTCTTTGAAAATAAATGCTTTTCATTCAATTAAACATTGAAACAACAAATTGTTCTTATATAAATGCATGTTGATTTAATCCCCTATATAGCTCACACAATTCAAGATTAGTTTTATGTTTTTATGACAAATATGTAAATGTTTCATTAAAAATGGAAGGTTGTTAACCATACCACTAATATTTTAGTATTATCTACTTCTAGATTAAAGTACCTAAAATCAGCTATTTAAAAAGAAATAAACAAGAAAAAATAAACTAAACCTCAGCGGGGACTTTGAACTTTTCAACAACATTTATCTCAAAGAACAGTCGTATTCCACAAGTTATCAGGCCATGCTCTGTAACTGGAAAGTCACTGAAGCGAAATTCGTACAGTTCTAAATCTTTTGGATCCGGTAATTCTTCTTTCTGTTAGGAAAAATCAAAAACAAGGGTTTTTCTGACAAGAATGAAGTTGGAAAAGCTTTTTTTTAATTTTCTTCAGTAGAAATATTGCTCAAGGAAAGTTTGCTTACTGTGTCTTCGAAGGTCTCAGGTGTCAGGATAAACTAATGTGTATTAAGTCATGAAACACAGTTGTGATACTGCTGGCTTTCTTCTCAGTGACAATAAATAAAAGCCTTGGGCAATTTCTTCCTACTCTGAATTCCAACACAATTTGTTGTGACCATCTCAACATTTCCTTAGTTTAGAAACCTTGGGCCTTGGAAATTCTCCTTCCTGGTATAAATGCCAATGATTCTCACACTTTTAGCCTGATCTCAAGGCTACAGTTCATCTTTTTCACAACCAAAATTATTCTCTCTAAGTGTTCTTCCATTTTGGATCTTATGAATAGTGAAGCATATAGTGACCAAAACAACCTGTTTAGACCAAAACATTTTTTACAGTTACGGTTGAATAAAGGATAGCAGCAACATTTGATTTTCACCAGGTTTCCTTGCCACCTACCTACCCATAGCCTTGTCTTCTCTTGGAGATACTGTAGGCAAGTGAAAATTCCCGTACAATTTTTGGCTTCTGGAGTGCTAGCTGTTTGTTTGTTTCTGCTCCTTAACCAGCTCTCAAAATAGGTCTGTTCTACCTTTTCTGCTGGGACAGTCTCTCTTTGTACTAGTCTATATACACTTAATAGACAAACCTGTAAGGTTGATTTGACACATCAAAAGTGGACTGGAAAATCCTATAAGATCAGATCTAAAAACTGACAAATCTTATTTATGTTCAAGTTTGTCTGGTGCAGTAGGTTCTTGACTGCTTCGCTATTGAATGATTTCAGCATATGCACAAAGTAAAAATTGTTACAATTCTTAAATATACCAAGCATATACTGTATATGGTTATTATGGCTTATTTAAATCCTTTCAAGTAATTTACTTTCTAGTGCTGTAGTTGCTGGTGATTCTGCCTTTCTGTAGTTTACAGCAGCCCATGCTGAACAGTCTGACCTCTGAAGAAAATAAGGGATCATTCCAGAAGTAGTAGACTATGTAAGTACATAACCTTTCCCCTATGTACTGAATTTCATTAGAAGTTGTCTGGTTGCCATTCCAAGATTTTTCTCTCTCTGAAGGGCAGACACAAAGCTTTGTCCAGCTTGCACTGAAGAACCTCCATAAAACATGTACTAAATTCTAAAATGCAGAAGGTGCCAAAGTTAAGAAGCCCAGCACCACTTGTGAACTCTTCTATAACACTCTTCATCTGTGTATCCCAAAGCCTAGGGGGATCAGTATAATATTTTAAAGAATTAACTCAAGAAAGTCTGATGCAACACAAAGAATAGCTTATATTATCACAATGACTGCCTTCCTCCATAGCAGTCTGTAAATGATCTCCACTTTTTGGATAAGGAAAAAAGATGACTGAATGTATGCATGTATTTCAACAAATAAGGCTAAACATCCATTTCCTTCTCCCTGGGTTTTTCCTTTATATCTACGCAGATCAGAGATCAAGGACAAAGAAACGTAGATGAGTGGTGCTTTAAGACCCATTACTTTGTGAATCATCAAATCTAGAAACACCTGCTTTATCCCATTAGCTATCTGGGACTCCAGGTCTTATAATAGGATAAAGCATATGCATGTAGCCTTGGAAGTGCAGATGATATTAGACTTTTGAATTTGCGACTTCACAATGTTGAGAGAACCCACTGTAATTGCTGTTTGAAGATTTAAAAATCATACCAGTATTATGGTTTCATATTTGGAGTCTTTACCATAATACTCAGGTTTTGCTCTACCAGTAGAGAAATTTTATAATGTTTATCTATTACTTTTTGCAGCTTTGCGTGCAGCCAAATTAAATTTCCTTTAACAGGTACATGAAGCTACACATGGTCTGTTGATGTTTTTTTATTTCACCAGTTGCAAGCTGTCTGAGCATCTGTTTTGTGCAAGCCAGTAAAACATTAACACTGATGCATTCCAGCATGCACACATAGCTAAAAATAGTTTCTAGAGGTCTTTTCCTTATGGCTATGTGTACATCAGCAAATGTGGTGTAATAGGAGGAAATACGTGAAATAGTTGGTAGAGGAGATCAACAGATTTGTGTATATTTGACCTTTTTTCTTCAGCTTAGCTCTGTTTTGATCTATTAACAGTAGAAGTTCATTCAGTGTTTTCCTGGAGCACATCTTTGAGGGGTTTTTTCAGATAAAATAGGCCAGTGCATGTGCTCCAGGACTGCTGCAGAAGAAAAAAAGTGCACTAAATGGGAACAAATATGAGTTTTCTTTCAAAAAGGCACTTCCTTTCTAGGTTGAAATAATAAGGCAACCAGAGGACTGCACAGTCTGGAAAAGAACTGATTCATTTTTGGTTTAGTAGTACCAGAGTAATAGAGCAGAGACCTGGTTAGGTCGAATCTGTTTTGTCACTGTAAAGTCATGGATCACTGCTTAAGGAAATGCAGGAAAAATAAACTGAAAGTAGGTTTGTTCCACTGACACTCCTACATTTATCCTACGTACTCTTACTGAGAATGAAAGTGGCCTCCATTCAATATCCCTTCTTTCATTTTCTAAATTAAATAAATTAATTTCAGTTATAGACACAGCATTGTCTCTACAGATATTTTAAAAGTTAAGCACTTTAAATGTTAATTCATATAAACAATTCTATATATGACCTTGACTGTCCAAGTCTGTTGATGTATATTTGGGACAGGATGTTTCCCTGTAGGTAACGGTGGGGTCTACACATCCAGGGACAGTAGAGGTTGAGCGTGTATTACTAAATCAACTCCATCTAGCCTGTGGCACTGATAGCTAATGTCAATTGTATTAATCAGCATTTGGCTATACACAACTTTTTCTTCCCTGAGGACACATTACTGTCTGATAGAAATACATGAGCAGAATTTTCGTTTAATGGCTTACCAAAATCCTGACGAGATCCTTTTGATCACATTCCTCCAAACTATTTACATGTAATTTCTCCTTGTATTTCTAAAAATGGAAAAGGGTAAGAAAATTAAGGTTTTGTGTGGCAAATTTCCCGCTTTAATTTTGTGGTTGTGTGCAGAAACTTACCAGGATAGATTCAACTTCAGCAGGAGTGGCCTTTGTCTGGTACATAAGCATTTCCTGAGCAATGTCTTTCCTGTTTTCAAGCTTGTTCATTTTGTCATAAGTGTCAGTATTTAAAACAGACCACCCCAGGAACTGTGTGAGAGTCTGGAACAAAGCCGAACAAAGCAGAGATGATGTCGTGGCAATAAAATGAACAATTTGAACTTAATTTTCATAGGGTCCAGTTTCTGGTAGCACCCTCTGAAAAGCAGTGTGCCACTCTACTTCTTAGAGGCCTTTTATCTTCCATCAGCTGGTTCTGTAAGCACTCACAGCTTTTAATGATGTTGTTTGTCTCAGCCTAGTAATTAAGGCCCCATATTCCCACTTTATATACCAGACTTCGAGGCTTATGAAGCTTAAGTCAGGTGAGTGGACTTGGATACGCTGTGTAGCATCTTATCTTGCCTGAATACGTGTGATCACGGATGCTCTGTGAACTCCCGTGATCGCTGGCTCAATATCCATTGGCAAGAAGCATGCCATCCGTCCTGCTTACTCATGGTGACCATGACTAAATAGTCAAATAATTAACATTTTATGTGACTTCTTTTCATTACTGGGATATAAATGATCACTCATCATTTTATGGTTTTATAAAGAGAAATAAAATCTCTGATTCTTAAGAATGTGAAGAAGATAGGCATTTGTCTGATGGTAATACAGCCTATTTGGAAATTTTGAGACATTTTAAATTACTTTTTACTATAATATATTTAGTTAACATTACATGGCTCCTTAAACCCACTAATTCTATTAAGCTTACTTCAATGATCTGTTCATCATACTCATCAAAAGGTTTTCCGTCTTTCCTATTGTAAAATGTTGCAACTCCCACAATTTCTTCCTTTTTGTTGACAATAGGCAATGACAGGACATTTTTGACAACCCATCCAGACTCATCCACTGGTCCTTTCTGTAGGAAAGCCAAAAACCAGGAAATGTATATTTCTTTGAAAGTAATAACGTGACTATTGATATAAGCAATGCAACAGCAAGATGCATGCATCACAAATGAGAAATTATTTGTATGATCAACTGTATTACTAATTAATGGCAAACATTAGCATATTTTTCTACAATATCTAAATTGTAGACTATAGATATAATTAATTATATTATCTCTATAATATAATACATATATATGTATAAATATATAATTATAATTAATTATATATATGATTATTAAAATTACTGGAATTACCTGAAATGAGAAGTATTCATCTTCTGGTGCATTCATCATGTTACAGATCTGCAGCATAAAGAAAATGAGGCATTGTTTAAATGGAATATAATGTGTATTATATTAGCCTAATATTTTAAAAAGGCATATTTATTTTCTAAGCTAGGAACAGTAAACCTGCTAGTTAGCTGGAGAAATTAAAACTGTTGCTATTAAATTAAATGTGGTTATTCTATTAGACATCATTCTGGAGTGTTTGTAGCAAAGTCCCTCGTAGGATGTCTCACAGTGGAAAAACGTAATGGTTAAGAAAATTACTTCCAGTTTAAAATGGCGTGGGGGTTTCTAGAATGAAATAATTGAGTTCTAAGGGCTCTATTAAACATGCCGTAGGGTTACTAATGGCTATCATACATCACGACTTTGTGATCATTAGTTATATTGTCTACACAAGAAGATACAAGAAAAAAAAAAAAAGAAAATTTTAAAACTTTGTATGTGATGGTTTTCTTACTTTGACATTTTGTTGTGAGACTTAGCACACCTGGAAAGTAACATCAGATACACACATTATTCCTCTGATATCACCACAGTCAGAGGGAAATTTTCCAGATGTTTTGGCCATTTGTGCTGAGGCCTTGTCTCCGTCCAGACTACTCATTCACATGGTTTCACTAGGAACCAATGACACTGGAACAGCATGGTATTTTTGTAGAGGATTTTGGTCATGTGGAGGTTTGGGGTTGTTTTTTTTTGTTCAATCAGAACAACTGTATGAACTGAAACTTCTAGATTTTACTTTTGTTATGAACTTACAAGTCCATTTTCAGCAACATATGTTGGCAATCCACTGATAAGACACCAGTGATCTGCTGGAGGTGACCTTTAGAGAGACAATGAAATTAAATTATTTCTACAATATAGACGTGTTATTCTATCCCAGCAATATATCTGATTACCACACTTTTGCAGGGTGCCAATGAATACTCACGGAATGACTTTGATTTCTTCTTGTCCATGTAAAAGATAGTCAATAATCTTATAAAAGTTGACTTCCTAAATGAAAGGAGAAAAACATGTAGGTGACCTGTACAACCCCAACGTCAAACTTAAGATTCATAAAAAGAAAAATTCATATCCTTACTCGTCCATCAGGTGTCTTGGGGCCTTTGTATGGCTCTGCCTCCCCCAGCCGGATTGGCCACTCATCATAGAACTCCTGAGAAAACAAGGGTTTAGCAAAAGAAAAAAACAACAAATCAGTTCTGTGTTCATAGATAACATCACATCCGTGGATTGCAATTTTGGTTTTTGTTTCTCTGTAGTTTACTATGCTCACATTTCAGACAATATTCAGTAAACATTGTTCATTATATTCCAGGCAATGTTTGCCAGTAAATTGCAGGCTAATCTGAATCTTATCTCTAGACAGCTGTACAGCTTAATTACTGCTTTAGAAGGCAGGTATTTCAGACCTGCACTTTCCTCTCCTACCCTTTCTCATATGGAATTATTAATATGGAAAATTATTTCAGAATTAGCCTTTATGTTTGTCATGGTCGTATCCTTTGCCATGCTTGTATTTCATGTGTAATTTTTGTAATATGGTTAAATTTTATATAAATTATCCCAAAGGGTTAGAAAGGATGGTAACTTTGTGTCTTTGAGACTTAAAGTAGGAGTAGCACATTTCTAGCAAGGAGGCAAAATAGTTGTTACCTTCTCTTTAGTCATGTCCAGCAGACCAATGGAGTATCTTTCACAATTCAAATACATTCGAATAGTGTACAGTGCTTTGTGAAACTGTCGTTCTATATCTGTTAGCTCTTCAAATACTTTGTTGGCAGACCACAAAAGCATCTATTTGCAAAAGAGAAAAAGCATAAATGTTCATAACAGTGGGAAAACATAAACACCTGCATCCTAGGCATTCGAGAACAGAATGATAATGTTCTCATATGAAAAAATAAATAGATGGTATCTTTACTTCAGTAAGCTTGCAGGAATATAAAATAGTGGGAATAATAATGGTTTCACACAAAAATTAAGTATTATTATTAAAAAATTCTTCTATACCTGACTCCTTCGTGATTCAATATTGTAGAGATATGATGTGTGATGATTTCTTATGACCAAAGACACAAAATTGATGTATTTTTTAAATACCTAAAAGTGATAAAGAGCAAAAAATAAGATAGAATCACTCAAACTACTAGTTGAACTACAAGATATATCGTTGTGTATCATTTAATGTTATTACCTCTTCATCCTCTTTTGAGAACTCAGGGGCATTTAATTTGTTGAGTGCCATCAGAACAGCAAGCACCTCTTTACCCTGTACAATTGGAATTGCCAACATATTGACTGTTTTATAACCAGTTTTTTTGTCCAACAAGTCAGAAAAATGATTGTTCTGAAAGAAAAAAATATTCACAGATTAAATAAGGAACAATGAGCTACAGGCCAAGAGCTAATGATCATTTCATTTGATAACTTCTGTTTGCAATGCTGTGAGCACAGTTTCACACTGCGGTAGGTTTATATTTGCAAAAAATCCATTATCATTATTTAACTCAAGCTTGCAGAATTATATATACAAGCTTAACTTAGGCATTGGCTATGAAGATAGTTTCTGAAACCAAGTTCTGTGCAGATCTTTATTATAATGCTGAGGAATCTGAGGAATTTTAAATGTATGAAAATCTAGAATAAATGGAAGAACAATAAGAACTGCTCCCTGATTACCCGTGAATCTAATACATATGGCTTGGATGTAAGAGATTTACTTCGTAGCTATGTCAGTATTTATTATTATTTAATTATTTCTGTAGATAAAATTCATTATACTGTTCCAACACCCAATACTTAAAACTACCACCTGTCCTGGCTAAAAATGCTTCTTGCAGAGAAGCATCCCCTACAGGTACACATCTGGCTGAGCTGTTTCTTTTTCCTTTCTGTCTGACAGACTCCCAGTCTTCTTGCTCCCATCCCAACGTCCTCTTCTGGTGAAAGGGAGGGTATAGGACTAGGGGGATCAGAACATAGAGCTGCTTTTGTTGTGTGTGTGATCCTGTGGGAATAAGAACATGAATGAGCCATAACTAACTATCCCAGCAGTTTCATCCTTGAAACTGAATGCTTAGGAGGGTTTAGCAAAAGTTATTGTTTTAAAGTTTATATGTAAAAAATACTGAGGGGCTAGTTCATGTTTCATGGAAAACTGTTTTATTTCCTCATATCAAAGAAATTCTTGGTGTTTTCCTGAAAGGCTTTAGTGTTCCCTTTAACTTTAAAAAAGAGATTTAAAATTTTTTTGGGAAATCTGTTTGTCAAGGGTTGTTATGTTGTGTGATGTTATTATGAAAATACACCTGAATGAGGTGAGTTATGGTTTGGGGGGTTGAAGTTTATTGATATGTGCATACTGAGAAGTGACGTGGTTCTACTAAGCAGCTAAAATAGCCGGACTGTCTTCACTGAGCCTTTTCCATCCCCTCACATATGCCACTGCTGAAGGACAGTGCTCAGACTTCTTCAGAGAGATGAGCAATCAAGTCTTTATCTACAGTCAATGGCAGATTCTCCTCGAATTTCCTTTAACTGCTTCTGATTTCTCAAGGTGATGAGCAGCTGGTGCTAAACAGGAAATGTCAGGAGGCAGCACGTGGCCTGGTGACCAGGGAAGATCAGACTACATTAGAACACCACGCGTAGGAATGGCAGCTGGCCGGAGCGAGCTCAACAGAGTCCTGTTTTAAGGACATCCACCCAGAATCAAGATTCCCAAACCTTACCAGTCCTCTGCTGTTGGCAAATGTTTGTGAAGCCACTTATAAAGCAACTGACTTGTTACTCCATGTCTACCCCCAAAATGGTAAATATTACTGCTACTGATTACTGCATTAGCTTAGACAGCTGAGATCTGAGTGGTGGATCTCAAGGTGTCTTCCTTGCTAATAGGCTGGAGGATGTTGCAGAATGGAATTTCAGCTCTCATAAATTATATAGAGAGCTATGTAAACAGAACCCCCACCAAATAAATATTTTCTAGAGCATAAAATCAAACATGACAGTATTCGGAAATGCCAGAACTAAATTTTTTTGTCCGCTATTTAGATCTTTCCTCTTAATTTCCATTTCCCCTCCTTGGTCTAGCAACTTTTTCTAGTATATTTTGCATTTGCAGCATACACAACCCTGAGAAGGAAACCTGAATTTTATTATGAGATCAAAATATTAGGGTTGGTTGTTGGTTTTTTTTCTCTTCAGTTCTTCATACTCTTTAGATAGTCGGTCTTCTATATTTGCGTTTTGTATTTCCTTCTAGAGCTGAATTTTGGTGAAAGGAATTAAATGTCTGGAAGTAACTCTTAAATTTCTTTTCTGTATTTACAGCCTGTGCTCCCTTACAGAATGTTGATTCTCTTAAGGACAGCCTGTGTTATCCTTATAAATAGCACTCAATGTATCAGGCTGTGTTAGGGTCCCTGGAAAGTGTAGCCAGTTTTGAATATATTGTCCAAATGAAAAGGGGATGTTTTCTCTATTTCCAACAAAATTTCCTTGGTTTGCTGTTTTCAGTTTTTCTCAGAGAAAGTTGTAGGGGGATCTCACTCAACAGATAGAAAATGCCAATCTGTCTCTCTGTGTAAGAATCAAATAGCCTGCTAAACAAATATTACATGGCAACACTTGGTTTTCTCCGAGATGTACTACCTACTGACATAACCATCCTGGACTTGGGTGTCTTTTGGGGCTTCAGTAACAGATTCTGAATATCTGTTTTAGCCACTGAAAATCAAGTAAATCATATAGATAATTTAACCCTATTTTGTAGTCCTGCTGCATTACTAAGAAATCTAGCATGATGGTGAGGCCCAAGTTTCTGGTTTTAGGGCACTGTGTACTGCTATGAGGGAATAAATAAAAATTTCAGACACCCCTGTATTTCTGAATGCTTAAAATGGATGTATATACATCAAATGAGCTGAATCAGCAGGACACAGCTGCTGTGTCTTACTTCGTTCAATAACTGCAGGCTGAAGGTACAAACAGTGGTGTTTCAGAAGAAGCAACTTGGTCATGCAAGCTTTTCAGAGGATAGAAATATTTTGATGCAAGTCTCTGTTCAGAAAGTTCAGTAACCACAAGCCACCCCGAGTTGTGCCTAAATAGTGCAATGTAGAATGATATAAAAACCTTGTAACATGTTGACAGCATTCCCACTGCAAATACAAAACCTCCTGTTTTGCATGAACTTGCATATACAAGCAAAAAAATTGTGCTTAGATTTAGGCTTTTTGTCACTGAGTATTTTATACATAATTGCTGTAAGTTTTGAAGCCTTCCACTTATTTCTATTTATTTTGGATGTTTTAAAATATTGTAACTTGGGAACATAAGCTCCTTTTTTCCCCAAGGAAATTACTTTTCGCAGTGACTAGGAAATCATTAGACAAATAAGCGAGAAATGTGGTCTGCGGTACCAGAGCCCAAAGAACATCTTGGTACTCCCATGACTACATGAATGTGTGCCTTGAGTCTACTTGAGCCTGCTCTTATGAATCAAACCGTCTTTTACAGTGATGTTTTGGACTTTCAGCTCTCAGTCAAATCATAAAATAGGCTTTAAAAAAGAAATGGTGGAAAAAACAATCTGCTGCTAAGTCCTTAACTGTAGTACATCTAAAAGCATTTCCTGCTAGCTCCATTTAAAGTTGAGATACCAAGCCATTTACTATACAGTGATCAGTTCTTTAGATATGTCCTAAGATGTGCAACGTGTCCTGGATTTGCACTAAGAGCACCAGCACCTGCCTAGCACAGCCAGCTAGCACAACCCTTTCAGTGAAGAAATGTTTTTTAATATCCAATCTAAACTTTCCCTGGCACAACTTGAGGCCTTTTCTTCATGTTCTGTCACTTGTTAGTTGGGTGAAGAGACTGACTGACACCTCCCTACAATCACATTTCAGGTAGTTGGAGACAGTGATAAGTCTCTCCCTGAGCCTCCTTTTCTCCAGGCTAAACATCCCCAGCTCCCTCAGGTGCTCCTCGTTAGACTTGTGGTCCAGATCCTTCTCCAGCTTTGTTGCCCTTCTCTGGATGTGCTCCAGCACCTCAATATGTTTTTTGTAGTGAGGGGCCTGGAACTGGACACAGGATTCGACATGGGCCTCACCAGTGCTGACTACAGGGGAACGATCCCTGCCCTGGTCCTGCTGGTCACACTATTGCTGATCCAAGTCAGGATGCCGTGGTCCTTCTTGGCCACCTGGGCTCGCACTGGCTCATGTTTAGCTGGTGTTGACCAGCACCCCCAGATCCTTTTCCACTGGGCAGCTTCCAGCCACTCTTTCCCAAGCCTGTAGCGCCGCATGGGGTTGAAGTGACCGAACAGAACTGAAATTATAGGACTTAATCCTGCAGGTGAGGTGATAGGGCCAAGAGAGTAGATGCCTATTTTATCTTCAGCTCTTTCTCCTTATAAAGCACAGAGGAAGAAGGGCTTACTGTGACCCCTTGCAGTTATGACTATTTTGCTTCTGTTGGGCAGGAGGTTTGTGTTGGATAGATGGGCTTAGACTGGTCAAAACGTATCATCCTTTGAATGTGTGATGACTAGGAGTGGGTCTGGAGCACAACTGGAATGGGAACCGCGGGAACCTCTGACATGAGGAGCCGGTGTCACACTCCCATCATTAGCACATATTTCCTTGCATTACCTCTACTTGTTTCTGGTTTTCTTTCTGGTAGCTCTGCAGTATTTTCTTCTCTTCCTGATATTTTGTACTTCCACTGTTTGTCTTCCACTGGCTCAGGTTTCTTGAAATTTTAGGCACTCAGTAGGTGTGTTATATTGTTTCATCTCATACTTCAGCTTAGTCTAGTTTCAACTCACAAATGTTTTTGTTTCATAATTATATAATTGAGCATGAATAGAAAATAAAAAAAGTCTACCATTACCTACAAAAATTCATCAATCTGATTCAAGACAAACCCAATTAGTTAAATGAGTTGGCCATTCCTTAGGCCACACTGCAAAAATCATAAAACAAGAAAATTAGGCTAAAAGGGAGATTTTCCTTTTATTTTTTAACATGCATTTTTTCTTCAGTTTTGGGAGCTTTCCTCTTTTAATACTAAATCAAGGGAAGAATTGTTTGGTGTTTCCTTCTGAAAAGCATGATTAATAGAAATTTGCTTCTGTGTTAAAATATTTTCTGGTAAACTGACTGAACCTTTGTCTTTATAACAGATGGGAACATGTTTCCATTTTTCCAGTTAATACTTACTGCGTTGAGTGTGAATTTCCAACAATCTGATTTTTATTATCAAGATGATAAAATAGAGGAGTGGAAATTAACATTCACAATGCACATTCTTCCCAGTTAAAAGGCTATCTCATTTCAGGCTCAGCCTGGAGTCTGCAGCCCAAAACATTCACGTCAGTCTGAAACTCCTGTCGCTTCAGACAGGCCTGGAATTAAGGTCTCTCCTACCCTTGCATTAAAGGGAAGTAAAGCTGCAGTCTGAAGCTGGATCAGCTTGCAAGGGGGTGATACAAGTACTTGCAGCTTGAAGGTGTATTTAAGTTGGTTTATGTCATAGGTTTCCAGTATTTAAATTAGATGACACAATGATCACTCTTCTGGCTGCCTAATCTGAGTTGGAATGTCCCCAGGGTCTCTTGTTTCTTCACTTGACTGGGGTTTGTAAAGGACCTCTAAAAATGAGGGTTTGTTGTTTCAGCGTCAGAACATTTCAGTACCTTTATAGTTCTAATCCAAAAGCCTTCACTTCTTTTGAAGCATTTTTTCTAACCATTTTTATAATTTTGTACTCTACTAAAGCCAGGAATATTTTTTCTTGAGTTTCCAACCCTCAGTTAAATCCTTGTCTTCAAATACCACTGAATTGAAAGAAATGTGTAATAATTTAAATAGATTATGGATTAAGGCAAATATATAGTATTTATTATTGGCTTTTACAAGCTGAGAATGTGAGATTTTGATTCTCCAGAAGATATATTCCTTGTTGAACTATTTCTTCGTTTTGTTTGGAAATTATACCTTACTAAAAAATGTAAGGTAGTTTTACTGTCCTTTATAATGTTGCCTGTGTTACCAGTTAGTATTCAAAGAGTATTAATGGACACCCCAAATTTTATGCAGCCTATTATTTTCCTTTGTAATATTTGAGTCACATACTCTCCTAAACCCTGGGAATAATGTGAGACAAATTGTTAGGGTAAGGGTCCTGCCTGGCCTTCTATTTCTCACAACTGTTAAATCCTGGATTAAACGCTATTAGCTCTCACAGTCAACAGGTCCATAATCTTGTGTGGAGAGACTGTTCTGCCTGCTAATTGAATTACAGAAGGTCTGTATCTTTTCCTCTGCTTTTCTTTTCTGAAGCATTAGTCAGGATGAGGAGCTTCCTCACGTTTATTGGTACCTTTCCAGGTTGAAGAAGGAGATAATCCCTAAAGAACTGGTTACCAGGCACTAAAAGTGGAGTCATTTATTTTTTACCCCAATGATTTATTGCTTTTCTGATATTTTATTACATTTACTTTTGTTATAAAGGCGTGATGATTAAAGCATGAAAATGTCACACCATGAGTTTGTCAATGTTGTCATGTACTTAAGACTTAAAAAGCAGTATGCTGTTTGGATACGGACTGTGTCAACAGTAGAAAGTGGCTAGATACAACATTTTTAAAGTACTGTAGCCATCTAGAAGTAGTCATTGTGCATTTTGTATTCTGACAAGGCACTAGGGGCAAAATTCCTCTCTGGCTTAATTCTGTTTGTGATTTTTTGTTCAGAACTTGGGTGGCAGAGAATCTAGTTTGACTGAAGTGTGTATGAAGTGAAGTGAAAAATAATCATCCTTTCAAAACATGATGAAGGCTTCAATGGCTGCCCATTTCTGCTGCCATGGACTAATTATATTCCTTAAATGTTACTGACTCAAGCTGCAGTTCTGGGTTCCCTATGGAGGTGAAGATTCTGGTGACATTAGTGGTACCTTTGGCTGAGTGAGGGGTTTGGACTTGGACAGGAACATTTTGTATACACAGAATGGAAATGGTGACAATTCTGAGGTCTTTGGGGCTGTTTTTCAACATCAAGCCCTGGCCCCAGAGAAGTCTCTGGGAGTTTTGTACTTAAATTATAAAATGTAAATATTTATATGATATTTAGTTACCAAATGTAGATTAAAGGGACCATGGTTTAATTGCATTTTTAAGTGTGTACTTAATGGCATAGACCTCAGTAATCCTAAGAGAGTAAATGGGTGCCTAAGGAAAGATTACCTCAGAATGACTGAAGAATAACTGGACAGATAACGAGAAAATTAATATGAAATAATGAGTGCAAAATACCTAGCAGGATTAGATGGACACAAAATTTCTCTTGTTTAAGCATATTCAAGTGACATTTCTCACAAAATTTTGAACAAATCCTACTGCAAACAGAGAAATATTTGGGCAGCCCTGTTCTGGGAGCCTCATCGCATAATGATGCCGAGAAGCAGTGCAGGGTCTGATAGGAGGCACATCTTCCTTGATCCTCCTGATCTTTTCTCATGTAATCAGTCTTATGAATTTAGAAGGATTATCCTCCAATCCCCCCACGTGGTGGTAAGAGGCAGTAAGTCAGACTCTTCTTGTCAGAATGGCAGTCATTGAAGAAAACATATTAGTGGTCAGTTGAAAATCAACGGATTTGTTTTATCAAATCAGTTATTCTTCTTTTTGCTGTTGTGATTCCTATTTACATCTGAGGTAGTTTACTATATATTGGAATGTTCTTTTCACATATATATATATATTTTAATTTGTTTCTGAGCTTTGAAAATAGGCCTTTATAACTGTAAGCATTATAAAATGTATTATTTTTTGTTTACCTCTTGGAAAGCATAGATAACAACAGTGTATAAATATTTTTATTATTTCCATTGAGCTTAGGACATTGAGGTAATTTCTATCTCTTAAACAGCCTGGAATTTTTAATTGACTCTATAGGAAATACTGAGAATCTAGACTGTCATTTTGAGAGTTATCTTAGCACCACTTGATTATGCTCAGCTTTTCCACATAAGACTAAAATGTCACCATTTGATGATATAAGGTTAGCTATTTTTAAAGAAATCTTCAACAATTAAAGCATATTTATGTTTCCCCATGTATTTCAGAGTAGTTTCTAAAGCAGTTCTCATTCATGCATGTTTAATTTTTGTTAGGTCGCTCATCATGTTAATTAACATTCATAATAACCCTTATCAGCACCTTAAGTACAGAAGGTGATTCTGTGCAAATTTAACATGAACTTTGAAAATAACAGAACATGTCAGACTCATCAATCTTCTTCTACAGATGGTTCTGAACAAAAGCCCTGGATGTAGACCTACTCGAAATTGGACCCGTTTAAAATCAAACACTGGCTTGAACCTGAACATATATATTGGCACCATCTTCATCTGTCCTCAGGCACCTACTTATCAGGATGCATCTTCATTACAAAAGCTGCAGATTAAATGTATTCAGAGATAGATGTATGGCAGAATGATAAGGGAAAACCCTTGCAAGGCCATACTGGAAAACAGAATAGAAGCCTGCCTTGTTCAGCAGAAACACAAATACTTACTGGTCTCTATTAATCTAATATTCTTCTCCCCTAATATAGTCATTGGCATAACAACAGCTGTGAGGATCCTGGAAATACCTCACTAGGCTACATGATGTGGTTCTACTGGATTTTAAGCAATCTGCTGATGCTTTTCTCATGTTATTCGTCTGGATTTGTGTCTCTGAGATGTTTCTGAAGAATGACTTTTTACCTGGGTAGGAAGCTGAGTAAGCAAATGCACAGAAACCCATTCCCCGAGAGAAGTCACTTACCTTTGTCACATCAGGTACATTAAAAAACTTCTTGGTATGAGCAACCCATCCCGCTATCCCGATGTCCAGAGGAAAAACAGTCTCATTTTCTGGTTTTACCAAATTGTCCTCATACTTGGAAGTTGGAGTGACATCCAAAATCCTGGTGGCTACCTCTGGAATACCATTTCGTGAACGACAAAGAAACATACTACACCGATCAGCTGCCAGCAGCTGTGCCATCCTCTGCAGGGCCTTGTGCACTATCTTTTCCATAACACCTGCTTCATCTTGGATTTCTGTCACCAACTCAAAAATTATGTTACATTCCTCCAGACGAGACATGTCCTTGAAGCTGACTCCTTCCTTCACATCTCCAGGGCTCACTTTAAAGATACTTCCCAGCACTTCTGCCCTCATTTTTCGGTCAAAATACTCCTTGGCAAACTGAGGATTGTTCTCCAAGTATTTTTCAACGGCATCTTTATTTACCTCACCCATTTTTGCTGGATTTTTCTTAGGATTTCTTTTAGAAATTCATCACCATCAAAGCAGGAGTGGTAGCAAAAAGTCCTAACTTGTTAGTAGTAAGAAATATGTACTTTGTACATATTGTACAGCTCACAGACATAATACATTCACCTTCCTCTGTGGCTTTCAAGCCTTCTGAAACTCTTGAGATATGACAGAAGGCACTGGCTTAGCATCTTCTTAGGGTGAGATCTTGGAGACTGCTAATTAAAGAGATGTCAGGACACTAAACCCTTGAGCATTCTTAGCTCATAAATCCTCAGGGAATCATTTTAGCATTTGAAACTAACCAATTAATTCTTAGACTTTATAAAATTGTCCGATGTGTAGATATGTATACCTGTATGTTATCTCCTTCATTTGCAGGATATATCTGTATTGTACCATGCGCACAAAAGTTCCCATTAAAACTTTATATGAGGAATTTCAACTAGATGCTCACCCCACATTAGACACGTGCAGAGACGTACACACGTGTATTTGTGAGAGTTACTTAAGGGCAGGAAAACAGAATGTTGTGGGGAAATCTTTTAAATTGCGAAATTTAGTTTTACTTGAAATAGAGAGTCGATGATAGAAATTGGATTACTGAAAGTGAAAAGTTATTAAGCTGTACATGCATAAAATGGGTGAAATCCTAAAGACCTCACAAAACTAAAGAACCTACAAAAAAACCTGAGCTTGCACAAGTGCTGGGTGAAGATGGAATAAAAGAATTAGAATTTGACTCACCACAGCCAGACATGACTTGTTTATATGGTTTTTTTCTAAAATAGATAGCTAAAAGAAAAAATAAAATCAGAAAATGGATTAAATTTTGAGTTGAGGAGACAGTAAAATTTTTTATTCTATAGGCATAACTATCTAATCAGGTTCTATGCCTTCTTCAGAAAAAAATGGAGATCTCTGCTGTCTTAAATAGCAGAAAAATTATAATAACTGACAGATAATTGGCAAAGAGGGAATCTTGACACTGCTCTTAAATATGCATAGTTATACATCTTTAAAGATTCCTACCATCAGAAGTTCAACATTACTCATATGAATAGAAAAGGAATGATGGAAACTGTTGAATTTTAGGAGCAAGCACCCCAAGGCTACATGAGTGAGAAGGATGAGTTTAAGCTGAGTGCCAACTATGATAGGAGATCATCTGTGTTCATTGAAACAGATCTGAATTTTGACACAGCAGGAAGGTTGCAATACAACTAATCTTATTTCTGTTTGTGGCATCCACATTGCTTAGAAGCAGAAAGGGATTCTTGATGTAAGAAAAAGGAAACACATACCCTTTGGCAATTCTTAATTTGTAAAGAGTAATTGCCAAAGTACAACTTCAGCTGTCTTCCAGAAGCCCCAGTGTGTCAACATCCATTCTTATCAACAAATCTAAAAGAATCAATATGGGCAACTGACACAGATACTCTCGTGCACAAAGAACAGGTCACTGATCGGTGTGTAATGGCAGCTAACTCACTACACTAGTTTTCCCTCTGACCATGATATGAAATGCCAGCTATGACACTAGTTTTTGCTGGACTGCAGTTGCCATAGAGAGTTAAAAATGCCTATGAAAATCAGCACATTATAAACATATGTTTTCCTGATTCCTTTTCTCTGACTGGGTTGTTTCTCCCCAGCAGCCTGGAGGACAGCATAGGACACTGGTGAGTGTGTGAGTTTACACCATCTTCTCCACAGGTGACCTGGTGATACTAAATTGTGGCAGCACAGCAGAATGTTCTCACCATTGTATGCATGCAGGGTTCACAAGAAAACAGTGGGAGAAATGCACATATATCTTAGTCTTTTAACACTTTCATGATTTGATCAATATGTATAAAAAGCAATAGAGGCTTGAAAAGAATTTTATATGTAATTGCACATCAGGTTAAATTATTTCTTATCATCTTTGTAATTTCTAGCTCATTACTTTTAATGCTATGCATTATAAAAAAGAGGATGTTTCAGAGCTTCCGTGAAAGCATGTGAAGGAATAGTAACATTTTTTTCCATTATTTGCTTGGCCATGTTTGTTTACTGACTTTGGAACATTCTACATAGTAGTTTCTTTGAAGCAGGAGGGGTTTATAGAGGATCTGTCTCATGCCCGGCTAAAACATTCTAGAAAATTGTCGTTTGTGTAATATTTACACATTCATCTCTATCACATGTGAGAAACCAATTTTACAAGCATTAATTCTTTATATTGTCATCACATTAACCCAATGAAATAGAGTGGTCTGTCACTCTCCGGAGAGAGAATAAGAAAAGACAGGCAACCTGATCAGGTTATACCATTTTCTTTGGGGGCAGGGAGGTTGGTGGGTTTACATTTTTGTAAACTAACAATTTTATTATTATTTTATTATCATTTTTCTCTGTGCAAGATCACCTAAAATGCTTATCATGGTTCCACAAAATCTCCCTTATGCCCATCTGTTTTTGCAAATGAGAAATTACACTATTTGTACTTTGAGAGAACAAATAAAGATCCTATTTTAATTCTTTTTGTTTTTTCCTTAATATACATTCACTATTAAAATTGCACTCTTACTCTGTAAGTGTGAAATGACATGGAGAAAAGTATCAGAAACCAATAAAAGTTCTTTATGAAATAGTTTATGTTTGGAAGGCAGCTAAGTTGGCTTTTTTTTCAGCAACTGCTATGTTAGCCATGTTGTGTTTCATCATGAACTCTATGTCCATATTGATTAACCATGAATAATAAAAGTTGAAGTGATTTTATAGAAATTAAAATGTAGATTGATACATAAATGTGCCTTATATTTATGGAATCTCACATTTTAGACTTAGTTATTCATTGAGGCCTTTTTGTTTTTCTCATAACAGTATTTTAATGACTCATGTAAATTAGGGCATTTAAACATTTTGAAGCACCAGCATTGTAATGAATTTTAAAATTTCTCTGCTGGAATATGACATATGCTTTCTGTTCTGTCTCCTTTACTCTCCTTATTTTCCACACTATTGAACATTGTAGTAAAGCTAAGTACATTTGTATTTAAGTTTATTCTAAGAAACTATACCAAAAAATAATTTTGTGTTTCTGGCACTTTAAAACATTATTTTGCTGATGTCTTTCCCCCCAAAATTTTAATGAAATCACCTATTAAAATACATTTTTATGTAGGTTCCATTATGTGCATGGAGGTTCAGTATTGGAAACTAACCTTGCACGGTCATTTTTGCTGCCCTTTTAAGTGCAAAAATAATATGCATTTGGATTTGATTCTTTTGCATGATGAGACTGTTTGATTTAAAAACATGATGACCGGGGTGCTTATTTTTCAAAGAGTTTAATTTTAGAAAATATCAGAAATATTTGTGCTCTGTGATTTTAATGCATATGGTGTCATTTGCCTTTGACGTTCACAGTTACTACAGAAATTGAACTATTTATGGAGTAGTTCTTAGTAGTAGACCATTCCTGAGCCCTTGTGATACATGGAAACTCCTAAGAAGGATAAGTGACAGACGTGGTTATTTAAATAGATTCAAGCAGCACGTAAATGTCAAAGGCATTTATAAGGTTTCCCAGTTCACTTCAGTCTTCATCTCTGAATGTCTCTGTCCAATCCAAACTGATAGCAGTTAATGTGGTTTATTCAGTTAAGATTTTCTGAAGAAACACAGATCAAATGAGTTTATTTCAATTGTATGACTTTTGATGTGGATAATTTTGTGGTCACTGTCTGGACACTGGAGACTGGTATCTCCAATATAATCCAAGAAATTAATATTCAGAAATATTATTGATTTTTTTCCTAAGTGAGTAGGCTATGAGAATGGATTCTGTAGGGTTTTACAACAGTTATTTTGTGACTCTAACATAACCAGGTTTTGGCACTGAACTGTTTTAGTGTCACTGATCCTGTGTATTCTGGGAACCTTTATAAACATCTTCAATTTGTATGTTGCTTTTACAATAACTTTCTATCCCTTTACTTACAAAAGTAATCTTAAAAATGTAAACACTGAGGATAGTAAACTAACTGCTTTTTTTTTTTTTTCATATGGCTGAAGATTTTCATGTTCCCCTAAAACTACCAATTATTAGCTCTGAGGGTTCATGAAATCACAGAATATGCTGAGTTGGAAGGGACCCACAACGATCATCCAATCCAACTCCTGGCCCTGCACAGGACTAGCCCCAAGAGTCACACCATGTGCCTGAGAGTATTGTCCGAACCCTTCTTGAACTCTGGCAGGCTTGGTGCTCTGATCACTTCTCTGGGTAGCCTGTTCCAGTGCCAAACAACCCTCTGGCTGAAGAACCTCTCTCTAATATCCAACCTAAACCTCCCCCAACACAACTTCAGCCCATTCTCTTGGGTCCTGTCACTGGTCACCACAGAGAAGAGATCAGATCCCGCCCTTCCTCTTCCCTCACAAGGAAGTTGTGACTGCAATGAGGTCTCCCCTCAGTCTCCTCCAGGCTGAACAGACCAAGTGACCTCAGCTGCTCCTCATACGGCTTCTCCTCAAGGCCACCATCTTCACTGCCCTCCTTTTGACTCAACAGATGTTATAGACTCTGAGAGAAATTTCCTGAAGTCAATGGCCAGTTTAGCATGAAGGGGTTAACCTGGCTTGACCAGATGCACTGTAGCTTTGACTAAAAGCATGGGTTTCTTCATAACTTAGCACGAATTTTAGTATATGGACTGAGCAAAGGGCAGCAACCTTTTAATTTCAGCCATTCTGACATTTACTCCCTGGTGAGCTTACCTGACCAGTTCTTATTACTGAGAGTATTACTCAGCACCACTGAGAAGGGTCTGACTCTGTCTTCTTCATTCCCTCCTGCCAGATATTTATACACTTGATAAGATCCCCCCAAGCCATCTTTTCAGGCTGAACAGTTTCAGCTCTCTCAGCCTCTCTTTTTCTCAGATTCTCTTATTTCTCAGTGATCTTTTTGTGGCTCTTTGCTGGACACACTCAAGTTTAGAGCTCTTTCACAGGCCAGACCGTTAGCAAACTTGACATCTTTGTTTCAAGTTGTTTCCATTTCAGTAATATACCTGGAAGAACATTTCAATTGCGAATCACTGTCCTCAGAGAGATTTGCTTAAGAAAGTAAAGGTACCATTTTAAACTAGGTTTGTTAGTAAATACTGTTTATAAAGAGTTCAGTGTAAATTTACTCCCTAAACAGAATGTCGAGTCATTCAATTACAAAACCAGGTAGTATACAGGCTGGCATGGAGCAAAGGCCAATCTTTTCTATTCCATTCTGTCCTTGACCTCTGTACCTGGACTGCCACTGAGGGGAATGGTTGTGATGGTGACAGTGTACACAGTTGTCCCTTGCTAAGTACACGGAGCTCCTTAGCTCGACTCAGGCCATTTGATGTTGCATGTGGGTCTGGTTTCACAGGGCAGCGGCTACACTTGCATCCACTCCTCTGTGCCCACAGCAGTCATTCATGCACCTGCAAAATCTGCCTCTAAGAGTTTAATGTTTGTGAATGGCATTCTACAAATAGACAGCCCTAAGAAGACAGCAAAAAGTCTTTCAATCTATGTGCAGTATGGCTGGAAATGGACGCTTCATTTCCTATTAGTTGGCTTTTGAGCCAACTTTCTCCTAAGAGCTAGATTTATTCTTGTGGCCACAAATAAAATTCTAGCTCTTTTAATATTTAAAGCTGAAGTATTGCAGGGTTAAAATGTTTTAAATAGTAATTTAGCTCTTGTTTCTTCTTTTTTTTCCTAAATAAAGCTAAAATAACTCCTACAATGGAAGTTTTCTTCCCACCTTTTCCTTTGAAAATCAGAACTTTTCTGTGTATTTTCTCTTTCTATTCCCAATAGAAAATATTCCTGTTGTTGAGATCTGACTAGGAAATGCAGATATGACTTCACTGTAGCTGCACTACCACAAATTTCCAATTATAGAAGGTCAAAAGAAGAGTTTTCTTAAGCATTGCCTATGGACTGTAGAGATTGTAGAGATCCAGACTTGAGAATGAGTTAGAAGTTATAATTACTAAGTCTCTCCACTAGGTATGAGTTGCCAAATAGTGCAGAAATCAGTGGAGGTACACAATTAAAGAAATTCTGTGCCATGGCTAATACAGTATGTTTCTGATTTATTTAAATTAATTTAAGAGACTATAATAGCTCTTGCACATATATAGAACAAATGTCATTAAAATTTATTAGCAGAAGTAAATTTTTGTTTCTGTGAAGCCTGGATTGGTTTACTTTCTGTAAAACTGCTGACAACAAGCAGTATTGTATAACAGGAACACTGACCTAGATTTTCAGAGGTGGTCAAATCTCAACATGTTTTGATTGATTTGGATGAGTGACTGTAAACTCCTTTGAAAACCTCTGCCATAGGATTTTCATAGATAATTGTGTTATTGAAAAAAATGTATAGGAATAGATTCCTACAGGAACCTCTCTGGCAATATAAAGCAGTATACAGATTTTTGGACAGGACAAACTTAGGAGAAATTATAATATTTTCCAAATTCATGGAGAATAAAAAAATGTTTTCTTTGGTATTAAAGGAAGTATATAGATTTAGAGCTTATAAATTAAGCTGTAATCCATCTTATTGCTATCAGTCATGTGAGACACTGAACAAAGAAAATCCAAGTTGATTTTGATCTTGTAAGTATGATGAATTCATATATTAAGACTAGTGAGTGTTTTGTAGAAGTTTTATAAAAATGGATATGTATCACTGGACTCACCATTGCCAGAGATTGGAGCAAATTTCTAAAAGCCACCAGAAAGGTATAGGTTACTGGTTCTCTTCAGTCTCTGTAGGAATTAGCAAGCTCGGAAAATCTCAGTTTAAAAATGGAAATGTTGACTTATTGAAAAGCTACCATTGAAAGCTTCAGGACAATTAATATACATACACCTTTCTGGTTCCCTGTGTTGAATATGTTTTTTTCTCCAAATAGAAGTTTAATATTAAACATAATGGAATTTGCAGTGTCTGATATTATGCAGGAAATCAAAGGCTGAAGAGCAGACTTGGAACAGCCCTGAGCAACAGATGTTTAAGAAAGTGAACAAAAACCTACTGTCCATGCAAAAATGCTCCAACATAAATCAGAAAAGGAAGATAATTCAAACAGACTGTTTGCATCACATGTGTGAAGAGATTGTAAAGGACAGAACAGTTTAATATTTTTATGAATATATGAAAGGAATAGAAGGCTGAAGTAAATTTCTGGGAAAGGCCAGGCTGAACAAATTAGTTTAATTCTGTGTATCAGCTACTATTGAAGTGGTTTTTAATATTACATTGGTGTCTCCATATTTAAATTTTGGTTTTGCTTAATTTTTAAAGTGATGAACACAGACCTTTTCAAATAACAGGCTTCTGCATTTATTCTTTCAAAATTGGGAGGTGAAAAAAGTAGGTGAATTAGTTCTCTTGGTAACAATCATTCCTGTCCTGCTCTAGTTACATGCCTAGAAAATAATTAACAGGTTTTCTCTAATGCTTCCTAAAGATGTTGAAACTGGAGAACAAATATTGACTGAGAGGCAGCAAAACTTGTCTGGACAGGAGAAAATAATGGTTTATATAACTGAAAACAGTTTGTCAAAAACAGAATAGAAATTGTGGAATATCTGATTTAAAACTGATGTCAGAAGGGCCAAATGTGGTGTGTACATGTATTTGGCTATTTGCAGGCCACACTTGGTTGATTTAGCACCCAAGACAGCCTTGTGGAAGCAAGAGGGAGTCAGTCATAAGGGCGTGAATTGATTCTGGCATGACCAGGCTTTCAGAAACATTAGCAGAGACTCGCAAGTATTATGTTTGCCACTGTTTATAAGGGAAAAGAGAAAAGGAATTTGGGAAGGAGGTGGAGAAAGCAGGTCTGCACCTTGTAACTGGGTTTAGCACTTTGGATGAGAAGGATTTTGGACTGCAGTGTGTAAAATCACAGGGAAGGTGGAAGCAGTTCACTCTCCCCCGTGCAAAGACGGGGTGCCGCTCATTCCATTTGTTCTGTACATACACGTGCACACCCCTTCCCCCAGGTGAGAGCTCTGTTTTTGGGTCAGGAAAAGCAAAGAGAGCCATTTGTTCCTAGCATCTGCTTGGCTGCAGATCAGGGTCAAAGACCACCTGAGCCCATGGGTGTTATGCAAGAGGCTGTTATGAAGGGGCCCAGCCTGCAGCAGGCACTAACCCACATACCTACTCCTCCTCCAACTCCGGCTTTGTAGCGCAGGGGGTTGCGAAAGCCCCAGGACTACATAAAGCATTCCCTGTCCGGGCACTGCCACCACCATCAACACTTGGGCTCTCCAGAAGCTGCAGGTACCGGCACTGTCTGTAAGGAACCTGCTGCTGTGGGCTGGGGGCAGCCAGGTGCCTTGCCTGCACATGCCTCAGGGAAAGCTGCATGATGCCCTGGCGACCTGGCAGGGCAGCCTTCCTCCCTTCCTCACTTGTGTGACAGAGCCTGTTTCTGATGCTGTTCTCTGTCTGTCTGCTGCAGGTACAGGATGGCCCACACAGAGAGAGCTCTGTCCTGGCTGCTGCTGCTGGCGCTGGCCTTGCTGGGCAGCAGCACCGCGGAACGGGACTGCCGAGTAAGCAGCTTCAAAGTCAAGGAGAACTTCGACAAGACCAGGGTAAATCTCCTTTCTCTCCTGGATCTGTGATGTCTTGCCTAGCTCCTCTTCCCAGGCTACAGAATTTGGTATTCAGTAGCACCAGTGTGTTCACATTTTCGCTCAGACTCACCAACTGCAATACAGAGAAACAGCAGAAGTCTGTGATGTTGCCCACACCTCCACAGGTGCTGGATCCTGATGCATCTGATAAAGGAATACAGCAGAAACTGAAGTTCAGAGACTGGTCTCAGACTGTGTGGTCTAAGCAAAAGCAGTGTGATGACTTCGTAGTTTCTATGAAAAATTAAAACTCTGGTGTTTTCAGATATCATTGCAAGGAAAAAAAATATACTGAGATCTGTCAAGATCTGCCAGTTGTTAATCTCTTTCCACCAAATTTTGTATTCCTAATGCTGGAGAACTGCAGATACAAATAAGATAACCAAAAAAAAGTCAATATTTCCACAAACCCTGACTGCAGTAGAATGTATTGGTAGATTTATGCTGTTGAAACAGCTAGATTTGTTTCCTAGATACCACTTGGAGGCACGGTGTCAAAGATCCGTATGCCATTCCCTCTGTCACCTCCCCTAGTCTGTAGTGTCTGTGATGTTTCCAATTCTTCTAGGTCTAACTGAAGCCTTTCTTATTTCCTTGCAGTACAGTGGCATCTGGTATGGTATGGCCAAAAAAGATCCTGAGGGACTATTTCTGCGGGACAATGTGGTAGCCCAGTTCACCGTAGACGAGAATGGACAAATGAGTGCTACTGCAAAGGGCAGAGTCAGACTCTTCAAGTAAGCTGTTTGCAATTTTCCTCTTGTTCCAGTTCACTAAGCTTCTGCTGCATTTAGTGCTCTGATCCTGCCTGCTATGCCTGTGCCAGACACACCGAATCTGTGCTGTTAGGTTTGACTGTGATGTTTTCTTTGTCTCTGGCTACAGTAACTGGGATGTCTGTGCTGACATGATCGGCTCTTTCACTGACACAGAGGATCCTGCTAAGTTCAAGATGAAGTACTGGGGTGTTGCCTCTTTTCTCCAGAAAGGAAGTGAGTACTTAATTATAGAAGATGCAGAACTACTTGGAAGCCTAGCTATATTGCATGTCCATGCTGGGGCAGGAAGAAGTACTGTTGGATTTCTTAAGCACATTTAAAAGAGGCAATAACTATCACACACGAAACCTTAATGTGAACAAGGCAATCACTACTTTTTATATGGGACAGCTGGCTGGCTTTCTTTAAACAAGTGAAGATCAGGCCTTTGTATACCTTTGTATTTCTTTTGTTTGTTACCCAACAATATAATCGAAGGTCACTGTTTGGAAAGAAATGAAAGGCAGATGAAGTATTTCAAGACTTGGTTTAGTTCATAAAGTTTCATAAAGACTTGATTTAGTTCAGTTACCGGCTGTTTCTGCTTTCTCTGAAAAGCCTAATGTCAGACCTAGCCAAGCAGCGAAGAGGATTTAGATGTTATTTTGTTTGGTCTTCTGTCTGAAAATGTAGAGATTTATCTGTTTTAAGAGACAAAAACTATCCTATAAATATTATAAATGTGTCTATATATTAGTATTTTCAAATAATTTGTCACATCCTATGCAAAACTAGTTTCTTGAGACAAATAGAGAATCAGACACTTTTGTAGCTCAAGACATTTCCTTGGATTGCTTCCAAGAGAAGCAGGTGGAATTTGAAAGTGACAGGAGCTCCATTCTGTTCAAAGACACACTTAAAAGAATGTTTTGAATGCCAATGGCTTTTAAATTGTTGCCAGGTCTCCTCACAACATGCTGCTGAATCATGGATGCTTCAGATTGCTGGCTGAGCCCAGATTCTACCTTTCTAAAAAGCCTGGTGTCCCCCCCACAGGAGAGAAGGGGAAGAGAACATAGTGCTGCTCTCACCAGTACAGATGGTAGTGTGAGGGAGAATCTTTTGCTCCGGGAGAGGAAGGTGCAGATCTAACGTGCTTTACTGCAAACACTTAGATTCACTTCTGTTAGCACACGGTGTCTGTGTGAGCAGGTATTCATCAGGTTACTAAACTAATTAAACTAATTGAAATTGTAACTGTGCTTTAACAGGTTTCATTGTAGCAAATACACTTCTAACACACACACAGAGTTGCTTGACAATCTTTTTTCTCTAAAAATGTAGTCTAAGCAACATCCCTGGTAAGAAAATAGTCACAGTTTTGAGTCATCTGGAACAGGACTAGCATGTCCTTGCTAAATATGTTTATTTTCTCTTTAAAACAAACAGCTTCTTCCGAAACATGGAATGAAATACAAGGAATAAACTATGACCTCATCTGTTATAATTAGTACCAATCTTCATCTTAGCATTTTCTTTAGAGAGTTATGGCAGCAATGTCTTCTGATTTTCTAGGTTTTACTTGTGTCTGTAACACCTTTGCTTCTTTGCTGTGATTTCTTCCAGATGATGATCACTGGATAGTGGACACAGATTATGATACATACGCTCTTCACTACTCCTGCCGCCAACTGAACGCAGACGGCACTTGTGCTAACAGCTATTCCTTTGTGTTCTCCCGGGACCCCAAGGGATTGCCTCCAGAGGCACAGAAAATTGTCAGGCAAAGGCAGATAGACCTCTGTTTGGACAGAAAATACAGAGTTATCGTTCATAATGGTAAGAACCTTCTTTTTCTGAAGAATTTTATTTCAGGGTTTAACAACTGAAGTGCTGGGATTCTCCTGCTCATTAAATATCAAAAGCATGAAGTCTTTTATTTAGTGGCTGTAACACTGTCTTTTGAAAACTGGACCTTGCAGTAAGTTATTTCCAACTTTTTCTTCCCTTATCTGAAGGAGAGCTAAGGTGTATAGTTTTTTATGTAGCATATCAGATCAGCTGAAACAGTAATTAGAGGAAGTTGTAAAACAATTAAATCAATGTACTGTGAGTAAACATAGTAAGGATAGACTTCACAGTTGTGGTAAAAAGTAATTGTGTCTCTTTAATCAGAACTCTTTGCCTTTTTTCAAAAATCTATTTGAAAAATTCTTTTAAAAGTCTGTTAGGAAAAATCAGAAGCCTTGGAAGGGATCCTTATAGCAGATCCTTTCTCACAGGCCCTCATATAAACAAAAGGTAGTGGAAGAGGGACGTATCCCTCATACTGGAAGCATGATCCTACCTTGAGTCACACAGTCAGGCTGACCTTGCAACACAGGGAAGGATACAGATTAGCTCACTTATGCTCAAGGACATTTGAAAAGGCAAAAAAATAATAATCTAGAACAAAACATAATGTACTTTCTGACAAAAATTACACCCAGAGTGGAGAATAGTAAAGAATGAAAAAGAAAAATCAGAATATTAAGAACAAATAAAATAGTAGTGTACCTGTTCCTACATTTCCCTCACATTCTGGAAGACATGACATCTGCAGAAGACTTGACCAGTGAACCAGTGAACTCCCAATGTAACAATGTGGCAAAAGAGTTAATGTCATTCTTGGATGCATAAACCAAGACTCGTATGAGACTGTTGTGCTTGGCATAGGTCTGCTTGCTATGTCACATTTTATGATAATCATAACTGGAAGAGTTCTGAGGATGAATTGGAAGTTTCAAAGAAGAGCAGAGAAAAAGATTGAAAGTTTGTAAAATGTGTCCTCTAGTGAGTGCTTCAAAGACCTCAAATATTCTCATTAGAAAGAGATTAAAGGATGACCTGAGCAAAGTCTGCTTGCCCACACAAGCAATGGTAATTGGATAATAAAGGACTTGCAAACATAGAAATAATACATTTAAATGGATGGAACTTTAAACTGGACATTTAGAGCAGAAAGAAATAGTCATTTGTTTAACTCCAAAGGTCATTAACCTTTGGAACAGTTTACCAAGAGCTGTTGTATGTTCATCACTGAAATCTGTAAATCAAGATTAAAAGCTTTTCTCAATGACATCTTAGAACAAACAGGGATTGACTGAAGAAACTTTTGTGTCTTGTAAAGAAAGTCAGAACAGATGAGCACAGTCAGCTCTTGTGGCTGTTCATCTGATCTCTAAACAGAGAGGAAGATATTGCCATGTTGTAAAGTGGGTATGCTGATAACGGGGTGCCTGAAAGATCTGCTAAGGTAGATGGTGATCAGTAACCTGCAAAAAGTACCTGATAAGAATGGAAACAAAAATTTTGTCTTGAATGAGAATTTGGGAACAACATAAGACAGTTGAGACTTACGGCAGTCAAGAATAAGATACACCATAAATGCAAATGAAACTGGCTCTTGTGAATGATTTGTATGATTGCATAAGGGTAGGATAGAAAAGAAACAGTCATTATATAAATTGAGGGATATTATATTAAATCTAAGATAAAGTGTAGATATACAGCTGTGATTCTGAGAGCTGTGTGTTATGGTGGTTCTTTGTCATGGAATTAAGCGAATATGATGGTTCCTTGTATTTTTGTCAAGCTCAGAGGAAATACTATCCTACTGTAAAATAAGGATATTGGGCTAGTTCAAGTACTGATCCAATTCAGCGTGGTGGAATCTGTATTTCTATTGTTTCTACCCCATATGAGGCTTGCAAGGCAATAAATGTATTGTCAATCTTTGCAAGAAAGTATAAACCAAAAAGAAAAATGGAATATATTACTTAAGACTTTGTGATATAATTTTTCAAATATTTCAGAACTTCTATATAATACAATGCTTGTGGTTTTTTGCAGAGTAGAGAACCAGTACTGTAACTTAAACATAAAACCTCAGAATGCCTTTTGAAAGTTCAGCTTTAAATATTCTTTGACTTACTAACCTTAATTTAAAAGCCGATCACGCTTCCCCTAGTTCGTTATAGAAATATCAAATCTACCAAGTTGCACTCTTTGTCTGCCATCCTAATTTATACTCAAATCTTAGGTGTTGACCACAGTGTCTGATATACCTGATACAAACAGTGAGTTCCATACTGTTTGTAAAGAGAAAATAGTAGCCCTAGTCCTTTTTTATTGAGGATTATGCCAGAGTTTATGAGCCCAGCACCAAAGTATAAATTAAAGCCAGCAACTTGCATTTTCCCCTTTATGTAATCAGGACCTGTAGTTACTATATTGTTAGTTGATTCTGAATTCTCCAGTGTCATTAACCAAAGTTCCTGCAAGGCAAGTACGTTGGGAATGAAAGAATGATTGTGGGCTAAACTGAAAAAAATCATTTATTGAAAGCTTTATATCAGAAATTCTTACAAAATTCACTTAATTCCTTATGTGTGGATTGGAAGCTGCTTGAGTTTTAAGTCTGCCATTAAGAGATACAGAATTGCTAGCAAAACAAGCCAACTTCAATTGGCCTGCCGCCATTGTTACTGTGGTAAAATTCTGGCTGATGTTAATAGATGCTGCAATAACAGCTTGTGTCTGTTTCTAATTGTGCATACTCTGCTATGTCTTGAAGCTAATATTTTTCCCAATGATTTTTCGTTAGCTTTTTAAATTAATACTCAAATGTACGTACTGTATGTACTCAAATTAAGGGTTTGTGTGTGTGTGTGTGTGTGTGTGTGTGTGCACCAAACCAATAGATGTACAAAACTTACCTTGATTAAAAATTCCCCCAAAATAAAATATGTGTTCTTCATATACTGGGTCTTCAAGGCAAAAAGAGAAGAGTAGGAAATGACAAGTTTTTTGTTCTAACTTACATTTCATTTCTGATGGTAGCTCTTTTTCAAATATAGATCAAGCTGTGATACACTTAGTCTCTTAGAGTAATAGCTTGTTACTTTAAGTTATGCAATGTGAGTGTGGATATTAAGTGAAAATACTTGTAAATACAATACAGTGTCATGTCAGCAGAAGTGAAAGCTGAATCTGCTGGTAGCATTTGCTAGAAGCAAAAATTGTGAATTAAAGGGTGGCATATTCCCTCAGCTAATTTACTATTGCCATTAGAAGTTTTGAAGGTCAGGGCATTCTTCTTTTGCTGAAAGACATTCTTAAATTAATAGCTTTTAAAAGGCAAATAATTTGAAGCTTCTTAAAGTAACTAAATAACTCTTTTATCACGGATCTATCCAGTCCCTTATTTGCCAAAGTATTAAAATTCTCAGGACAGGTGTAACAGGTTGAATGAATTCCTGTTTTGTTCTGAGTTGAAAATTCTTTGTAATTATGAACTGCAGAACAAGGTAATGGCATTATTATTATTACCACAAGTAACAGGCTCCTGGACTCAAGAGCATTTTAAAGAAATTAGACATGGATGCGTTTTAAATTCGGTGAAAGTTTTTGTATTGTAATTTTGTCTAGTGTGGTTGAAAAACAAATTTTTTGGTTTTGTGTGTTTCAGGATTTTGCTCTTAAGGAGATCCAAAACTACGGAAAGAAACCATGTAACAGCACGGATGTAAAGTTAACACGCTGATCGGGTGTTCTCTGGAAAATGTTTCAAATGGCTTCATTTAGATTTTGAATATATTTATCTGAGCTGTGTAGCTCACCTTGTTAACAAACCAATGAAACATTTTAATAAACTTGGATTACAGGGAATGAAAATTGTTCGTATGGAAATCTGTACATATGTAGACATTGGTTTTATTAGTATACCGTTATGTTAGTGCACTGTTTTGAATTGGTCTCAGATGGCATTAAGAATTTAATCTTGGTTTTTTTTAGTGGTTTCAATTTCTGACTGAAAGAGTACTAATCATAAACCCCAAAATTTACATATTTTAATTTCTTTTCAAATACAATGTCATATTTTTTCTAGAAAAAACTGAAAATCATTCCCAATAAACTTTTAGAAAAGAGAAAGGAATTTCAGTGATCCTATATATCACTGATTAACTTGATTATATGACTACTGGAGAGATAAGAAATATGCATCTTTTTAAAAGAACTATTTTACACACGACAATTAATCATTTTTAAATTTATTATTTATTTATAAATTAACATGCATTATGTCCATATTTTTAATTTAAGATGGAACCAAACTGGTCATTCACTTGGTGATAATACATGTTTATCACCTTGTTTCCTACATGAAATTGTTTAGTTGACTCAAACCTATATTCAGACAGTCAGTCATCTTAATCAAATTCTCTTTTACAATGGGATTAAAAAAAGCAGACACTTTCTGAGGATGAACATTTTCACTAGAGAGTTGATGTCTTTTACTTAGTAGAAAATAACAAGTAAAAATGGGTCAGGTGCCCTCTTGATATAGATTCATAACTTCATTAGTTAATGAGATTTATGCCATCTGAAAATGTACCCTCATAGAAATTATTTCATCTGGCAAGTACTTATTTCAGCTGTTTTACATTCAGCAAGTCCTCTGCCATATTCCTATTTATTTCAGTGTAAGAGGAAAATTCAATCCATTGGATTAAATTGTACAAATCTTACTGAGGCAAAACAGTGAAGTCAAGAGAATTTTACCTGCAGGAAACAAAAATACAGATTTAGCTTTTATTTTCCCCTTCTCTGGCATATAATACTATATCAGAGTGACCTATTCGACCTGGAATAGTGTAGACAACATCTAAAGTGTGGCACAGCTCACACTTTAAGTAATTATCTGGTGATGAAAGACAAGTGTGGCTGTTCATGGTTACTTTTTCTTGCAGTGGTTTCTGTACCTGCCCTACGCCTTTCAGGGTTCCCTGTACAACAGAGAAGAATTTCCTGACATTTACGTCTGAAATGGGCAACATTATACAAAATTGGATTGACAGTAGAGTTGGCAAAAGTAAATAACACTATCCAGAAGAAAACTGATGGCAAAATATTTAAATCTTTTCTGAAGTTCTGAACTAAAATTAAAAAAATAATTACTACTATTGGGCTCCACATAATGAAGAAAGAGATCATCAACAGAAAGAGGGATCGAAATAGTTTGTAGTCTTGCTGGGAAACACGGATCTGATGATTTTCTGAGTAGGCTAAACCAGCATTTAAACTTCTTCTTGATGCTTTTGTAATCTGCAGCAAAAGAAAAGAAAGTAACTTTCACTGAAACATAGAAGAATTATTAGCACATTTTTACAAGCGAAAAAGAAGATCTTGGGACATGATCTTTCTGTTTTCTTTTGAATAGTGACTACAGAAAAAGGCATTGCAGAATTTCATTTGTACTTTTTTCAGCGGTTCCATTTCAAACGTTCTCACTTCACTAGCAATTTTTTTCCCTCTCAGCTGTGAAGTCATCTCAATATTAGTCAAGGTGGTTGTTCTTTTCATGGCACTCTACCAGTCAAAAATACTTTTCAACATAAAACAGAACCTTAATTACTCATGAAATCCCATTAAATTCAAATTATTACCTCATTTGTTCTATCTAAAGAAACCCATTGATTTCTTTCACAAATGCAAACTGGAACATAGTTAACAATCCTTGTTGATGCACAAGGAGGAACGCAATCCAATTCTCTTATGGCCATGCTGGTATTATAAGGTAGCTATTAGAAGAAGCATTAATTTATTCTGGTAACTGAATAATTTTAAATGTGAATGAGATTATACGTTGCTTTGTGTCAGCTTTTAGCTTCTCAGTCAGCAATCAGAATTGTTTTCAATGAACTAACGAAATCTTACAGATCCTTTTGTCACTATGAAAATCTGTGTTGTACAAAAGTACTCTCTGATATAATAAACCAGACTATGGGTAGTTTGGGAATCTCGTATTGATGGGTGTGAATCGTCTGTCATCAGGTAGAATATTGAATCCCATAACTTGCAGAAAACTCTGAATCTCATGCTCTACATCCTTGCCTTCACTGAAGTTGGCATGGCACAACTAAGTCTATTACATTCACATATCTGATGCAAATAAAATAAAACTAAAATATTTAGCAAACAAGCATTTATGCTAAATAACTAAGATGCTATTTTGTCCCCTGCATGCACTAAGAAGGGATATTTTCAAAAGCCTTGATCAGTTTGCTGTCTGAGAAGGAAAGCAAAAGATGTAAGAAATCTTCCTGCCACTTTTATGTGTGACATTTCCCTTTAGCAGAAACTACAGGAAGGATAACACTAATACAAGCAATACTTAATAGCTTACTCCTTCAGGAAGAGATGAAAATGTTTAGAGAGAGAGAGAGGGTAATTTGTCATTCTTTCTGCAGTTTTCTGAATTTGTGACAGACATAGATGGCCTAGAATAAATTCTCATTAAGAACCTAGATATCTTCCAAAGATTTCAACACAATGCACGGGTGTAAATCAAAACCTGTGATCCAAAAATGGGTTTCTCAGAAGGTGCCAAACCTGAGAAGGTGACAGGATTGTGGTAAATAAGATGCAACCTCATCTTAAGGAAGTGCTCAGTGGAAATGGGGTGTCAGTGATATGTTGTGGATCCCTTTTTGGTCTGCCCAGTATACTGAATCTAGATACCTATCACTGGGCATCTGTACCACGCTTGGACAAACAGGAAATTAGAAGTCAGGTACATATAAGTATGTGACTTCCAGAGCACAGACATCTTTCCTAGCTCTAGCCTCCAGACTAAGTCTTGCCTGAGAGGCAGAAGAGTACAAAACCAAATCAATTACAAATCATGGCTTCTAATCTGTCATTTTTGCCAGGCGTCTGGGAAGTGTTACATAAAAATAATACTCAATGTCACAGTATATTGTTAAGTAGACATTTTTAGGGTATATTTGTTAACAAATTTGAGGTCTTATATCTGTAGTCAAGTCATCATCACTATCATTGTAGATGTTGTTATGTAAATACATGAATGTTTTGAACTGCTTCCAGCTACACTGAGCATTGTGCTACGTGTACACTGGGACCATGAAGTGAGAATGAGTCTGCTCTTGGGAATGACTCAGGGATTGAGACATTCTCCAGCAGATTTCCGGTTGCTTCCTGGAGATCTGTGTGAGAGCGAAGATTCAATTATATCCTGCTATGGGCCTCAAGCCTTTTTCAGTTCAAGAGAAATGGAATGCATCTTAGCATCTCTCTTACCAAGCTGGAAAAGAAACAGGAGCTTGGCAGCGTATCTGTCTTGTAATCCAGTATTACAAACACTTTTTTTGGCTTCTAGCTCCTTTTGTGCCATTTTGTTTTCTACATTTAGTTGTAATCTGGTGTCTGCAAGGACAAGACAAACACCATTCCTGTCCTAGTCTCTGACCAAGAACTGTAGCGTCCCTTGGCCAGCAGTTTGCAGTTCTTTCGAAGGGCTCACACTCCCCACCGAGTTGCCGTATGCTCTTTGCCTACAGCAAATATGGGGTTCAAAAAGCAGGTGCTTTACTTCACTAGAAGAGGCTTACCTAATGCATTTGCCTCAAGGTTGTAGTAAGCTTATAGAGGGTACAGAAACTACAAGCTGATGATTTTTACTGCAAGTTTAACAGTAGGCAAATATATGTAAGGACTGGATTCTAGGTCCTAGGTTCATTGAAATATCAGCAGCTCTGGTGCATGTTTCTGCAGCCCCTTGGTGCTCAGCATTTCATCAGTTAATTACTTGCTGAATAGACTGTGTATTTTGAGGTTCCACTCCAAAACCCATAATTTTTCTTATACGTACTGTGAGAAGCTTAATTACCCAATATATAAAGAAATCAAGAATCTTTTGGGGGCAGTTGCTAAAACCTAGGCATTGCAGTGCCTAGTTTCTAGATCATGCTCACACTGTTTTTGGAAGAGAACGGTGTACTAAATTAGGTAGCTTAAAAGGAATTTAGGTACTAATATTATGCTTGCTAGAATATAGATTAAAACTCTGTGGTGTTGGGTGTTTTGGCCAGTATTTCAACAGTTAAACAACATCCACTTAGAAAGAAAGTGGAAGCAGAGGGTTTAATTTACAGGTTTGGTTTGCAGCGTTTGAAACCGTGGAGGACTAAATATAATCTAATGAGATCTGTGTACTAGAAACACCTGCAGAAAGCCAGCAGATCCAAAAACTGGATGGATTTGTTTCTAGTCCTGGCTTTCTCTGCTTTCACAAATCTCCTACGACTGGAGTTTAGGCTCAAGGAAAGCAAAATCTAGTTTTTAGTTATTTCAAATGCTTGACTCTTTCAGCATTTAGGACAATGATGGTTTTTAACTTGAACAGCATATAAGTGGAGAAGTGTCTTTAATATTATATGTGTATGAAGACAAACTTTATGTTGAGCCTCAGGAAATGTGCTGTTCAAGCACGTTCTTAGTTGAAATGTGTAGGCTGATATGTACATGTTGAAGTGCTTCATTTTATACAAACTTACAACTTATTGATCAAACTACATCTGTTCCCTTTAGGTGCATTTGTATTTAGTGACAATATGTTGATGCCTAGTGAGTTATTGTTTACTTCCCTTTGTTCTACAACAAAACTTAAAGGAAAAACGTACCTGTAAGATTTTGGAGTAACTGATGACAATGACTAATCCTGGTATTAGAAAGAAAACAATGGCAAAGGTCATGTCCCAGACTATTTCTCCTGCAGTGCTTGGCCAATCCAGGGTGCAAATCTGAATCTCCTATTTACAAAGGATGAAGAAGAAAAGCAACGTTGTGCCATCATTTTTACTACAGCATTGTTCTTTTCTCTCTCTATGACTATGAAAAAATGGCTGCAGACTAAACTGAATATGGGAAAACTTTCTACTTAGACAAATCGTGAACTAATGTATTACTTCATAATTTTAAAAGCCCATACAAACATGTGTCTGCAACTGGAATACTGGCATAAATTTCGTATCAAATACTAATAACAACTTAAAATTGAATCTTACAGACCTTAAACTTAATCATGTGTTTGAGTGTCAAAGTTGGGTGTACTTTTGCATGAGTTTCAAAATACTAGGCAGAAAAATCTGTGCATAGCCATTTGGTACAGAGGAGGCCACGGGTGCTGTGCAGCTCTCCCAGGATTCTGATCCCTCGGTAAGGGGGAGCGCGCTGGAAAGGGGATCTCAGAGCCGCACCGGAGAACGCAAAAGAATCCCGGCCGATGAGCGTTTCCCATCTAACGGGACGGTGCGCCGGGAGAGCGGGGCGGGGTGGCGGCCGAGGGGGTCTCCGGGCGCTCCTCCGGGCACAAGCCGCTGGCCGCCGCAGGAGCGATGTCCCTCGGCGCGGTCTCTCCCGGCGACCTCTCCCCCTGGGTGGCAGAGGCGGACGAGCCTTCCCCGCAGTCCGGCCCCGCGCCCGCCGCCCCGCTCCGGCCCCGCCGCCCCCGGCCCGGCTCCCGGCGCTCGCCCTCACCTGGCCTGGGGCGGAGGGCAGCCGCACCACGGTGAAGAAGCAGCAGAGGGGGAGGGTGGCGAGGGCGGCGAAGCCCCAGATGAGGAGCAAGGCGGCCGCCAGCACCTTGCGGCGGCGGAACGCGGCGTGGCGCAGCCGGGCGATGCTGACGACGCGCTCCAGGCTGACGGCCGAGAGGGAGAGGATGATGACGGCGCCGCTCAGGCTCACCACATAGAAGAGCATGTGGCAGACGGCGTCGCCCAGCACCCAGGACTCGGTCCAGCGCACGATGCCGATGAAGGGTATGGCGGTGATGAAGAGCAGGTCGGCGCAGAAGAGGTTGAGGACGAAGCAGTTGGCGGCGCACAGCCTGCGATGCCGCCGCACCAGCAGACAGATGCCCCAGATGTTGCCCGCCAAGGAGAGCAGGAAGATGGAGGCCAGGGCAGATGATTCGCCGACGCGCAGGGCCGTCACGTTGCGGCCCCTGAAGTCCGAGAAGAAGGGGAAAAAGGTCCTGTTCCCTCCTGGTGCCCCCCTGGACCCCAGCATGAGGGAGGCCAGTGGGCATGAGAAACGCACCATGGACAGTAGCGCTAGCCCTAGGGGAAGGGCTGTGCTCCCAACCACCACGGTGGCACCTGGGGTGACCTTCCAGCACAGAGCAAGGGGCTGACTGCCATCCCCCTCCCTCCTCTTCCTCCTGCCCCTGCCACCGAGGGCTCTCCTGTGCCAGCCGGGCGGTTTATGGCCCTCGCGCTGGAGTGGAACAAGGAAGTGGGAGAGTAAACACGGTGGAGCTCACACAAAGGCGAGGCTGCTGTGCATGAGGCAGTAGTGAGGGGATGCCTGACACCTCCCTGGGCAGGGCGTGGGTCAGCATGTTGGCACCTCTATGCCAAGGGGCACTGGCCCAGCCACCTCCTCTAGAGCCAGCCCTGATCTGCTCAGCTCTCCAGAAGGGTCCCTGGGATGCCAATGACCTGGGGAGATCACCCAGTCATCTCCCATCCGCTGTGGATGTGCATGGCTTAAAACAGGGATAACTGCCATACCACTCCAAGAGCTCTCCTCAGGAGCCTGGAATAACCAGCACTAGTCTAGGGTAAAAAAAGAAGAGAGGAATTTACCCATTGCCTTCTGTCTTGACAGTGGCATTTGGAAACAGCAGACCTGTACATTGCTTGTGCTAACTATGGAGAAGTGTCACTGTTGTGTTTTTGGGGATCTGTTTACAAAGTTGATCCACAATTTTAGCCATGAGTTCTTGCTGGAGAAGGCTGTTAAAGTAAGACGAACCTAGAAAATATCATATTTTCTCTGAACTTCAATTCCTGGAAGCAGTTGCTCAGATTGTAAATGAAAGTAGGCGTTTCCACTTACACTCTTCATTCCAGATGATTTGGAAGTAGACTGGGAGTGAAGTGCATAAATTGTCACAGGTAAGCAGATAATGTCTCATAAAAGAAAATAAATGGTTTTCATAAAATATGTAAACAGTTGTATAATGTCAGATGCTCTGGATGCATTCATTTAGCGCAGTGCCAGTGTAGGTGCTCAGGGGTGCAGTTACAGGCTGGGCTGTGGACCTGCACCTTTTGATTAGGTGAGAGTTGTTCCAAACCGATGTGCCAATGGGACCTGGTGACCGGGCGGTGCTTCTGCAGGACCCTGGGTGTGACCCTGCCATCAACCACTTATGCAACAGCATTAGTGGGGATTCCAGATTAGTGGGGATTCCAGAAACTCAGTCCTTCTAAGGGACGATCTCCTAATGAGGGACGACAAGAGTGACATCTTTCCTGGACCACTTCCCACATCTTTGCCAGTGCAGAACTTACATTGCTTTTAATTAGCATGTTTTCTCTTGAGCTATCTATGCTGTCTCATCAAACAGAGAGTTTGCAGGGCAGCCTAAACACGTGGATGAAATGCTCCTACTAACTCCTGCTGATCGACGACCATATGAAATGTGGGCACAGTTGCTGTTAAGTGGGATGGACTATGACCTCAAGCGAAGACAATATGAAAAGTTACAAAACTTGTGGCTTTTTTCAGCCAGCAACACAAGTGACTGTCAAGTGTCTTGATACACATACTTTATTTTACATCACTTGATGGGAGAAAAAAATCTGCACCCATATTCCGAAAGTTTCAGCAAATGTAATAGTCTTACTGATAATTTGTGTTTATGATCAATGCTTGACATATCTAGCCACAATTTATGCTGGCTCTGCTAGTGACTGATTCTTCAAAATGATTAGTGAATCTTGAAATACAGCAAATACTTTCCAATTGCCAACGACTTCACTGGTTTGGGTACTTTTTGCAATCTGACAAACTTAACCCAAAGTTCTGGACAGCTAGCAATAGGGGTGGTGTGGTCAGTTCTGAACAGAGGTGGGGATCGGCAAAAAAACTATTATTAAAAGTCTGATTGTAACTGTGTGCAAACTTGGAAGGCATTAACAGGGCAAATGGGGGACACCTGGAAATGATGTCACAGAAAAATACAAATTGTATTAGGAATAAAATCTTTAGCCTCTTCGGCATTAGCTGAAAATGAAATTAAAAACTGGGCCTGTCAATTCAGGGTAAAAGCAAACACATTTGAAACAGAATAGGGGAAGGAAAATATAAAGTGAAACATCCAAAGCAGCATTATTGAAGAAATTAAGATACTTTCAGCCAGGGAGAAAAGGAATGCCATAGAGGAGCAGCAGGTTTGAAAATGAGATGATGTGTGAAAGTATCTAGATAGACCCTTGATCTTCTTTAGAAAGGATCACCTTTAGCTTTAGTCCTTAGGTGTGAGGGAGAACCTTACTTACTTCGCATAAGCCTGTTGTTTGCTCAGGGGAACCAAAGCAAAATGCTGCCTTCAGTATGCTGTTAGTGAGTGAGCTTCACACTGATTTGTGTACAAAATACTGTGCCTGGGGACTGCAGAGGTGTGAAGAAACATGCACGTTTCCATGGAGTTCAATCAAATGAATGAGAGCTCATTGCGGGAACAAAAATAATCTGATTACTCATGGGTTTAATATATCCATTATCTTAAAAAATAGTTTTCTTTTTCCTTCCATGAAGGACAAAAGCTGTATTTGCTGTTGGGTAGGTACAATCATAGCAACCACCACAATGTGGAATCTGAGGAAGGGAGGAATCATAACCTTGATAGAGCTACTCTGGCATTACTGTAATAGGCGGGTGCGGTACTTGCACCACAGGTGCTTATGACAAGGAAGTGATTAACAGAATGCTTGGAAACCTGTTATGATTGCTTAACCTATATAACTTTTTCAACCTATGTGCTCTTTTAAGCCCAGAAGTGGTGAAACATGGCATCAACTCAGATATCACTGTTCTAGGTTAAAGGAAAGTTGTGGGGACCTCTCTGCAGCTGGTTTTCCTAATGGGGAAAAATCTTGTCCCCTTTTTTGTTGTTATATTTTTTCATCCTTAATGAAAGCCCAAGCCTTGGCCTCCTCTGGCAGATAAGGGCTGTGCTACATGATACCATAAGTCAAGCTCTGCTTTTCAGATTGTTTCCCTGACAACCATGAGCTGTCACGACAGATGGGGATAGTTCATTATTTATTTCTTGAGCATAAGAAATATTACCAGAGAGAGAGACCACTTGGGCTAGGTGGTTCTGGGACATGGGAATTCTTGTTCCATTTGGATGTGATCTAGTAAAGGGTATTGCCTTGTTTTTGCATCCTCTTGCTTGAAGAATAGTGTTTCAGTCTTTGGGCCTATTGGCGTGCACCTCTTTCACAATGAGTAAATATCACTGACCTCTGTAACAGATGTATTGCACACTTAATATTTGCTAAGTGATTTAAATTCATTACACTAGAAATGTTGACTCAAGAGGTTCCAAGTCTGTAGATGACTCAAACTGTGTCTGTGCAATAAGGTTTTTAGCGTAAGTTGCATCCAAGGTTAGCTTTTTATTTTCACTTTTCCTTTAACATGCTATACTGCAGCTCTTCTGCTTCTAGACACTACAAATTCTGTGCTTATAAGAAGACAGTATGCAACTGTGATACTACGTTCCAAATACAAGTCTGTTTTGCTTTATTTTCCTTTTGAGAAAGTTTTCTAACTACTCACCCACTGTATACTTTCATATCAGTGAGCTGGAGCATTTATACCAATGTGCAAGGGATGATTTTTAAACTTGGAGTGCATCTGTTTACCTTCATATAGGAGCAAGCTCTCACACTCCGGTGTTCACTGAAAAAGCGAGGTGCTTCATATGTGTCACCATGTCAAAAACTAATCCCTGTTTCTTCTGGGGCATAAGCAAGTCACTATTTCTTTTGAGAAGTCTCATTTTGCTGTGGTCAGTATCCATTAGAAGCTGGCATGCTTCCTGGGAGATGTGCCAGCAGTGCTGTAGTTTCGAGCTGTAGCAGCAGCATTACTGACCAATGCCTCAGTCAAATGCAGAGCTGCTGATACTACCCTCAATAGGTATGCTTTCTAATAAAAGCTGTGTCAGCTTTTTGTTGTCAAGACCACCAGAAGTTTTGCCAACATCAATATTGAACAATTTCCTTGTGGCTTGCAGTAATGAAGGGATTTCTCTCTGAACCAAGTGCAAATGTAAGTACATAATCCATGTAACAGAGAATTCTCCAGGAAGGTCGTGTTGTCTGTTTTGCTGCACACTAACCAAGCTTCACCAGGATGATTCAGCTCCAGCTAAACTGTTCTAACTAAATAAGGTTGTTTCTTAATAGTTTTAGAAACTGTTTCGAAACACACATCTAGCCCATGGATTTAGGGAGTTTATCAGTGAATACAGAATATCAGAATGATTTGTTTGGACATTGCAGGATCTGGTAGAACGCTCTCACCACGAACTGAGATCCTGAGTAAGATTTATGCGGAGAATTATAGTCTGATGTTTAAGGGACACTGAACCTTTGCTTATCTTTCAGGTGTGCATAAAGTTACTTACATTCCTGCTAATGAGCTTCGATGCAGAGGCACCAGAGCAAATATTATCATGTACACCTGAAGGATTTACAAACTAAATTTGTCACCATGCTCATGAGATGTACTGAGACATTCCCTGAACACACTGGTCTGCTGGGTTGTACACTGTGAAGAGATCACAGATATCCTTATTTTCTCTCATATTCAGGAACCCGGTGATAAAAGAATGCTCTTATTTGTGAGATTTAAGGAGAATTGGCTTGCTTTGTTTTCCATTATGTCTCATCTTAAAGAGTAACTTGTTGGGAGCAACAGGGGTTTTTCAGGTCAGAACTGGGAAACTTTACTTTTAAAAGCTGCATATTTCTGAAATAATGTATACAGGGTGTCTGTCTGCTGCAAAGAAAACCTGTCCATATTGGAAGGCAAGGCAGGTGCTTAACCAGCATTAACCTAGGGATGTAGAAACAGAAAAATCACTCTTGCAACAGCAGTGAGAGAAAGTTCAAATTATGCTTTAAATCCTGCTGTAAACCCTTCTGATTTCTCAAATGTAATGCTAAATCAGGTTATTTTCCACACTGTTCATGTTTAACTTCATCAATGGCCATTTGAGATGACTGATAAGAGATGACTTAGAGCTTCTTATAAACCTAGACTTGAAAGCATGGATGCCTTAATTAGGCTGTGGAGTTTTCTGTCTAGTTGAATGACATAATATTGACCACATCACAATTGTTACATTGATAAAACTAGCACTTTGACTGATGCCGTGTGCACATTCACCAGTTTTGAGTTGATGAGCGAAATTGAACCTGGTGGCACTGTCAAGAAGCCAGCTGGGTATCACTATGATAAGGTGCCAGGCTTCATTCTTACAGGATATTCTGAGGCATCTTATCTTATTTTATCTTTTTTGAAACTATTAATTCAGTAGGAAATACTTAAAATCTTAGCTGGTCAGAGAGAGACAGCAAAATGAGCGTATGTCCCTGACTACTGAGGTGGAGCTCTCTTCAAAGTCTGAAGGGGAACTGGGTGTGAGGGGAGGTCTCACTTCATGGATACACATCCTGTTTGAAGTCTGCTTTTTTTTTAAGAGACTCATTTGACACAGACAGCCAATGTTATAAGAGAATTTACATCTGTTACTGCTCCAGAGTATCTCCTTTCTACACACCAAGCCTTTCTTGAGCAGTCACGTTTCTCACTGGCTGGCTTGGCTAACTCTCACTCAGTATGCCAGCTTTCTGGAGCACATTGTGGACGGGATTCCAAACTCCCCAAATGCCACAGAACCAGGCACCATGGTGCTGTTCATTAATATGATGTGGGGATGAGGCATTTCCCAATACTAGGTAATTAAGTGACATCAAATTGTGTTTGTGTTATTTATCTTGTTTTCCAGCAGGGTTGTGATGGCTGAGTGCAATAAAATGGCTTTGTCTGCTCAAAGTAGAAGTTTATACAGACATAGGAATACCAGTAATTTTCCAGCTGAGAGACATGAGATTAAACTGTTTTCATGACTTCTGGTGTGGTAGCTACTGATTTTGCATGGAGTGAAATAGTATTGAGGGTCAATGCAGAACAACTATTCAGTTTTTCTTTAAATCTTACTGTGTGTTGTTTGCAGGTCTTTGTGTGTAATTTAAAATAGCACTTCAGGGCACTGTGAGAAATCAGTGGCTGCTGTCCCTGACCCAAGCAGACTCACGTGTCAGGGATGGTTTAGATAGTTACATAACTGTCCCCGTAAATCTCCAGTGGTGGTGAATTCACAGCCTCCTTAAGCGATGTGTTTCACTGCTCGTCTACTCCAACCACCAGAAAGATTTTCCTTGTGTCAAACTTTCTCCTGTTGCAATTTTGAACACGTTACTCTTCTCACTGACCATAAGACGACTTTTTTTCTTTCCTCTGTAAGAAATATTGTCATTTTTCCTCATGGTTTTTTCTAGGCTGAATAAGCCTGATTCTTTCATGAGTTTCATCAGAAATCTGCAAGACTTCTACTACATTCATGTTAGTCTAAGTTGTTCTTGAAGTACAGTACTCAAATCAACATAACCATGTGAAAGATGGTTGTCAAAACCAAGAATAAGAGAGAAAGCTGCCCAAGCAGGTACATTGTTAGAAGCTGTTCCATTTCAAATAAGAAAAATAACAGCCATCTTTTAGTTTTGATTTCACAAGCAGCTATCCTTGTGTAAAAAAAAAGTTATCTGGAGGTAAGTTATCTTTCCAGCCACATTGCATCAAAACCACTTAATTAATTTATTGTTTACAACGAACACTGTGTGTGAAAGCCAGGATTTATAAATATGCTAGTGTTGGTAAACCTTTGTATTAACCCCCAAGCTTCCCTAGACCATCAGCTTTCTGCTAGGCTGAAATTGTATTCCTTGAAATGTGCGTAACACAGAAAAAGGCTACTGAAGTTGTAAATCTGAAGTGCTTGAAATAATGAAAACATTGCTGTTGTTTCCTGCCTTACAAAGAACTAAATTTACAGCTTTACCATTAAGATGAGCTCATTAGGCACAAGCTTCTTTCCTACATATAACTAGAGAGAGGAGCAGCAAACCTTTTTCTTCTTTGTATACTTTAAGACTAAATAAAATAATTTCCTGTTTTCAGGGCCTTAGCTTTTGAAGAATGTCAAAAAAAAAGCAGTGATATGAGCTGCACACTTTACAGAGTGGGAGTTTTATAGTTGGTTTTAATTACATGTAAGTGATGACAATAGTATTTGTGGTTCTTCTTTCAAAATAGGTATTTTTATTCACTAGAATGTCATTTTTATATTTTTTAATATATATCACACTATGATCTATAAATTTATCAGCAAGGGGGTTTTTTGTGCTTAGATGTAATATTTAACAGGTAGGACTAAGTCCATTGTTAAAGTTCAGAAAATGTTCTGGAGCAAACAAAACTTTGTAAAGGTTATCACATTATCAGCTTTAGAAGTCTTGCACTGCAGTACCGGCTTCTAATGAGAAAGTGTTTCATGATAATTTAAGAAAGCCTCAGAACTACTGAAGAGTGCTGACCCGTAGTAGGCAAATTTATTTCATCTATTATACATAAAAGATCAGGATTTCCTTTTGCAGAAACTATGCTGAGTGTGCAACTGGGAATAGAATACCAGCTGATTAAGGTGTTGGTAAAAGACAACTAACTTAAACTTTCAGAAACAGTTTAATTAGAGATTAAAATTATTGGGGTTCAATGAAAAGCACAGTTATTATCCTGGATTAAAAGATCTTTAAAAAGACCATGAAATTAAGACAATTTCTCACAGCAAAACCTTGAGATTCTAAAGCATAATTTCTGTTTTATTCATTAGTTCTTTATATCTTTGGTCAGAAAGCCTGTTGCTAACACTTGAGCAAATTGTCAAATACAAAGATTAGCCTGAGAATGGTCAGTGAAATTGAAAAGTGGATAGAGTGGCTAATATAATAAATTTGGCAAAGAGAGTGGCTAATACAGTAAATTTGTCAAAGATATTTCAGATCTAAAGGTAATAGCTTTTAACATTTTCTTTCTGTCTTACAAACACTGGATTTAATCAGTAATAGTATCACTTGGTACTATAAGTTATTGAAAATAACTTGGAAAACACACTCACATTTAAGAAAAAGGTTTAACCATCAAAGATTAAGGTGAACATTATGGGGTAAATGTATGCAGCTTTGCAGCAAAGCATGATGGAAAAAGCTGATACTAGCTAGCAAGCAGAATCAGTATGCCAGAGAAGGATAGATCTTGGGTATTTGACTGTCCTCAGCAAACCACAAATGCGTAAAAGAAGCAAATTTATTCTCAACTAGTGTATCTTCATACATTTCCTCATTTTAATAATTTCCACAGAAGGAACCTCTTTTGGGACTTCACTACAGATGCAAGCAACAAAACACTGGAAACAGATTCAGGTTTACAGCAGGTGCTAGAGAAAAATAAGGCTGCAATTCCAAATCCATCAGGGAATTTTTCTGCCAGTTTCTAATTTGTTGCCAGAATTTATCATTAACTTGTTTCCTGGAGTAATATCAAAATACAGTGACACTTCAAATCCACTAAAGCAATTTACAAAAACTGCAGTTTGGGACATTTGTCAAATATAAGATTGAATAACTGACATTTCTCAACTTTAATCTCTAAAATACAGAACTACAAACAAGTTTAATTCAGCGTAATTCTATATCCAAACTTCAAAAATGGCCTCTGACATAGTCTGAAATATAAGCTTTTCAGCACCAACAAAGTTTGTATTTGCTAGGAAGTTGGGTTTTTTGAGCAGAGCTTAAACCTTGGTCAGAATTTTAGTCACCACTGATTGTGGTTCAGGAAAATAAGCTACTTATGACTGGTGTCTTCAACATGAATTTTAAGCAGCAAAGATCTAACATGACCCTCCTGAGCTTTTATGTATCAAGATGATATTTCACACGTATATGGTTCATGTCTATATATACTATACACACTACACATACATACACACACAAGGTATATATAAATATATACATAGTGCACCTATGGGAGCCAAAAATCTTTTGCAGCTATTCTTGTTAGTTAAGGTACAAGCACAATCATCAGGATTCACCAACCAAAAACTGGATATGCCAAACGTTAAAATAAAGTCTGACACAATAGCTGTGCTTTTACTGTTCTTATATTTAACAGTGCAAAAAAAAAAAAAAAGTCAGTAGTTTATTTTTTAAGATATTCCTAATTCTAAAAATATTTCCATTTGCAACCAAAAGTGCAATAGCTGTTTTTTTCCAAAAACATCAGGTAAAATATCTGAGGCCAAATTATTTTCCTCTTAATAATGTTTCTGTAGAACTGCAATCCTTTATACAACCTTAAGAAAAAAGCTTTGAAAGATCTCTTGCTGAGTATATTGGCAGCATGTGTAAAGCAAATACAGTAAGTCCATTTGGAGCTCAAGCTGTACAGAAGTCAATATGTGCTAGCAATTCTCTGTGCTCGCTTGTTGGATACAGTGCTTTACATCTGGGACACTCGAGAAAACTCTCATCAAGGAGGCTTGAATGTTTCGGGGAAGGGCTTCTGTCGTACGTGGTCAGCTTCTCGTCAAACAGAACTTGCAGATCTTCTTGTCGTTCCACACGGCCAGATTCTCGGAGTTTCTGGAAAAGGAGGAGCTTTAGTGTAAGACTGGTGCATACATGCCCTGATCAAATACAGTAGGAAAAAACATGAAGGCTTGATGGCACACAAGCCTTGTGCGTGTTACAGCACTAAGGATTGCGTCTTGCTCACCGGCAGCAAGTCTGAGCAGAAGCCTAATGGGCGCTTTGTCACCGTGCAACAGACAAAACTAGGGAACACATTGTGATACAAAACACAGTTGTGTTCCCTGCTCAGGAACCTGACTATTCTACTTCTCCTGCTGCAGCACTGTGGGGAAAGCAGTGCCTGGCTAGCTGGCTGTCATAGGGTTCTGCTCCTTGGGACCACATACCTGAAGGATGTAAGGACACTTACTCGCTACGCATGAAATAAGATCCCAAAGTGAGAAGATGTATGTTTATGCAAAATCCCTGACTGAATTCACCTGCAAGTTATTCAGTACATACCAGAGGTTCCAGGCGGGATATTTGCTCCCTGGCCTTTCGCAGTTCCTTGAGGACTTTGTTTAACTGATGCTCCAAGTTCTGGCGATCAAGCTTTCCATTCTCTAAGTCTGTCGTGCATGTCTGGATCTGGCAGCCCCCGAGTGAAAAATAAAGAATTTAAGTCAGAATTATTAAGAATGGGGAGGAATACTTCCCATTTATATGTTTAAAGTCAGTTTTGCCCTGCAATCATATACCAAAATGGGATTAAAAGGAAAATAATAAAAAAAAAAAATCACTTGTTGCTTTATCAGAAATACACTACAAAACTTCAACGAGCTGATTGGTTTAAGGACATTTCCTGTACCTTATCTGGGGCTGTATCTCTTGAACAAGTGATGGTGGAGAAAATATTATCAGGTTCGATCACACTCTCTCATCAATAAAAGGATGCAGATTTTCCTCTTGACAGACGTGTCAAAAATTTTAGAAGCATCAAGAGATTATTCACAGTTGAATATTCATGGCTAGTATTGCTTTGTTTAATATACTAACCTTTCTTAAATTTGAAGTTAGTTTAGAAAGACTTTATGCATAATAGAGATTAGATATCATCATCTTAGCATATAACTGGGTACCTGTTGTTCCAACAAAGCTATCCTTGTGTGCTCCTCTTTCTGTTTGAGCAATGATTTATGAAGAAGTTGCACCTACAAGGGAGAGGAACACTTGTAACAAACAACTTTCATACACAACAGTTAATAAGCTTGAAAAAATTATGAAGCTAGAGTGGGATGGAAGTAAACTTCTACATTCCCATACCAACAGAAAATGTATGCCTGTTATGCAACAGCCAAACCCAATTCAAATGTCTGTACTTTCCTGAGGAAAACCCCATGGAAAATTCATTATTGCAGGGGATTGCAGGATGATGTTATCGTTAAAAAAAGAAACACAAAACTGAAGTTTCCTAGGTAATTGCCGGGATGCTGACAAAACTTACAGACAAAACCTATGTTTGTCCTAACGTGACACAATGTTAATCGTACCAAACAATGCAACTTTTTTTTTTTTAATAGAAGAGAACAAGTTTAAGGCTCAGAAAGTACTACACTGTAACGATTAAGTAATTGCATACATTAAAATATCCTCCACTTTCAGCATGTATCAACTTTTATGATAATGGTGCTGTTCTGCTTCAAAAAATAAACATCTTTTAATCATTCTTGACCAGCAAGAACCACCCTGTGTCTAGAGAGATGAACTACAGTTCTGGTTTTAGTCTACTTTAGTGTCTAGTAAATTTTATTCTCTTATTTCAAATTTCAGTTCTACATTGCTTTATTATTGACCCCAGAATTCTAGTAGCAAGTCTATCTTATGCCCTGAGGTCTGTCCTTCAAGGACAACTTCCCAGTTTCTCTTCAGCAGATATGTGGTCATGATTTCATGTCCAGAAGAAACAATAGATTTTTTTTTTCTTTTGGTTAGTGTCACCGTGCTGACAGGAATATCCCAAGACACCACTGTAATTCTCTATGTAGCAGAAGTGGCACACTCCTCACGAGTATTTCATACAAAAGAAGGTAAGCACTGAGTATTTTTAAAGACAAACATATAGCACATTCATGTCTTCCCCCAACTTAAGGTCCATCCCTTCCCTTGCTATCTGTCCCTTGCTTTCTAGTACTTGCAGAGTTCTTATCCATCACACAGGGAATGAAATGCAGGAACTCATCTGAATGGAAAAGCAAAGAGAAAAAAAAATCCAGCTTCATTGCTACAATGTTTGTCTGAGGGCACTATCCAGGGACACAGCTGCTTACTCAGTAAGTATGAAACTACAAGCCCACCTGTGCATCATAGCCACCAGGTGACAGCAAATATCAGTGATATTCCATAGTTAGGGATAAAATGAATTTTCACCTTTCCTATCCTCATTTACTATTAATCTTGAGAATGAACTATATTAGAATCAATTAATTATTCTCTCACTTCTCCTTCATGTCCCATGGAAATAAGTGAACAAAGGGAAATAAGTGAACAAAGAAGTTCCTTGTTTAGACAACTCACTTTTTACCACAAGGACATGAGTCTAGATCTATGGAAAGAACAATTATCAGAGTGAGTGATGGGCCGTTCTGATTTAAATACGACTTTTCATCTCTCTTGGTTCTTTGCTATTATCTCAAACCTCCAAATGCATCTGCTTACCTGACAAGAAAGGTCTTCTGCTTTTTTTTTTCCTTCTCGGAGCTTTTCTTTGAGAGTTTCATTATCCTGTTTTAGCCTCTGCACTTTCATTTTATTTTCATTTTCTTGAGTCTTCATTTCAGCAGCCTGTTGTGGCTGCAATAAGGCATTTAACCTCATTATTTCTCCTTGTGTTTCTTCATATTTCTTTTTGAATTCATTAAGTTCAGATCTCAGCTGGGTTACGGTGCATCTTTCAGTCTCAAGATCCCTCTTAGCAGTTAGTAGCAGCTGGTCATAGTATTCTTGCTTTTCCTCCTGCAGATGACCTTAATGAGTCAGAAAAAATTGAGTTAATAATGTGGAAAAAAGCAGAGCACTAAAATCCTTAAGCATTTTCAGGCTTATTAATAGAAATTGACATAGTAGGCTATTACACAGGCCAGATTAGCACCAAACTTTAGTTAAAACAGCTTTCAATATTTATAATGCATAAAGTTTCTTTACCCATATAGTTACTGGAAAATAGCAACTTGGCTTGTGCCTAATATTCTGTGCTACAGCTGCTTCCATCACTAACCCTTACAGCAATATTACATCCTTTGCCCCAGCTACACAAGCTCCATGACCCACACAGTTCTTACATGGCCTTATGCATTATACTGACACGTGGGAATCTGACCCAAAGGCACTAGATTCTTACTTCCACTTTTAGGCTCTTTAGCAATACTCCTTCCCCAGAGATACCTTGGGGATCTGATGGACTCCACCTTTGTTGAACAAACTCAGACCATCCACTGTCTTCGGTAGACCATCTTCAAATTGTATGCCATAATTTACTTCTAAATGGCAAATAGAAAGAACTAAGATAGTTCTTTTGCTAAAAAAACCCGACTGCTTCTTGGCTAGTGACTATTACTTAAATCACAGTTTGAAAAATCTCTGCTTGTTGACACAAGAAAAGTTCAGTAAGTAGGAAAAAATTAAGAGGCCTGCAGTAATAGTCACTAGTAATACAAAATAGAAGAACAATGAATGCAAAATTTCATGAGATTTGCTGATTTTTAGCACTGTTTGATACTGTTATGATTGAAGACTTACCCTATTTATTCAAAGTGTAATTTACCAGGGAGAGTTTCTAACTTGACTTCTCTCCCTTCCCTCAGCTACGAACTAAGCCTTATCTTCTTGTTAGCAATACTCCTTCATAGGGTGGTGACATCCTCAGAGACAGACAAGATTTTTCTTGGAAAAAGTTGTCACCTCTACTTTCAACTTGTATCAGTAGGTTCTTAGAAACCTGGATTTCTGCTACTGTCTATCTGCTTGAAGAGAGGAACTTTCCTACATCTTAACTCCTGGTCTCCTGGCTGCTCTGATGACAAAGCTTTGACTGCAGGAACTCTTGAGTTACATTTCCTGGTGAGCTACTACTTCAGTCTGCCTTCATCTAAAAATACGGTTCATAGATTTCTGAACAGAACCAAAACAAGATTATGATGATATTTTACTGCTTTCCATAAAGATTCAAACAATACAGAAACCAAGCCACTGCACGTGAGTTACTGTGGCAAGTCTGTGGGTACGCTCTTATCTCACATTTAATGAATTTACCTTGCAGGTCACTTGCACCATATATGAAATAATAGTTTGATAATAAGTAAAGCAACTCAACACCTTCTGGTTCTTCTGCTCAATGAGATTTTAATTTTATTAATACTGAGAGGGTGTGCCTTATTGAGGAACTGCACAGCAAGGCAGTGTGAGCTGAAGGTGGCCTGATCCATATTGCGAAACAGTATTTTGGAGAGGTGCCAAAACCTATCGCAGGTTTTCATGCCCTGTAACAACTGTTCAGGTGAGTAAAGAACCTGGCAATCTTGAGTCATTTTTATAATATTTATTTTGAAAAAAGTAAATTTTAATAAATCTGATCCACACCTAGCTAATAAACCCTTAATGCTTCCATTATGTCTGTTGAAAGTGTACTTAGAAGGATGGGAGACACCTATTTGCCTCAACACTTTCAACAAACAGAGAGGTTGCTAATAGAGTGTCAGGGCTGTTAAAAACCATCTTTGAAGTGGATAAGAACATGAAGTACTGTTGGTAAGTAACACATATAACAGGAAGAAAGGAAATGTTACTTAACCAAGTTTTACCATTAAGCAGCCAAAGTGCTGAAAACAGTCTTGATTTTGATTAATTGTGCTATCACTTGTTTTCAGAAAATTTATTCTATAGATAATTATGGTTTGGGTCACTGTGGGGGAAAAAATAAAGTCAATACCTTCTGAATTGAATCCTTTAGATTCTTGTTGGCTAACTATTTCTGACTTCTGTTCAAGTTCAAAGATCCTTCCAAGCAATCCCCTGACATATGCTTCCCGTTGCTGGTCATACAGTAGCCACTGTTGGTTTTTCTCAAGAGCCTTCAAGAAAATAAACAGATGAACAAAAAAGGTCTCTGGTAATTTATCATATTTTTAAAGTATTTGTCTTCTTAAAAATGCTAGAAGTTATATATTGCACAGTTGAAAGAAAAGCTCTGTCTGCTGCAAATTGTAGGAATCTCTGTACGATAAATAAATTCCTCTTCATTTGGAAAGATAAGTCAGGATGCTGAACATAAGTTAAAACTGCAGCAATATTATTGGATTATAATTGGATTACTTCTTGGAATGGGAAAATGAGTTAAAGAACAAAGGCTTTCTTGAGTCATGCCTAGATTATGAAAAATTAACTTTTCAATCTTGAATATAAAATAAAACATAAAATAACAGACCTTGAAAATGGAACTTAGAGTTTCTAGGAACAAGGACATGGATTTTTTAGCTGATTGGATCATAGAATTATTCAGCTTGAAAGGGACCTCAGGAGGTTTCTGATTCAGCTTCATGCTATTCCAGGCAAGGCCAGACCAGGTTCCTCGAGGCTGCCGATTTGTCAGTAACCACTTTGTTATGATGTTCTAAGCAAGGTTTCTCAAAGATGATGGAAGTCTTACGTCGACTCTTTTATTTTGCAAGTTTTTTGTTTTTTCAATTTAAATTATTGTCTTATCACAAAACTAGTTCACATGTCATAGTTTAGAGGGAAATATATCCTCTGAGGTTCCATACTACCAAAAATGTATACGATGATTATTTACATTCTTATGCATCACAGTACAGATGATATGTACTTGCAGCATTGCACATGAAACTTACATCTTTCAGTTGTCTTTCAACTTCGGTGCTGTTTGTTACAGCTTCCTGCAGACAAAGAACAACCTGTTAGTGTTGTTTAAAACAGATGGCTGAAAGAGCAATGCTACTCCTATACTATATAACTATTAATTTCACATAAACACATGTGTCTTTTGTGTTTAACGATCTTTAGAGCTGGTTGTTGTTTTTTTTTTTCTTAAAGGATCTAAGTTATGTAGAAAACCATTTCATATATTTAAAACAGACTGTTCCGCAAGAGACAGAAGAAAGATTTACATTTCATTTATTCCATTACTCTGCAACTCATAGTTACATTAGAATATTTCCTAAGAAGACCATCATGTGCTTTCTGTTGAACTGCTCCCTTGGAAGATCTGAAGGGTGTTCTCCAATGAGCTTTTGAAAAATCAAGATATTTAGGATAATATTTAAGTACACAAAAAAAGGTGCTTGTCCTATTTTTGTATCCTCATGCGTTTGACAATAAGCCAGACTTACAGGAGTTATTGGGGGAAAGCTACAGAGATATTCCTTGGGATAACAGGAAGATTGTTAACATCTGGGAAGTCATGCAAGCCTGCTTGGAACAGTAAGAACAAACTGCCTGATTTTTTGAGACCCAATCCAGAGTACAGTGCTTGAAGGATGAGTTGGAGAGTTCTTTAGACCCATCTAAATCCAGAGAGCAGGTAAACAGTTATATTTCTTCCATAATCTGACATGCTTATTCTCTGCATGATAGAATGAATTTATGAAATTATGTAGATGTAAATCAGAGGGAACTTCAATAAGAAAAAAATAGATTGCTACCCAAATCCAAACTACATTTTTCTAGTGTTTTTCTATGGGTTTTGGAACACGATTTACAACAAATTTTAGAACTGAAAAATATAGAGGACCTTGAATGCAATCATTAAACTTCAGCACTTCCTAATAAAAATAGGATTTAAAGACACTACAGTTGTTTATATGAACGTTAGAATCTTGCCTCAGTGAAAACTGTGTCATACAACTGTTGTTTCTATTTCAGAGCTCACATGCCACCTAGCAGTTTCAAGCAGCATTGCTAGACTTCAAGTTTTCCATGACATCCAGTCAAAACATCAGTCATATTTGTTGTCCTCTGCTGATAGATTAGTTAAGATTTTAAAAGAAAATTATGGTTTTAGAGTAATAGGTATTTTTGTAGTTTATTGTCAAAAATACCCTGAAAATCTGTTGGCTTTACATACATTTTAAATTCTCTAACATAGTTCAAAGTCTCTTAAAACTGAAAATAAATACATTGCATTTAAAGTAGTATTTACTAATATACTTGATTATTAGAAGGGATATATATACATGTATTGTCATTCAAACGTGGTAGATATTTTGCTAGGTATTTGGCGAAAGCAGAATTTCTAGAAATTGCTCAAGTTCCTTGCAGAGCACAGGGAACCAGCACCATCTGCAGGTCAAAAGCTGGAAAAGAAATACTTTTAGGCACCAACTTCCCTGTGCCCCTCTTTGAGACACTAGTGCATTTTCCATGGAACATTAGAACAGGGAGAGGTGAAAAAACAACTGTAGTATATTAAATGCACTTGTAAATACCGCCAAGGATTGGCACCATACCTACTACTGACCACTTTGCATGAGAGGAGAAACTCTTTATTCCTGTCCTACCTCATGTCTCAGTGAAATATTTACTGTCTGTGATGTCGTAGAAAGTACAATTAGTTTCAACAACTGTGTTAAATGAGGATTTATAAGGGCAGAGAAGAGAAAGATATTCTCCTGACTGAAGCTGAATTAGGTGAGGAGCTTAGTTTGTCTTTATTAGTGCCCCACATCTCTACTATTGCTGCCTTCTCTGTCTGTCTAATTACTGAGCACACAAATCCAAGAAGGGAGTAGTATCTGCTTAAGCAACAGTGATCATTACATGCAGTATCACTAGTCAAACTACCCATGTGAGCTTGAACAAGGGACCTTGCAATACAGCATAAGAGACTTCCCTCCCCAGCTGTGTTGCCTGAAGTTGTGCTCCCTGACTGTTCTTCATTTAGCATTCAATCTGGATATCGTCTCTCTACATACAAGAATATTTCAGAATGCAATGAAAAAATTAAACCCCCATCCTATTTTATAACAAGTATTGGTGCCTAGTGGGCACAAATTCCAATTTGCAATTACAGCATTTCTTTAGTGCTTACCTGGGATGCCTGAGAAGTGCTACTGGCTTTGTTCTCCAGACCAGAACATTTTGCCATGACAGCAGATAAATTACATTTTAATCGGTTAATTTCTTCTGATAGAGAACAAAGTAACTGTTCTCTCCTTTCTGCTTCCTTTGTTTTTTCCTCTAGTTGATTTTGTAGTAAGGAGACTTCACTATTCTTGGTTTTGGACTTAAGCTTGTCTTTCAGGTTTTGGATTTCCTTGTCTTTCTCTCCAACAAGACGGTCGTGTTTTTCTTTTTCTTTTTCAAGGGAATGTATTTTCTAAATGAAACAGAATAAAAAAGTGACACAAATGAATAAGTTATTCTATGCAACAAATGCATTAACAAGTTTACAATAGTTTGAGTGATCTGAGCAACCAAGTCTAGTGGAAGGTGTCCCTGCTCATGTCAGGGAGGTTGGAACTAGGTGATCTTTAAGGTCTCTTCCAACCCAACCCATTCTATGATACTCAATTTCAAAGATTCTCTTAGCCTTTAATTAGCTGAGAATATTATTTTTTACTCAAAACAGACAATACTAGCACAATCATCTGAAATATTTCAAGTGACAGCAAAATGTGTCTGAAGTAGATGAAACAGGGAAAGAATGCAAAGAACCAAATTTCACAGGCTTGGTAGGTACTCAGTTTTGTATATGAACACAGACCACTACAGCGTATGAACCTTCAAACACAGGAAGTACGAGAACTCCCAAACACTTCCAGTGCAGACGTTGGTGATACATTTCTTAGCTTATTTCTCAGCATATTTAGTAGCTTTTGGGAAGCAGCAGAGCCTTCTTGCAAACTACATGACAGTAAGTGAGGTTACAAAAGAGTTATAATCAAGCATTCAGGAAAAGGATCCCGTTTTCCAAATTATCTGGCCCTTCAGTTTCAAAATGTGCTTTAGTAAATATTTTCAACAAGCACTCTTTTTTCAGTAGGCCTCCAGCACAGGTAATTATTACACAGAATTAGTACTGCATTTAAGATACCTTGAGGCTTTCTATAAACTTCTATTGTGAGAGCATTTAATTTTTGGTGACAGAGGCCAATGCTGAAATCCTACATATTGACAAATCTTTAGAGGGTGACAAAGAAGCTGAAAGAAATTGAATTTTAGAGACCCTCTAAGGGAACAGTTGACCACCACAGAGTGCTCACTAAAAATAAAATATTGACACCAAAGGGTACTTGGTACATCTAAACTTGGGGGTGATTTTCCACCTGTAAACTAGGAACTTAGTATTAAGTAACCAACACTGAGCAAGCAGCAAATGCTAACAGACACAGCAAATACACTAAGGAATTTAGCCACAACTGTACATGAGGTGCCCAGCAATAGCTGACACTTGGCTCAGGATTTCTCAGCTGACATTGTGGCACAGACACAAGAAAAGCCTTTTTGCCAAAATAAATGGCCTAGAAATATTAGTGTGCCTAGTCTCCATTAGTTGTATCCTTTGAAAGAGTCTACTTAAAGCTTTGCAGTCCTTCTGGGAAGCCTGACAGTATGTGACTTGGTCACATATAAGGCCCTGAACTTCTCTCTCTGCAACCACAGGTTTACCTGGAGTGGAATTTGCAGTGTCTTAGTTTCTGCTCTTTGGTTGCAATGGAAGAATGTAGGGACCCGATTACAGTTTTATTTACCTGTAGCTGAGTGGGAGTTTGACAATTCAGCTCAAGCAAACACCCAGCGCTTTTTGGCATGTTCTTAGACAAATGTTTGCAAACATAATATTCTTTGCAGGAAGTGCTTAAATAAATTCTTCAAGACCTGTTGGACAAGAGAGGACAGGTCCCAATGGACAAATTGGCACCTCTGGCCTCAAGTCTTTGTATTTAGCAGCGTTGTTAGGTGAGTGCGATTTTATTAGTTCAGTCATCTCTGAAAAGTACATGAGAACGAACATGTCAAACTAAAAGTTTGCCTAAACTGTCTAACAGCAGTAAACCAGCAGTGAGATCAAAGTGAGCGAAGTTTCGAGGGAGAGGTGGGGCAGGCCCGGAGCCGCCGACGCGGCCCGGCACAGCCCCGCTCCGCTCACCTGGAGGAGCCCGCTCCTCTCCGCCTCCGCCATCCCCCCGCCGCCTTCCTCCGGGCAGCGATTCCTCAGCGCAGCGCTCTCCTGTTTGCCCTGCTCCAGCCCCCTCTCAGCTCTGGAGCCCATCGGCTTTAAGCCCCACTTGCCCATAAAACGATCTTTGGCGGTCTTGGGGTTCATCTTTCGGCGCCTGTAAAACCCGCAGGCGGGCAGCACATGGCTTCCGACAGCTGGAGTCAAGCGCAGGGCTGCCCGGGTCCTGCTGCCGGCTCCCGCTCCGTGGGACGGGACGGGACGGGACGGAGCCCGAGCACCCCGAACCACAGCCCGCCCAGCGCCGCTTCCGGGAGTTTGAATCCCGCGGCTGCGGCGCGGCAGTTCCGGGGGTTTGCGGTTCGTCACCGGGGTGGGCGGTGCTGCCCGGCGGGGCCTGTCCCCGCCCTGCCCGCGGCTGAGCGTGGAGCGGCCTGCGGGCACCGCTCGGTGCTGCCCCTTGCGTGTCTCTGCCCTTGTCCCTCCCTGAACACGCGTGCCTCAGATTACGTCCTTCCTCCTCGTGAAGTTCTCCAAATCTTACCCAAAAAATTTAATAATTTTAAAAATTCCAAAATAAGGCGGGATAGTTCACTCTGGTCATACAAGAACTAGGCTGAAGTGTGCTTACACGTGGCTCATCTTGCTCCGTCCTGCCGTTTCCCCGCCCCTATCTGTGCTTGGCACAGGTGTTGCAGTGGCAGTGTGCCCCTATCGGGTTTTAGCAGCTGTTCCACAGCTGAGGAAAACTTGCTGTAACGCTGAGCCCGGCGGAGCTCAGAGCTCTTGTGCCTACCGTGTAAGTTTTACCTGGTTTCAGTTTACCGGATTGTTACTGCACATATTTATGTTAAAAAACATGTGCCTCTAAACAATACAGAGGGCCATACCACCTTTTATTTTTTCTTTTGTACGCATTTCCTTAATTATTTTCCATTTTTTAGTTATGCATATGTATTTTAATAATTTCTCAGTAGATCTACTTAGTAGATCTAAATCCAGCCTGTTCCGTGATGAAGCTGCAGCATTTACTGTGCAACACGTGGTTGTTCCAGAACGCAACGGGAGGGGGAGAACTTACACTGGATTTGGGGACCATCGCTAGTTTGTGACTGTAGGCTGGCACGGAGGCAAGCCAAGAGCATTTGCAAACAATGAAGTTCTGCAAATTAAGAGGGGGAAAAAAATATAAGGCATCGTGAAATTTCATACCTTGGTATACCAAGATGAAGATTTGATGTATGTTAAATACTAGAGTCGTGTTTAATGTTTAATGTTCGTGTTGCTTAATGCTTACTCTTGCCTTAGTTACTTACTAGAGATTTATCACACAGCTTCAGAATAAAAGCAACCCAAAAAAAAACCCCAAAATAAATCTGCACTCCTTTTTGCACTATGTCCTTTCTGTTACAGGATTTCATTAGCGAGAGCTCTTTTTTGTGCAGCAAGACTGAACTTGGTGTCAATTTACAGGAGTTTTTTTTTCCCTAGATTGAGTAGCTAGTCCGTCATAGATCCACCCATAGACGTTCTTTATTGTAAACCAGCAATTCCCTGCCTCCTCTTCCTGCTAGCATTTCAGTCCAGAAGTTAAGGAGTGTGAAACTGAAGACTTCCTTGAATTTATTTTGTAACAGTCGACAGTTAGGCAAGACGGGAAACAATGCTTCGGGTAATTGTGGAATCTGCTACCAATATCCCTAAAACCAAGTTTGGGAAACCTGATCCTATCGTTTCTGTTATTTTTAAAGGTAAGGAAAACTGTCATAAATGTAGTGAGGGAGGAAGTTTTTTTGTAAGACAGTGCCCTTTGTAAGTATTTGAAAATCTGTGAAAACACGTTTTCCTGAAGCTATGTCTGATGTAGTTTTAGGGAAAAGTTTTTAATTAGAGGGAGAGGAGTCACTTGAATGAAGTTGGAACTGGGTGGAGTGCCTTGGTCTGTTCTGCCCAGCTGTGCTTCTGTTTCAGGATCCACATTTTACAAGCTTTTGCAAAGGCTTACCCCTTTGCTTTAGAAACACAAATCTAATTGCATAGATAAATCCATTTTTAATTCTGGTATTGAAGATTACCTTGTTTTCCATCTAAAAAATCCTACTCGTCTTGATCACTTTGCAGAGCGACTGCTCACTGTTACAAACATTTTTATTGTGACTGATTTATTCATGCAGCAGCATGTTGAAAAACACTAGTACCATTACTGAAGGTGTTTGTTTTATGTGTTGGGGTTTGTGGTTTTGGGTTTTTTGTGTTTTTTTTTCTTTCTTTCCTTTTTTACAAACTGAATTGCACTTCAAAATTTTGCCTGTTGAGCTTATTTAATTTAAAGATTTAGGAAGAAAACAACATTTTACACTTTCAGTGCTTGTCCGTTATATATGGGATAAGAAGACAGTGTGATAAAATTAGCACTTATATGTAAAGCTAATTATATTTAACTGTTGCCATAATTTCCCCACTTGGCTAGACTAGAGGAGCTTCATTTCATGTATTGATTTATCTTTAAGGTGCCAAAACCTCCAAGCAATTTTGGATCATGTAATACATTAAACCAAACTGTGACGAACAGGCATCTTAATTCCTGGTGACCTGGTTTCTTAAGTTTGTTTTTTTTTTTATCCCTTTATATGTTGGAAAAAATGGCAGAAACTGTCTCAGTAGCTTTTGGAACTTGTTAACTCTTAAAATATGATTTTACTTGCCCTGCAAAAAGTGATGATACTATAATTTCTCAGGTATGTACCATATTCTGCTGCTTCTTAAGTATCCATATTCTCTTTTAATTTCCTTGTCTTTTTTCTTTGTTTTCCTGTTACAGTTTTGCCTTTCTGTGTTGCCTCTGTTCCTGCAGTTGTATACTCCAGAGCTGGTTTATGCCTCTACTTCTTTAAGTCTTAAATGTCTGTTTAATCCCTCCTTGTAATCTTTTGTTCCTATTATATGCTCTAATGCAGTTCACTTTTACCTAGTAAATATAAGTTATAGATTTATTTTTTTTCTGCATTGCTGGATTTGTTTTTCAGTCTTCCAGTTATCCAAATGCAGGAATTGGACAACAGACATTGAAGGAATGAGTTTATATTTATGCTTTATGTGCTGTAACTGGGATTTTTAATGATCACAAACATGTTTAACCTCATTCGTGCTTCACAAACATGCTTAATCTTCAAAATTGTGACAGGTTTAATAGAATATTTAATTTCTCATGCCACTTCTATTTGTATGGGTTTACTACATAACAGCAGTTTGATTTTTTGCTTTCTGTCCAGAGTGATTCAAAGGGGACAGAAAATATCAGGCTTTTGCCAGCTGTTAAGCAGCTCCAAGTTAATTTTTGAGTGGAGTGTCTATTTGCCAGTTGCAAGGGTGTAGGGATCATATCAGAAATATGTTGAACTTCCGGCTGTTAACATTTATAATGCCTTTTTATATACACTGATGTTTCCGTTCTCACCCTGTTAATGTGTAGAAATGGGAAACCAGTCTTATTTTGGGAAGATTTATGTCAGAGGGCATCAGTCTTTAACTTTAGTCCCTACCCAGTGTAGATCCTAGGGGACATAAAAACACATTTGGGAGTGCATTTTCTAGACTGGGAAAATCTCAAGCATTTGCAGGACTTTGGCTGCAGCCCTGCAGTACATTTTTATGTTCTTGTTTGACTCTGGGATGTTCTCGGTGAAGTCCTAGTGAGCAGCACTCATTTGACAGAAAATTGCTGTGGAAGTTGACATTTCATTAAACAGTGTTGTGTTCAACCTTTAATTTACAGAGCCTTTGCTGATGTCAAGTTCAGTAAATTTAAGGCTTCCATGAAATCACACAGTGTCTCTCAGGATAAGACCCTTGCAGCTATGCTGTAAAGAAAAAGCCTATGGTCGTACAACTCTTAGCATGAAAGTGATAGCAAAGGTTTTATATGTTAAGACGCATTAAGTTAATACGCTTTCATCTATGAATAGGATAGACTTCATCAAATTGCAATCAGGTCAGTTAATAAAGTGATTTATACTAACTGCATCTTAAGAAGAAATAGGCAACTGTTTCTGTTTTAATATCATACAATGAGGGGCTTTGTGCAAACATTTGACTCTTTTTTTCACACATGTATGTTCAGTCCAAAGGGATGGAACTTTTCTTTTATTTACTTTAAGAACAGCTCACGGTTCAAAGAGAACTACACCCTGAGAGTAAACTAATATTGCTATCTGGAACTGGGTGCTTTTCTTGCAGAATTCTGAGTTCATCATCACTCAGCATGAGACAGATTATTAGTCCAATTAATACAAAAGACTGCTGCCATTTCCTAAAATGGCACTAAGTGGTAATGATTAAATCAGTATAATTGTTTTGGTTTGTTAGATTCTTGTCTTAGGGTGTAAAAATTTACTCAATCGGTTATAGCGCAGTTAATATTAGGTCGTTTAGTGCTTTGATCATTCCTTTTGACTGCCTCATTGCAATTTATACATTAAAAACTGTGGTGAAATGGCATTTAGCTTGATTGGACCAACTTGAGTAAAATTTCTTTTTCCGTTTGTGTTTAAGCTAAGAGCTTTCCAGCAGGCCTGCAACAGTGCATGTTAGTTTATATTTCAGTGTGTGAAAGAAAAGTGGAGTGCAATTATTCACTAAATTTATATTTTCTGTTTTGCAGAGAATTAAATTAGCTACATTGGGTTTTGGAGAATTTTGGAGCTCTGCCCATTTGATCTGCCAGTTGCTGCCACTGTGCAATCTTAATTCTCCTTTCATGAAAGTTTTGTGGAAAACTTAACTGAAATATGATTCTCTCTTGAATCTAAGACTTAGGACTGTTAGAAAAGATAATCTTTGCTTCTGCTGTTCCCACCTGCTGAAATTTATTAAAATGCGATTTATAACAGAAGAAAAAAATTTAAGATGGAAGCATTGGTTGTTTTGCAGAACTGTAATTATCTTTTTAATGATGGAACAGTTATTATTTAAACACCTTATCTTGAATGAATTTTTTTTGAACACTGAGTCAACTCATTGGCCAATAAGTTCCTATTACAGTCATTTCCAATTGAGAATATTGACCAGCTTGTGGGAGTTTAACACCTTGATGAAGATAAAGCTGATAGTGATTTCTTCTACAGTACCACAGCTATTATAGTTAAAGAAACAAATGTACAGAGTCTCCTATCTGTAGTCATTATAATTTCTTGTTTCTTATTGGGCCACACTAAAAATGATGACTGGCCATATCATACAGTTTATCCTTAGGTCATTCCTAGGCTTTGTTGTATAGCTGGAATCATTACCAGCAGAGGAAGAAGCCTGAGGGCCTGAAACTTGTGAGCACCTGGAATAACTGTGCAGTCCTTCTTATCCTGCCTGGCAATGGGGTTTTTGGTTGGAAAAAAGGAAGAGCTTTGCCAACAGCTTAAAAGCCAGACACACACACACCCATGCACACAAACCCAGTGCATTAAAGAGAGCTACATTTGAGCTTAGTTAGGGATCGTAGGACTTTTATCCACTAGTTCTATCAGAATCAGGTGTGTGATTCATTATCTCCTTTACAAACAGCTGTAACTGTTCGTTTTTTCACCACCACTGAAAACATCTTTTCCCTGACTAACAGTTTTTAGGGGAAGTATCAGTGCCAAACCCTAGATCTTCTGGGACACTCAGTTTTGAAAATGCATTGTCTCCTATGAGATAACATGAGGTTGAATTTCTCTCACTAGCTTGTTAATTAGTGCTTTGTTCTGTAAAATGTGAGTCTACAGCATGGTATGTTATGAAAGCTCTTTCCTTTGTCCTACAGTGTGAGTCAATATCCTGTATAAATTGTAGACAATTCTTGTTACATAAATGTGAGTCAGTTCTCACAATTTGCAGCATGGTCTGACTTTTTCAGTACAACCCACTGTCATCCAATGAAAAGAGCCACCACAGTCTCCTGCCTGGGTAGTGGGTATATGAACTTGCCCATTTGGCAAGTTTCTTTCCCAGGCCTTTGCAACGTTTTCCGGGCTAAATACAGTCATAGCTTGTGAATAATAAAAATCCTGTTATCTTTACTGTAGTCAAATACAAGGAGTGTGTCTGAAACCTGCCCTTCTTTTTTGTAGATCAGCAGATGTTTTACTGACTATACTTAAGTATGCTTATTTGTTATGAGAAATGATGCAATTTCTGTTTAAAGAGCTGTGGTGTTGCCAGTGTTCTTTGGTGCTTCTCAGAGTGGAAAGATTTGTTCTCCATCAGAGCTGTGTACATATAGTGCAACTGAAAAGTAAAAATAATGCCATAGTATATATAATTTACATCACATCACACATTGCCATGATTTGTAGGTTGTGCAAATGCAAATTTGAAGGATGGAAACTTTGTAATTTTTAGGCCACAATAAATGTTGGTGAAGTGATCTACATAACCTCTGGAAACCATTTTTTCAGGAAGGATTGTGTTTCCTCTTACATGCATGTGTATTTCTGCTATTATTTCCTCATTTAAAGCAGAAAATGTTGACACTGTAACCATATCTTCTAAAAAATTTTTTTTTCTTATGATCTTTTTTCAGAACTGAACACAAGTATTTTGTAATTCGAATATGGTAAATATGTAACACATTTTCATTACTACTTTTCAACGTAGTACTTTAATACTATCACTTAGAGGTTACTGTTTGGTTTGATGTCTCCAAGCCTTTTAGTCTTTCTTTTTTTTTCATCATTATTCAAGTTGCAGCCAAGGGTCATAAAAGGCTGAGAAACATGAATATTTATTTTGCTTTTTGGGAATACATCTAGCTATGCTTAACAAAACAGAAAGAAAAGCTTCAACTACTAAAATTGCCCAGAGGACTTTTTTGATTGTAAATTGTGCAACTACTGGAAGAGGTAAAAAGATCTGGAACATTTGGTTTAAAGTTCAAATTTTCTTTTGAGACGTGAAAGGAAAAATGATATTTGCATAGTGCTTTAGCAAAAACAAATAATCACACTTTGTTTGTATTTGCAGATGAAAAAAAGAAAACAAAGAAAATTGACAGTGAACTTAATCCTGTTTGGAATGAGGTAATTTTGTTAAATAAATCCTTGGTCACTTTAAAGACAAAATGCTTTTAAAGTCAGTAAGTCAGTTTTAGCAGTTGTGTAAGTTGTTAGGAAGAGGAACTAGTGTTAGTAAGTGCAGGTGAAGGGATTCATCTTGCACCATGTATTGCAATTCATTAAGTAATGTTTTGATGTAAAATTAGATGGATAACTGATGAGTTTATGGCCTGATTTTCTTCCCACTTGCTTTTGGTCAAATGATACTCAGCCATTATTTAGCCATATGTATGGGAACATAAACAGATCATTTATTACATCCTAGGAAAACCCTGCAGAATTAGAATAAATCACGTGTTGAAGTTCCTCATGGTTTATTTGTAGGACTAGTCCTATTTTTCATCTTCAGTAATATTTTTATTGGGGAAAATGTTTTCTTAGTAGTGTTTTTTCACAGCCATAAATAAAAGTTAAAGATTATTCTTACATTTTATAATTAGAAATACAAAGAAAGCCAACCTACGTCTATTTGTCTAAATTCTACAGAAACTGACCTCAGCCAGTATTGGAGAGGAATCATATCAGATATTGTGAGTGACAAGAGAATATGTATGTTAGTGTGAGGAAGTGGAACTGCAAAAGGGATTATGGCTCATTATTAAACAATTCTGTTATTGTTACTAGTAATTAGCAAATCAAATATGGGCTATGAGCATTTTTAACTTTGCTTTTGTAAATGTAAGCTGGTTTGGTGTCTCATTAAATGCAAAATTTATTTCTGAATAATTTTGTTGTATGTGCTACTGTTCTGTTAAGTAATTTCTGCAGAAATTGTCATTATAATTTGGATTTGGTCCATTTTTTTGTTCAGATTCTTGAATTTGACTTGAAAGGAATTGCTCTGGATAATTCATCTTCCCTAACAATTATCGTGAAGGATTTTGAAACAATTGGACAAAACAAGTATGTTCTTCCTTCCCCACCCCTCCACCTTCTCATTATTAAACAAAACTTTCAATACAGAAGTACAGGGGGAAAATGGAACTGATAGCTGCTGTTTGCTGCACTCTCTCTTCTCTGTCAATGCCATGTAGTGTTGGCTGTGGCTGTTTTGAAAGGGAGTATAGCAAGCCATCTCTCTTGTTTTATCATGGCAGATTTGGTATGAGTTAGGCATACAGTCATGTTTATTGATAGTAGTCCAATTCCATTGTTAACTTTTCTTTACTACTCTCTGCCTCCTCCCAATATGTAGATTCAGGTTTTTACAATATTCTTAACAGCTCAGTCATAAAATCACTGTGAATCAAGCCAGTGCCCTCAGGTCTCTCATTCTTGAAATTCCTGTAGGTCAGTAAAGCAGGAATATATTGCATTCCTCTGACTTTAGGGAAATCTCAGAACTTGAGATAGGAAAGCTTGTTGGTAATCAGAATTTTGTAATGGATTTTATAATGTATCAGAAAAAAAGAAGGTGATTATCTGAAGCACCTAGAATGTTTTACTCTGTGTGTAGGTTCAAAGTTAAGCAGGCATGTGTTATTTTGTTTCTGGTTGTTTTTTTTTGTTTTTCAAACTGTATTTGTAAATACCATTTAGACTCATATTTGCAATGCTTAACCCCCAGCTTGTGCAAATGCCCGTTTGGTTTGCTTGAGTTTTATGCATTGTAAGTTGTTCTCAATATACTTTTTCTGTCTACAGTTTAAAAAGTAAACCACTGGAATTCTTGGGAAAGTGACTTCCATGTATGGAATATATAGTCCATACCAAAGCCTTCAAAGTAACGCTCTTTGAAAACAGATCCTCAATAACAGCCACATATTTGCAGTGTGTGATGTGTTTGGAAGGGCTGTTGGCAGGGAAACAGGATAAGGGGGTGAGAAGCGGGAAACACATCAGCAGGCATCCTGATTGTAACAAGATAATAGGAAATAGCATCTTGGATTTGTTATAAAGACAAAAAGCACTGTCACAGCAGAAAGGTTTGATTAGAACCATCTCATTTAGGGAAAAGAGTATGAAAGGGGGGAATGTGGAACAAGTTTCTCACCTACCGCTTGATGTATACATAACCTGTATTTCTGTAAAGTTACCAATTCTATTTACTGAGTTGGAGAGAGATTTAGGACTACCATATCAAGTCTGGTATTTTTTCACAGTATCTTCTTTTACTACTTAAGAAAAAGTCTATAGTCAGATATGCACCTGCAGTGCTGCAGCTTGTCAAAAAGGTGCTCAGTGCAAGAGTGTGCAAATGACACTCCCTTGTTTTATCAGCATGCTAGTTCAGGATTGCAAAGGTGGAGTGCAATGCCTGCCTAAGGTCCTTACTATTGAGAGCTATTCCAGTGACAGTTTAAGAAACCCAGTGTTTGCTGTGTGCTTTTGACATTTAGGAGTAGATCCATTCAGTCGGGAGTTGTATCAAGTGTTTAAGCTAAGTAGAATTTGAGTCAAAATCAATAATTTTTCCCTTAGAGGTTCATGTTTTTATATGTTTTACTTTAAAGCCTAGATCGAATTTGAATTTTGTTTTTGACTGTAGAGTATGTCTCGGGGCCTCTGGTGCCTGAGAATGAACAATGAGAAGAAACTACACCATGTCTTTGGGTTTATTTCCTTTCTTCTGGAGGAAAATAATCAGTGGGGATTGCTATTGTTTTTTGCAAGGTAGAGAACAGTGTTCTGCACTGTCTTTGCTGCAGTGTAGGCTGGCAGCAGAGCAATGAGTTTCTCAACCCAGCCTCCCTCTCTGGCTGCTCACTCACACAGCTCCTGGCCAATACACACTCTGCTATTCCATGCAGCGTTAGTCCTGACTAGTTCCAGGCACCTGGTCTGTTGCTGTACCTAAGAAGTGACTACAAAATACATACTCCCCTCTGGAACAACAGAGCAGAAGACTGCAATGTAAGACATGATTTGTTCCGAAATTGATATAGCTTTTCATCCAGTTCATTCTTAAACTGACGCAGGACAAGTAATACAGTGGATGTTGTTCTGCTTTTACGCTGTGCCAAAGCACTGAACTCATTGCTTTGGCATGTTTCTGTAAATTAACCCTGAAAGAACATTTGAGTATTTTTCCATTTCTGTTTTTCCTGGAGATAGAATTTACTGCTTCATTTACAGGATCACTAAACTTTTGCAGATAGATTAAATGAGTGCTCTTCACAGTAAAAAAACACAGTCATTGGAAAAGATAAATAAAGCAAACCACCACTGTATGCAGGCAGAACATCGTAGGAGTAAACCAGAGAACTCATATGATTCATGCTTAGTTGGATTTTCCAGCATAAAGATGTTTGAAAAGAGAACACATCTGTTTTCTATTGCATCTAAAACTGTTAGTAGAAAGATTTCAAATTCTCAGAACACAAATATTTATGCAGGTAAAAAAAACAAAACAAAACATTCCCCAGTAACTTTAGTTGTCCCTGTGAAGTTAGGAAAAAAAAATATTAACAGGAAGTTAAAGCTGTGTCTGGGTAAAGTGATTTTCATTCTATTTCAAAGACTGGGAATTATGTGTTTCCCCATGTTCTTTGTGTAGTTAGTAACCTAGTGACAGGGGAAAAACAGCTTGGGCACACCCTTTTCTCTAGCAGAAAAATGCAGCCACAAATGAACAGGGCAGCAAATTATTTAATCATGATTAAGTATTTTTCATAGTTTAATAATTTCTAGATTGTTTGAATCCTCCTACAGCTGTACCCTTCTGAGTGGATTCTTTTCCACATAAATGTGACTGTGCATAATTGCAGGCTTCCCTTGTATCCATTGTATGCAAGACCCAGCCAGTTTAAGATTCAGTTTTGGGTTTTTCTTTCTTGTACAAAACAGTATCCATGTTTTGGTGGTTTTTTTTTTTTAAAGTTCATTCATGTAAAGAGTATTATCAAATAACTAATGATAAATAAGTTTTTTTCTTAATAAAAATTACTCAACATAGCACAAATAACAGTAGGTGGGTATTGGGTCCTGTAGCATAGGATATAGCGTATAACAGCATATAATGAAACATACACACTGAGAAAGAAAGGATGAGTATAGCGATTGTAAATGCAGTGTGGAATCAAGTTTGCTGATGAGAATAATAAATATAGACCTCTGTCAAAATAAACCCTTAAAAATAGGTGAAAAGAATTTAAATGCTTGACTCTCAGGCAATTGAAACCTCTGGGCTTCTAGTGGAAGTAATATATAAGCAGCTGGAGGACATGATATGCTAAAGAATTTAGTATAGATTGCTACCTTCAAACCAAGTGGCATAATGAAATGGTTGGCACTTGTGAGTTAACATTTCCTGATCCAGACAGAAGTTTCACTTCTCTTGGTTATTTAGGCAGCTAAGAGGAAGTGCTAACCACAGTGCTAACGGATTAATTGGCTTTGGCACAAGCGCAACTCTGTGTTCAGTAGTTGGTCATCAGGAGTTCATTGATTTCATGCTTATAAACGAAGTATTTCCCTTTGGTTACTGGCAGGGAAGTATCATAGGCCTAGTGCTGGTAAGGTTAAAAATCAGCTTTTGGACAGGTGTGTCCTTCAGTGGTAGGCCAGAATGTTTAAATTGCTTGTGGCAGGACAGGTTTTTTGCATTACTTCTGCAAAGCTGGAAAAGTTTAGGAGACCCGACTGACTTAAGAAGCTGAGAATGTATTAAGCTATTCCAATAACAGAAACTATCCCACTTGATGGCATCAAAAATAAGTGTGATCTGGAATTAAAGAGGCAAATGTTGGTCTGCCCAGGCAAGAGGCAGAAAGCTGAAATAGGTCTAGCAAAGGGCAGTGTCTTTTGAGGATGAACAGGTAGCAGGAAGTCTTTTCAGCTGTGCTGGAAGGAAAGGACTCCTTGTCATCTTGTAAGTCATGACTTCAGATGTAGATCACATACAGTCCTGGTGAAGGTAGTGTCTTCAGAGTTCAGAGGAATACCGCAACCTCACAGTAGCCATGCAGAGACGTGAGAGTTTAGTTACATATCAAAAGGAAGTACGGTAGCAGACCTTGCAGCAACGCACTGAACATCAATGATCTGTTGATGGACATGGTGTCCACCGCAGTCTGATTTAGCTGACTTAGCCCAAAGATTAGAGACCTGAGAGAAGCATGTCAGAAAAAAGGCTTTCTCCAAGACCTTTAGACAAGTGACAAAGCTGAGATTTATCAATGTTCAATGTCTTTATCAATTCGTTGTTACTTTTGAAAGTGTTACTTCAGTTGCTGAGTAGCTGTATGATCAAAATCAGACTGGTCATGGTCCTGGGTACTTGTTCTAGCTGACTGTGCTTGAGCAGAAACATTGGACTGGATGATCTTGGGTGGTTCCTTCTAACCGCATAATTTCTGTGAGTCTACTAAGAGTGGAGTGAAATATCACAAATCCAGTGAACAGGACAACTTTGGGGAAGGTGGAATACTGCCCAAAGCTTAGAATTTGTCTAAATCTTAGAAGTAGACTAAGATACGATATAGACTGAGTATTAAATTTCTCATTCTTGCTAGAGTGGAAAAACACAGGAGGCTATTGTTGCCCAACCTGCTAAAGGAGAGGGAAACAAAGGACTCTAGAGGCAATTGGTTGAAAGCAAGTAGTGTGTGTAACTGATTCCCTCTTCAGTTTTCTGAAGGTGATCAGTATTTTTAAAATGGTTGCTATGCATTCAAATGTGTTCAGTTATCATTTGCACAGGACAGATAAGGATGTAGAAATGGAAATGTACAGTGAAAAATTTCAAAAGCACTACTTTGAACAGCTATTCTTGAGTTAATGTCACCAGATAGGAGGGTGTGGTTGCTGAAACAGTCATCTCGGTGATATAACTTTAAGTGGCTTCTGAATTGATGATGTTTTTGAAGTTAATTATGTCACTCCAGCTCATATCAAATTAAAATGTCAAGTCTGCATAATTTTTCAACAAATGTGCATAGGAGAATATTTTCTTTGTCTTTCTCCAGAATCACTTTTGGCCTAACTGCTTTTGGCTAGTCTCCTTGAGTTTTTCCCTTCTGTGACACCTCAAAATATGTAAATTTCTGTTTGTAACTCTCAAATGGGAAGCCATAGTCACGGTTGAAGGATTTAAGGAAAATAAGACTACTTGGAATTGATATTGATTAGTTTTCCATTGAAGGAAAAAAGAGTGAGGTCGGTTTCTTTCCGTATCCAGCTGTGTAAAAGAAATTTAAGCATTTATTCCAGCTGTAGGAATAGTTTCCTGTTTGTGACTGTCTGTACAACACCTGCTCTTAACATAGAAAAGGAGGGTCATATATAGAGAGAGATGTTCTCTTTGGCATGTAATGTCAGATTTACTTGACTTCTCTATAACACCAGTTTTTGGAATTTTGAAGTGACAGGGAGAAAAATACAGCCTCTCTCTGTTAGCAAGACCATGCTGTTTCCTGGGCTAGGTAGGCATTACAGGCACCACAGGATGTGTATGTGATGTTCCAGATCTAGGTTTGTCTTGTGCATTGAATGCAACTTTATTGCATAACAAGAGAAAATGCTTCTTAACCTCCCTAAAGCTGGGGAACACATGGAGACAGTGTTTCAGCTAATTTCCATCTCCGTCCAACAATTTGTAAAAACTGAAAATGTACTTATGGTTCATCAAATGCTCATTGAAATAACAGGGTGTACTTCTGTAGTTTTTTAAAGGACACTGGATCAAGACTACAATACTGGATCCGGGTGTCCTGCTCAGGAAAGGGAAGAGAGATAGGTGTTAGAAATGGCATCAGAGTTTCAATCATGGTCATCTTAAAGATTAGAACAGCTTCATGAATTTCCTCTGCAGCATGGCCTGATCTTAAAACTGCTTTTCACATCTAGACCATCCCCTCTGTGTGATGAGTATGTGAGGGATAGCTGGAATATTACTGTGCTCTGGCAGTTTGGGGAGCAGAAGTGAAAGGTTTGAGTAGTGAATCAAAACTGTAAAAAGGACAACTGATTTTGGAGAACTGAGATGAACTGGGAAAGCAGAGTTGACTGAGGAGATGACAGCACCAAAGTAATTCTAACAGGTCATTCAGACAGCAACTGAAGTTATTTTTCATACCCTAAACAGGAATTGTAATGTGTAATACTAGGAAGATATACTTGCAGGAAGTTAATGTTTTATATTTACATATCCTAATGTACTTTGCAAAAAAAAAATAATGTTCTCATAACATAGCACCTAAGAGTAGCTATAATAATGCTCTTGCTCTATGTCAAAAAAAATACCCTTGCGTTCTTAGCTTCTCCATAAAACAGCACTGTAATCTCAAGGGACCTCGGTTAGGTTCTCTGTGTACAGATCTTTTTTCTCCTTTGGCAGCAAAGCTGGTATTTTGTTTATAAAACATGCTCTTTTAATACTTACAAGATAAAATTATCTTGGTTTCTTTTTTCACTGACAAAAATCTCAGTTATTCCAATAATCCACTTCAGTATAGGAGTAAACTGTTACTACATACTATGGGAATGAAATACAGTGCCAGGCATCATGAGACCAGTGCCACACTGTGAGAAACTCTGCCTAAAACAAGTCTCTCAGGTTAAAAGTACACGGTGTTTTCACCTGCGTGTGAGACAATGGGTGTGACAGATGCAGTCCCAAAGCAGGCAGAAGTAGCTCAGGAGAGTCTACCACGTGTCCGCTCCCACGATCAGCTTCCTTTGGTAGGCCTCTCTAGAACCATATTGAAACATTCAGAGGATTTAGAAGCAAGAAGATGAGCCTATTCCAAAATGTAAATGGGCAAAAAGATCAATTTTGTGAATTCTCTAGTAAGCGCGTTGATTGCATTTGTTCTCTTTCACTGTTTTCAATACAGAGAGAAGTGTGTGTCTGAGTTTTATCCATTACTTCTCACCTGGAAGTCTGCAAAACTACAGAGGGAAAGAAAGGGTTGTATCTTTTAGTTTGCCAATGAGAATTCAGTGGTTGAAACAATAAAGTACAAATTAGCAGTACACAGTCATTACATGACATTTGCAAGGGTCTTTTGTTGTGCTTTGAGTTTTCAAGTCCTGGCTGGAGTTCCTTGGTTGACTAACAAACACGAGTACAAGAAAAAGGGGAACCTCTCTTTGGTGTATACGTGCATTATAATGATTTTTATTTAATTTCAGATTAATTGGCAGCGCATCCGTAGCACTGAAGGATCTTGTAGGTAATCAAAGCAGATCTTCTCCCTTCAAACTCATACCTCTACTAAATGAAAGGGGACAAGAAATTGGAGTGAGTATCTTACAATTCCTTATTTTACTGTATTCTTAATCAAAATGCTCCAGCAACAGGGTTAGTATCAATTTAATGCTTTGAAATTTGTAGCAAAAGCTCCAGACAGATGAAATTTATAGCAAGATATGATTATGTCTACGCTATCTGAGTCTGTTTAATACCCTTTAAGTTATAAAATTACATTCTGCGTATGTATTATGTATTTGTATATATGTGTTATAAATATTTTGGGCACGGAGTATGCATGGAAATCAGCCTGATGTTGAAAAGTGCATTTTCTAAGTAGCAGATGGAGTTCCTGTATGCACTCCTTTTTTTGCTGTGTTCTTTCTAATAGCCACATGTCACAGCACTGACTCTGGAAAGCACATGATCGTGTACATGTTCACTGCCAGTGCAGTTCAGAAAATTACACAAGAACTTGTTTAACTTGGTTTAGCACATGTTTAAATTTAACTGGTTATTGACTTAATTATTAAGTAGCTTTTAAAACCTGGGGCCTTACTGCCTTTGTGTGGTGTAGTTGTTAAGGCACTTAAATAAGAAGAGGCTCGAAGGGTAATTTCAGTTTCTCGTCAGCTGCAGTTTAATGTCATGATGAGTTGGTCACAGGGTTGGGCTTTTTTTGCTGGCTCCTCATGTTACTCTGGCAACGACAAATAGTAATGGTTTGTTCGATAATCCAAAACCACATTCAAGCACAAAAAAGACAATTCTATAATTAGAATGGAAAATGACATAGTCGTTTTGTTCCAGGACGGAGGTATGAACAAGCAATTACAAATACCAGATAGGAAATTTTACTTACGGTTTAGAGTTGTTAAGTTGCTGATCAGATAGTGTTATTTCTCCATGCCTTTTCTGTCAGCAAATTTAGGATGTCACCTTGTCTGCCATGTATATTGTGAACCAAATAAATTAACATTTGTAGAACATCTTGCATGCTTGTATTGTGACAGATTTTTCTAAATATAAAGAAAGTGATTCCATTTGTTAGATATTATTTTAGAACCTATTCCATTAGCTCCAAATTGTGTAATATTTATTGTTTGTATTTATTTATAGCCTAATAATAGTCTATCAATTTGCTAGTAGCTGAAACTTTATGAAAACGTGCTGTGACTATGAGCAAACTGTTCATGTACAGTGTTAGGACAACTGACTGCTTTAAATTAACTGTTGTGAATACTGTGTGTTTCTCTATAGGCAACAATTGATTTGGTAGTAGGATATGAGCCACCAGCTGGACCTGCAAATCCAAATGATCCAGGAGGGACCAATACTCAGGAAGGTATTTCTGTCCGTTGCTATAACAGTATTGTTAAAGCTCATGTAGCTATTTAAGATAAGGCAAGAAAGTGACTCAATAGCATTGTTCGTCAGAAGAAAACGTTCACCAAGCGTGTCAAGACTGCCAGGTAGTGATTTTAAAGAAATTAAGGATGATTCAGAACTACGGCTAAGAAGAAAGTTGGCATTTACTGATGTAAAAAGGATTTTAGCATCATTTTCGCTAGTGGAATCAGGTTACAAAAGAAAGATATTGCTTAAAAGCTTTCAAAATGGCTTTTCTTTAGGAAAGAAAGGTTCTTGAATGCTCAAAGAAACAGCAATTACCTCCTCTGCTGCTAGGACTGACCAAAATGCAGGGGAGTCACATCTGTTACTTTCCCTCTCAGGAGCTTAGTGAAAAGATTTTCTTAAATCATTAAACTTTTTTCCCACTACAGAGTAATTAATTTTTGGAAGACACTGCTTTATCTTATGTCAGGCTTGATATTTGATTAGCCAGTGAAATACTGTGATCAGTAGGAAATATTCTTTGATTTATCTCTCTATTGTATTAACCAGGTTTTTGCTGAGAGTGTTTTTGAGATCCTCTGGTTTCCTAGACCATGTGAAGTAAAACCAGATTTTTGCAGTTGACTGGCAAATAATTAGCCTAATATCAAGGCTGTGTTTGTGCAGGAAGTAAATGTAATAAATGTCATGTGTTTGAAGATAAGTAAATCAGTTTGACCATTATTTGCAAAAGAACATACATAAAAATGAAAAAATTAAAATCAGGAGTCTTCTGGGGAGAAATTTTGATTTCATTTAGTTCATTGAGAGGTATTCTTGGAGGGGAAGGATAGATAATGCAAGCAGAAAAGCTGTGTGTTAAATTACCACACTTCAAAATAATTTTATAGAAATGTGGACTTGAAGGCTAAAAATGCAAAATTGACTTACATGAGATTATTTTTGGTTGCTTTTTTAAGTGTACTTGAACTATAAGATACAACTAAAATAAAAAATGGCAGGTTTTTGACTAGCATTCAGCAACTACATGAAAATTATTTCAGTGCGAATTATCAAACAGCTTAGTTAACTGTTGTAAATACCTATTTCCCAGCTGAGATTGCTACAGCTCAGTTTCAGAAATTAAAAATTAAGTGCTGAGTTAGGATGTGTAATCAGTCAGTTGCATGGATCCATTCAGGCAAATGGATTTTGAGAGATGTTAGAGAAATAGGTGGAGTCTTCTAGTTATAAAATACATGTTATGTCGGTCTCTCTGATTTTATACATCTCTTATGAGGATCACTGAAGACTTCCTTATGCAAAGTGATCATCACCCTATAGTTCATGACGTTAATATGCATTCTGTTAATGCTAACCATCAGATACACATCAGTCTTCCTCTAGATTTTGCCATAGTCGCTGTCTTTCAGTTAAGAGAAGAAGCTGGAAACACAAGGGAGTGACCACTTTTGTGGTCTAGATATTTATGGATCCTGTTTTGCAATACTGGAATCTCACTGTATGATTCAGTTTTGTAGTGTCATGTGCTTGTAGAACTGTCTTTCACAGGTATGCTGATTTCAGGACTGTCAAAGAGGTTTGCTAAGAAACTTATTCCGCACTTAAATGTTGTGTAGAAGGATTTAGAGTTTTATTTTAGATGGCAGACCCTAAATGTCTTCATGATTCTGAACTAAAAAACAATACTGTGCTATACCCTAGTCTTGCAGATAGAAAACAGCTTCAACTGGAATAAAATTAATCCCTTCTGGTGTAATGTGAACTAGTCGGGTGATGGTTACTGTGAACTGTGCTTTGTTTCAATCGATTGATTCAAAGAAGTGTATGGGAATTGTATTGGACACATTGCATGCTGAAGAGAGACAGATCTAGAGGTAGTTTGATTAGGATACGGATTTGTTGCTAAGCAGCTTTCAAAAGGAGTTGGAAGCATGGAATTGGCAAAAAATGTTGCTGACATGAGATAATAATACAATTTTAGTGGAACTCTTGGATGTTGGACTCTTACTCCTGTAACATCCAGCTCTGCTATTTGTTTATTAATTGCACTGTTTTTTTCTGTATGAGATGGAGAAGATGATGGAGATTATGAGGATATATTGGATGGCCCAGCTGGAGGTATCATACCAGCAGTTCCAAGTGGCACGAAGGAAGCCCAGCTGGCTAAACGAATCACCAAAGGAAAGAAATCGCGGAGAATCCTTTCTAACAAACCACAGGATTTCCAGGTAACAGATTTATTAAATATTGCATGTTCCCTTTTTCTGCCAAGCATGACATTGCTCCTTTCACATAGCCTGAGCATAATTTAATCTCAGCTTGTGCAAATCTAGTGCACTGTAGAAGACAATTAGCCCTTTCCTTTGAAACCCAGTATTCCAAAAGTATTCTTCAAATGTGCCTGTTACTGAGATGTCTGATTTTGTGCAGTTCTGGCTAAAACCTGGTTGAACCTTATTTATTGTGTAGTTACTGTATAGACTTCAAACTACAACAGCAGCTTTAAAAATAAGTGGTTATGTAAAGTTAAAAAACCCCTACTGAAATAATTAACCCAAACTTGTCTTGTAAAATTCAAGTAAAACTCTACTTGCTATCATAAATAAGTCTGAAAAGTCTGTCTGGTCCTAACTGCCAGCTGCTTCAGGTACTCGTTAAGTTTTCTGATGGTATAGTAAGAAATTGTTGTCACCTGGATGATAGATAATATAGAGAATGAATTAATACAAATATTTGTTGGTTTGGGTTTTTTTCAGATTCGTGTTAGAGTCATTGAAGGTCGTCAGTTGCCTGGAAATAACATAAAACCAGTAGTCAAAGTTCACGTTTGTGGTCAGACACACCGGACAAGAATCAAAAGAGGAAATAACCCATATTTTGATGAAGTGAGTGGTGGAAGAACACTCTAGCTGAAATGTTGATGCTATCATTGTGGAAAAGTAGTTAATACCGCTTTCATTGTGATGAATTAATAAGAATTTGGTAATATTTATGTGTAGTTATTGCTAATACACATTTTGCCATTTCCACTCCCTTTCTTTATGTATTCACATCACTAAACACATCTCTGTCACCAACAGTCTTAGCAGATAAAACTATCTAGAAGGAAGTCAAGAGACATATGGAACACATTCTTTGGTGCAGTTGGCCATGTGACAGAATCACTTTGAATAGTTGTGTGCTGGTTATAAAAATCACAGAAGAATTAATTAGAAATCATTATAGACCTCTATGGTGCATGCAGATGAGTGCTCAGTGCAAAGCTTTGGGTCAATAGGACTGCCACAGAATCTGGAAATGTCATTGCCTTGCTACCCATGATTTGTAAAAGCACAACTAGGTTTCTTTGTCCAGGCAGAGGAGCTGTACATCAAACACACTGAAATACAGGAGAGAATTCAAAGCTACATAAGGGACACAAGAATGATCCCATAGTTAGAAGACTAATGTTGCCAAACTTAAGCGTAATAGAGAGGATGCTGAGGATAACTCTCATTATCTGGACATTTGTGCAAAATTCAGAAGATTTTGGAACTGCGTGGCAAGCATGTTTAACGCATGCAGGCAAAAACTAAGTTATAAAACTTTGAAACTAAGCTCTAGGTAGCAGTCAAGAATTATGAAACTGTGGAATAAATAGGGAGGGCAAAAGTTCGGTTGCACCTTATTTTGAAACAATTCCTAGGGAGTTTCAGTATCCAGACTAATCTAAAAATAGAATAGGATGGACCCTTCCATTTTGTTGAATAAAATACTGACTGGAGTATAGCTGGGATCGAAGACCAAACTTACTGAGGCATATACTATTATGAAAACAAGTAAGCTAATAAAGAGTATATTCATCTTCAAGCTGTCAGATTCTCAGATTTATTCTTATGGTCTTGAATTTCAAAAATTCAGATCGTTACAATCACTGTCACCACTAGCCCTAAACTAGACCTTTTTGACAACTACAACAGAGGTGCCTAGACCAGGAGTTAATGTTCTGGAAAATGAACAACCATCATAGTTCCCGAAGTTGTTCCCCTGAGAAAAACGTGAAGTGCAGAGCAAGGAGCAAGGGTAGTGCTGGAAGTTTGCAGCACAGTTATGCTTGCTGCATTCATTCAAATGCAAGTTGTGACTGACTTGTCTGTTTTGTACTGAGTCTGTTTACTAAATTCAGTTTTTTATTCTGCACTAAATTGTCATATATCATGTCCAGCAAAGAGGCAGGGTAAAAGTACTGTATCAGACATGCTTCATGTGCCCCTTAAAATAATGTCTTTGCTTTTTATGTTCAGCAACTTATGTGTTTGTCATTTTGACACAGGTTTTTTTGTTTGTTTTTACCCTGACAGATATTTTTCTACAATGTCCATATGACTCCTTTAGAGTTGCTTGATGAAACAGTTAGTATTCGGGTAAGATAAAACAGCACATATTTAAAAGGCTGCTGGATGCATATGGCATTGGCTGGCCATTTCACCATGTTCAGGAACACTCCTGTTTCATGCTTCTCTGTCTTTTTAGGTGTATGATTCTTACTCTTTACGAGCAGACTGTCTAATGGGTGAATTTAAGGTGGGTATGAAGTAACTTCCATATCTTGACTAAATTAAATAAAATGGGAGAAAATTTTTAAGTACTAGTTTTACATGTTTAAATAGATACTTCCTTAGCATGGGGCCAAAGAATTACTTGAAGATGTCTTGCTTCTCATGTCAGAGACCATTTGCTCAAAGCACTAGTAAGCAGTTTTCTTGTTTGAGTAAAAAATAATTAAATTTGTGTTGCTTATATACCAAGTTTTCTAACTTACATCCAAAAGAAAAAAATATTTACCAAAAGGTATTTTTTTTTCCTCAAGAGGTGAGGTTATTATTTGGTATGACATAGAATTTGAAGAGATAACGTTAATAGGGAATTGTAATAGGCAGAGTAGTGGTATGTATAGTGACATAAAGATACACATTCTCAAATGATGTGTAAAGACGTTCCTTTGATCAGAAGTTAAGTAAAAGAGATGGTGGAAAAGTCTTTTAGTTAAAGCAATTTGTGATGAAATTAGTGAGACTGTCTGTATTTGGAATTGGTATGTCAGTACTGGGAGGTTGGGAGCCCCTGGTGGCCTAGTGGTTAGATCGCAGGACCTTCACCGCTGAGGCCTGGGTTCGATTCCAGCCAGGGA